>OU744735.1:15914078-16412365 GCA_916613615.1 Steromphala cineraria | reverse complement strand
CAGAAGTTGAATGATCAGCATATATTTTGATTTCTTACCCAAGTGGGCATGATTTTTCCGGGTATTAAAGTTTGCATAATGGTCATGGGAATTACAGTTTTTCTAAAAATAACTTGCATTTTGATTGGTTGACGGAACACCCATTCATGATTCTCTTTGATCTTATATTTCAGTCGAGAGATATATATGACAAATCTTATACCTAAGTTGCGAAAGTCACACATTACTACAACAGTTTTAAAGGGAAGTCAAGAGCTTTTGATGTTTTTTTTTGCCGTAAATACTATTTCAAATCTTCAAGGCGGCGCTGTGTGGGAGAGTCGCCAGCCGAACTGTCGTTACGTCATAGCTCTATGACGTCATTAAACATGACGTCAAACAGTGACGTCATAACATTCCTCGCTAGGCTTGTCAAACGTACGAAAGCTAACGATGTCTCACTTTTACTCTCTGGTTGTGCGCGGTCAATAAATAGATTTTTTTGGTTATATGAGACAATATGTTTGTGAAAAAATACATAAAAATTATTAACTATTTATAATTAGAGCATATTTTGCGAACTACTTCGAGCCGCCCATCGTGAAGTAGTGAGCAACATTATGAATGGCGTATGAGTACAATTTGTACTTTACCGGCGCGCGTAGTTTTTAATGTTTTTTCCCGTTTTATGCATTAAAATGATCTTGGGTAAGAAAAAGAATAACCAACTCGGTGCTCGGAATTACGGATTATCTGTCCCTCGTTAATTATTGTGTCAAACTCCTCGCTGAAGCTCGGAGTTTATCGCAATAATTAACTCAGGACAGATAATCCGTAATTCCTCGCAACTCGTTGATTATTCTTATAATACTGATTGTGTGAATAATGCTGTATAAATACATGCAGCTAAGTTTGTTTGACTTTTAATAGCCATCATAGTATAAACCACATCTAGGTGTTTTAATTAGTAAATGCTTATGTTATTCCATTGTCAAGTTCCTCATGTTGATGTGAAGAGAGAGCAAAACAACAATCCTGTTTGATTGAATATGCTGTTTGATTAAAACATCTTCATTCCTTGGTGAGACACAATTTATAATTTAATGCAATGATGGAATGAAGATAAT
The DNA here is from genome assembly GCA_916613615.1 of Steromphala cineraria. Lineage (NCBI taxonomy): Eukaryota > Metazoa > Mollusca > Gastropoda > Trochida > Trochidae > Steromphala > Steromphala cineraria. The sequence goes on along the minus strand of OU744735.1, from coordinate 16,411,259 downwards.
CATTTAGTTAAAACTCCCTGCAAAAAAGGCGCATTTGTAAACAGTTTCATTGAGCTAGCCCTAATGGTTTTCTGATTCTGCTCCGGAAATGATATTCTAAGTTGCGTTGCCATGGAAACTGGAAAAATATAAATTCCAGATAGTTTAAAATCCCAAAAGGCACAACAACATGCGATGATTATTAGTTTCAGTTGAAGTTTCATTGAGCTAGCTGTAACGGTTTCTGCTCCGGAAACAATGTGATCACAGACAGACGGACGGACGGACGGAGTCAACGACTATATCACCCGCATTATATGCCAGGTGATAATAAGTACATAGATTGTAACTAATTCAATATTTGAAACAACACTTACATCTTTTTATTTCAATCTAACGTAATCGACATTTTGGCACAAACACACAGCTATTCCAGATTAAGTAACTTAAAATGGATTTCTTTTGGAACATTTTGATTAATTTCAACTAAGTTTAACTTTCATTCCACATGGTTAAGAAAGATAACAATCCTATATATATATTTGATGTACATTATTTTTAACAAATTTGTTCAGTGACAGTATCATTTAATGTTTTAATAAAACAATATTGAAATATGTTTTCAAAGTAATAACAAATAATCTTCCGATTGTTGTCAACTGTGTTATAATACTTTCACCTATAGAAATACATAAAGTGGAATAATTGTCAAAAATCATATTGTTTTCACCGTTACGGAAATGACTGTAGCGCACAGGAATTTGAGAATAATCAGATATAACGTTAAAACATCAATAATCAAGTAGCGGTAGTGACATTGTGTTTCAATTTTTAAATCCTTTTTATGAAGTCATGCTCTCATTTTCTTAGCAATCCATAACAAGATACTTTGTACCGCAGCGACAGTTTATGTTGCGTTTGTGACTGTGTCATTTCTGTTAAAATTCTTTAGTGTTTAATAAATTTAAAAGTAACTTTCAATATCATTTTTTAATTATCCAGGCTGATAAAATTTCAAAAAGTAAACAGTTGTGTTTGAAGATTTACAGTGGATTAATGCGTTGTGGTTATGACAATCTCTAACATCTTAAAATAACTCAGTTAAATTTTGCCTCAGTGCTCTGACATATGTTAACTCTTTTGATAATGATGATGATAATTTTTGGATACTTTATCGCGCTATTTCCAGATACTAGTACATGCTAAAAGCGCTACCAACATCATTGAAGGAATTGTACTTTCAAAGCTACTACTAAGCGCGAATCACAAACATGTCGGTCAGTACATCCAGTTTTCAGGTACCAGTACCATTGCAAATATAACAAGTATTTGTCACAAAGGTGACAAGATCCCCCGCCGCAAATTGATGTTAACAACAAGAAGCATGACGGACGTACAGAGCTGAATACTATGTCCCCCGTGAAGACTTAAGGTTAATGGGTTCATGAGATATGGCGCTAACAACATTTTCAAAACTGGTGAAAGTCTCGCTGTGACCTTGAAAATGAAGTCAAGGTCACCAAAAGCTTTTCAGGTCTGCGTATTCCCCAGATGAAGACTGGTACCAAGTTTGAAGATTCTAGGTTGAGCAGTTCATTAGATATCCCGCTAACAACATTTTCAAAACTTGTCAAAGTCTCACCGTGACCTTGAAAATGAGGTTATGGTCACCAAAAACTGTTCAGGTCTGCGTATTCCCCAAATGAAGACTGGTACCAAGTTTCAAGATTCTAGGTTGAGCAGTTCATTAGATATCCCGCTAACAATATTTCAAAACTGGTCAAAGTCTCGCCGTGACCTTGAAAATGAGGTTAAGGTCACCAAAAACTTATCAGGTCTGCGTATTCCCCAGATGAAGACTGGTACCAAGTTTGAAGATTCTAGGTTGAGCGGTTCATTAGATATCGCGCTAACAACATTTTCAAAACTGGTAAAAGTCTCGATGTGACCTTGAAAATGAGGTCAAGGTCACAAAAAGCTTTTCAGGTCTGCGTATTTCCCAGATGAAGACTGGTACCAAGTTTCAAGATTCTAGGTTTAGCAGTTCATTAGATATCCCGCTAACAACATTTTCAAAACTGGTCAAAGTCTCGCTGTGACCTTGAAAATGAGGTCAAGGTCACCAATAACTTTTCAGGTCTGCGTATTCTCCAGATGAAGACTGGTACCAAGTTTGAAGATTCTAGGTTGAGCGGTTCATTAGATATCGTGCTAACAAGAAGCGGGACGGACGGACGGACGTACGGAGCTGAATACTATATCCCCCGCTTCGCGCTAAACGCGCGGCGGGGGATAATTAAGTATGTTGCGGTAGTGACAATAATGTCATGATGAACACTTTTTAAATCTAAAAATTTCAAATCTTACTTTTAATCATTATCTGAATTGGGATACAAGTGCAACATTAAAGCAAATGCTTTGACAATAACACCTAGGTTCATGAAAATGAAAAATTTGAAATAAGTACATACATTTTAGTGGGACATGCTGATTTAATATGCTTCCTTTGGATTCTTCTTGAATTTAAGAAATTCGAACAGCAATCATCAATTTTTTTTGTGTCAAACATCAGTGATATTAGATTTGTTTATTTAAATAACAAAATGTTTTACATGAAATAAAAAGAAATAGGCCTCATATCAGTCGTGACATCGGATTGCCATTTTTAAATTTGTTTATTGAAAAAACGTATTTATCGTATATTTGCCATTTTGAGATATTTGGTTTAGCCTTTTTGGGTTTATGTTAAACAATTAAGCCATGCATGTTCGTATCAATGCAAAACGATATAATGATGAAAATCACGGAGAAACAACAAAAACAGAACTCAACTAAAACCTCAAATTACACTTTCAATATATGCAACCATACAGAATGTAATACATCATGGACTGAACAAAAAAGAATGAAAATCAGATTAAACAAATTTTATTCAACAAAACATAACCATAGCACTTATCAAGCTTATTACAACAATGTTGATTGTACAAATTTTGACAATTTTGACAAAATAATTTTTCAACTGTCCCCTTTTTAACATAAACAAAAAGAATAAAGGAACATTATGAAGCCTTATCTGTGAGATCTCTCCGTAAGCCACAGGGACCTAGAGTTTTCAAACCTAACTGCAAATAATGTGTGAAATACACTCTTCAATAAATTGTGTTAAACAATCAAACAATAATCACATTGCAAAATTTAATAAACAAGTACAACTGGTCCAAAGAATTTTTTTTGCATTATTGAACTATAGGAATATATCAAAGTATTGTAAGAAAAACTACCCTAGTAATTTCAAAACAAGATAAAAGTGAGCACAGCTCACATACCCCCGCTGTCATTTCACCGCCATTATATAACAATGATAATTTAAAAACATTCTATTAGTCATGTGAATGAATGATTACTGTAATGGATTAAGGGTACAAAATAAAAACTGAAGTATAGGAAGTCATAGCTTTAATAATTTGAAGAAGGCAGGACTTATAGATAATTTTTGGTCAAACTTTGAAATGTTATGGCAACCTAGAATATATATCCCTTAAGGCAAATCAGCAGGAAATGGAAATCTCTCATTTGGTTTATGAAGTTTCTAAGCTAATGAGCTTCAAGTTATGCTCCGGAATCGGAACAAAGTCAGAAATGTTTGTTTAAGGGCCAAAATTTCAAAACCTTTTGTACCCTGGAACTTAAACACCCAAAAGGCACATCTGCACCACATAGGTAACATCAATACCAAATTTGTTTCCAAGTCAAATAGTTTTCAAGTAATGCTCCGGAAACGAAACAAAGTCAGAAATTTGGCCTTTTTAGAGTCAAAATTTCAAAAACTTTTGGTACCCTGGAATTCAAACCCCCAAAAGGCGTTTCTGCACAACATACGTAACATCCATACCAAATTTGAAGTTTTTAAGTCAGATAGTTTTCAAGTTATGCCTCCGGAAACAATGTCAGACGCAAAGAAGAACGGACATGCGGAGCGCTATAAACCCTCGACTACGTCGTAGCAGGGCTATAATTACACATTTATTATAAAATGACAAATTCAATTCAACTTTAAACCTAAGGGGAAATTTTAATTTATCCATTGATCCCAATTTGAGACATGATATGAGGGGAAGTCAAAAAGTTCATAGAATTGGGTAACGCTAAATACCAAAATCTGCCAGTGCCATTGTGGTCACTGTTGAGACACAATATTTATTTGCCCTTTCAAAAGCAAAAGACTCGCTATTGATCTTACACATAGAAAGCTCAGCTATCCTATTGAAATTATGGAAAGCGCAAAAACTGAACATCCTGAAGTTATCAAGTCTCCCACAAAAGAAGATATGAATTAGACAGAAATTCATGAAGTGCATGACCAATGTGTATTGGAAAGACGCACCTCAGTAATTTACTCTGGCGAAATGGTCAGCGGAATTAGGGTGGGAATTAGGGTCACAAAGTCCCCCTCGAGTCATCACTGCCTGACCTAATTATTGACTGATCGCCACATAAAGATTGATGAGATACCATCACAGTATTTAGAGTGTTTCAAACATTATTCACAATCACTTGGAGATGTCAAAGATTTTAGCAAGATGGGTACCCAAAAATCTAAATGCATAAGATCATCACCAGCAAGTAGAATCAAAGTCATGAGCTGATGACAAGGGGTTAAACTTGGAGTGATCACCGCAGTCCAGATATCAAACAAGAATTCATGCAATGGAGAGTCTCAATCGACAAATGGGTAAAGTTTATCAAGATTGAGAGGGATTAAATCAAAAAAATATTTTAAAACAAAAGCTGTAGGCAACTTCTTCTTATTGAGTTCTATGGTGTTATTGACCTCCCCTCATACATAACAAATTCTCCAATTATGAAATATACTAGATACAAACCAGAAATCATAATATCTATGAGTAAAGAAACAAATCAATATTGAACATCTTAAGCTTTGATGTTTTACTTTGTGCATATTTGAGCCAAAACATTAAAGCTTTAATTCAATTTTCTACGTAACATAATGGATATCTAAATTGTTGCTACACATCAACTACACAGCTTGACAAATGAAATCACTATAATCATCACAGTTATGATTTCCAATAAGAAATTAAACAAAATTATCCTGTCATTTTGTCTAAAACAAATCAAAGTTTTCATTCTTAAGCCTATGAATTTTGAATAGAGGATATATAAATAAAACTGAAAAAAAGTTAAATTTATGTGTAACTCATCATTTAACATGATATTAAACTCTTCTTTCATTCCCTTCAGTGTAAATTATTTAAATAAATATATTATCTAAAAGTTTTGAAAACTCTGTTCATATTCTATTAAAAGGTTTATCTCGCACTCCGCAGACAAATGTATGCATTCATAATTTTTCTGAAAAAACATCTGGTATCTCCTAAATAACCAGGTCAGTAATATATCATCTGAATCTTTTTCTGTTCTAACGATTGAATATCAAAACAGTTCAGTTCAATAGAGAAGAACTTTTGACCTCTGTTCTCAGTCTTCCAAAGAAGTTTTCAATCTTCCCACGGGTTCATGTCCGTGTCAATAGCTATACAGTTATATGCAGCATATCTCAGTTTTTCCTCTGCCACCTTAGCACTTGAGTAGTATGGGAGATACAGCATGTTGGCACAGGTGGATGATTCCGGCAGCGAATCAATCGCATCACCCTTACCAGAAGAGACATAGAGAGGGGCTGGCAACCTTCGTCGGCCTGTCACAAACCTCAAGAAGCGACTTCGATCCTCATTGGTGAATTTCTTAAGGGAGTCCCAGAGGTACTTGACTCTGATGTCGGTTTCCTCCATGTCATCGTAATGTGTTGCTCTCTTGAGGGCTTCGATTGTGATGTCAGGATCGCCGCAGACCCTTGTTTCCATTTCCTGCCATGGGAGAAGCTCCAGAACAGCTTTCGGGATACTCTTCAGGATACCACGACTGATTGCTTCAATCTGTTGGTCACTCTCAGCCATTCGAATCTTTCGGACCTGTTTGCAGTATTCATGACGATCCTCATACTTCAGTTTAATGGGGTTCCCATCAGAGTCCACCTTCAGACTGACGCTTGTGCCGTCGCTCAAAGTAAGGCTCCATTGACGATCAAGAGCAGCAAAAGTTTCTTCTCCCATATTTTCAATGCTGTTGATGACCTTCACCTCGGCTGCATCGACTGTTTGGAAATCTCTTGTCCAGGAGATGTTTTCACCAACCATCTTCTTCCATACGAAGGCTGAGAGAGACAGAATGAGACTCTCCCGTCCACGGAAACATGCGCCCATCACTTGGCCCAGCCATTCATACTTCTCGAACTCCTGGCATTGAGGATTGGGAATGTAGACATCTCTGGAGACACTTGCGTCATCTTGCATCTGATTTGGTGCCCTGATAAAGAAGGGAACAGCAACAGGACAATCACTTGAAGTTGGACAGAGTTCTTCCGCGAGATCTGCCAAACTGTCTCGGAAACCACCACCCTGATCAATTATACCCTCAGACAGAAACTTGCACTCCCACCATTGGTCATGACGAGATGACCAGCGGTAGTCAAGCAGTTTTGAGTATCTTTCTCTTGGCTTTAGTCCTTCATAGAGCTGCATGAAGACAGAGTTCTTGTATTCCCCATCGGTAGCTGGATCACAGCGGTGTTCCATTGCAGCTCTTCGGTTCACGTAAACTATCGGCTTCTCTGGAGGTTCTGACGCAGAAGCTTTTAGGAAAGTATCAATCAGAGACAAACGTTTCTTTGACAGTGGGAGAAGTTGTCGGACAATTTCCAGGGAGTTGTAGGAACCAATAGAAAACTGCCATGATGGTACAAGGTGCTGAAGCACGCTATCCAAGATCGTGATGAAACGCTGGAGGCAAATCGATCGTCGGTATAGTTGGTCAGGGCTGTAGGATTCCAGGAGAGGAAATCGAACAAGATTTTCACCTGTAAAGAAACTTTTGTCAAACCCAAGTGATCTTTCTTCAGTTGAGGAGAGCTTGATGGAACGGATTCTCGTATCAATTCCTCCTGTTTTACATTCTTTGATTCTGATCATGACTATTGGATGATGCTCAGTCATGCTTTCAAGTAGCAAGATGTCTTGTTGGTCGCTAACTGAACTCTCAAGTGTTACAGTATTTAGGATCTTCAAGTTGTCTTGTTCTCCACCTTGAACTACCAATCGTGCTGGAAGATAATTATCATCTGACCCATCCACGGTAATGCTCAGCTTCTTTATGATGGTACCTTTCTTCATTCTCAGTTGAATCCAGTGTTGGCCCTGGTTACCATCACTCTCCCAAAATGTATCAGGATCGCCGTCTGTCAGATTCAAAGGACCATCTTCATCACAATATGATGAAACATCAATGGATTCCACATAACTCTTGATGCTGCCAAGTTGGTCATTTTCTGAAGGCAGATGCTGTGACATGAGATTCACAAGTGATTCGTCATGCTCCAATGACCAACCAGGTGGCAATGCTTGTAACCTAGCAACAGCCTCTTTATCTGGTTCTGTGATTTTCTCCTTGCAGACAGGAAGTTGAAGCATGTAGTTCTGCTCTACAACCTCCTGCCATAAAGATACTTCTCTCGTTTTCTCTTGATTTGAGTGTGATGTTCCAGTTGTGTTTGTTGATGTTTTTGAAGAAACTGGGACAACTGCAGGCTCTTCTTCTGTTGAACTTCGACTGCTGAAGAGAAGCAACCAAAGATCAGACTGAAAGACTTCCGGTTCTGAAGTTGGTGAGAGCTGAAACTTTTTCACTTTCAACCATTTCCCCTGTGAGTCGCACAGCTCTTCTCCACTGACATAGATACGAGATTCTGGAGTGCATTGAATGGTTTTTGTTTTCGAGCCATTTTTGTCCGTCTTATTGACGAGTGACAGCGACGTTTTGTGTTGCGAATGGTAAACGAGTTCCGCAGGAACATAACACAAACTTTCCGGAAGACATTTTTTTGATTTGAAACAATCAATGCATTCTTGAACACATCTAATCCTCGCAAGACGACGTCTTGCCTGTGGGATCAACATTATGTTCTGATGTCAAAGTCCTTATGGTAAAAGTCAAATTAGTCACAAAATTTCTTATAAAACGAGACAGAAAATTACAGTAGTCTCAAGACGGAACCTAAAGCAAAACTGCAAAGGGAGGTTACTCAAAATTCTTCAAGAGACGATAAGCAAAATATTCGTCATAGGTTGAATCCGGAAAATAAATAAAGACAAAATTTCCTTTGTGGTTTAAACAAATATTTCAAATAAATTGATATTTAGTTTAATCCCGGCGAGTTAAGCATAGCATGATATTATTCATCTAATTTTGTAAAATATTTTGGGTGGGTCGCAACATTTCTGTTGTATGAGTTCAGTCCCTTGAATATGTCCATTTCCGGTTGTGGTAATGCATAATATTTGCAGACGATGTTTTATTGAAGATGCACGTTAAGATAATTTTACGGGAGTCTATTCGCAATCCATGGTGCGCTGTCCTGTTCCTATCAGGTGTGTGAATTGTTATTATGTAGCTTTTTTATTCTACAATTATTTTTGAAAAGTAAATCGATTGATTATTGACTTGTGGCAGGCATATTTTTGTGGATTTCTTTTGGCTAAGGACTTTAAATTTGCTTGTGATAATATTTGCATTTATCATTACACAGGGATGGCAATTTTCAACTGATCAGCTGAATTCAGCTGTTTTTAGATTGTCCTAATGTCCTAACTGTAGTTTTATTCCTAAATGACCATCCAGATCTGAGGAAACTAAATTTCATCCTTTTCAGCTGTTTTTCAAAATCACCATTGACATCCCTGATTACAAAGTAATATCTAGAAGCAAATATTGGTTGGACTGTTTGTCATGTTATTATTTTCATATATATGTCAATAGAAATGCAAGCTAAATTAATATTTATTGTTTAGTACTCTGATGGCAAGAGTCTACACACTAAGCAACAGTACCAGCAGAGGGGAAACGGTCTTTAGCAGTGTATTTTTCGTAGGAGGATCTCGTTCGTAGAGGAGTGAAAAAATTATTCGAAGGAGTGATTATTATATGTATTTTATTTATACCATTTATCAGTTTCATTTGGGAGTCTATGATTACATGTTTTAAGTTTTGTGATATAAACATGTGAGGCCAAAGGAAGTTGCAATAACTAAGGTTCAATTAGTAGATTTTCTATTAACATATACATAATAGTTACCTTTTGATAAATATGATTTACTTTCTCTCCATTTTTGCATTGTTCAATAAGTAAAATTTTAGATTTATTATCATAAATTAGTTAAGAAAACATCTAATCAATTGTCAACTACAATACCTTGTTTGTTAAGAAAACTATTTAATTAACTATTCTCAAAGTATAATTCGTAATTTATTAAAAAAACTATTCAATGAAGACAGTGATAGAGGTTTTGTCTGGTACTTTAAGGAATATCGTTACTCGTTAGGTTTTAGATTGTTTTTTTGCTATGTGATCTTTAATTTCATATCAACTTGGATATTGGGGAGGTCTGGATGTGAAAAAAGCTTTCTCATCGGCTTCTCAGCTTAGGAGAACCAGTAATTATAGGTTGTGAGATGTTTTGATTGATGATTGCCAGTTGCTTTGTTTGTTTCCAATCAGAGATAATTATTGTAACAGTCTATAACAAACAATCGAAACAACATTTCATTGAAATTTTCTACTTAACTACGAAAAGACCTAAAAATCCTCCCACGAAAAGAGTGACAAAAGACCGAAATCACTCCTACGAACGGGATCCTCCTACAAAAAGACCTACACCCCCAGCAGAGTGCAAGGCTGTAGGTGAATTCGTACCCAAAACGAACTCATTCCCACTGAGAATTCGGACCCAAATTAGGCAAAACGAACTCATACCCAACATAAAACATTGAACTTGTACCCACATTTATTTTAATAGTTTATTGACATATATATAACGATGAAATAATATGGATCTGAGATAATGGGACTGAAACATTATGAAAATAATGAAAAGGTTCATTTGTATTGATGCAAAAAGTTTCAAGGTATGAAACCAAACAACAGTAGACATACATTTTAGTGTTGGGAATCGGTTGAAATTTTGTAATCGATCATCAGTTGGGGGTAACCAATCGATGATCGATTAATAATTGGTTACATGTAGTTGCATTTTGTGGCAAGATTGATTCCTTCATAAGGGTAGAAAAGTTTAAAAAATAAGTTTTCTACTTTCTTGCTTGCATTTTCACTTGATCCTATATTTGGAAAACAAAAATAACATGTTTTAGTAATGAAATCAATCAGAATCATTCTTTTAGTAATATTACTGACAATTACTGCACAAATATCTTGATTTTTATCAGTAATCGATTAAATCGATTACAGAAAGTTGTTTTTTTTTACTTTTCAATTTGTCGATAACAGGAAATAGTATACACAAGGCCATATGGCCAATGAGACACACAAGACATTGTGTATACAAGTTAAATATTAAAAGATTAAGATATAAAAAATATCTCAAATATGGAAGGGCTAGAAACTATGCAGATGTGTTATTTATAAGCCTACTCTTCTCTTGAAAATATGACCTTTAAACTCGATCATTATCAGATAACAAATTAAAAAAAAAAAAAAAAGTGGGGCGAATCCACCGCCCAAATTTGGTACGTATTACTATTTACCGAGATTTGTGGGTACAAGCTCGTTTTGGGTACGTTTTACCGCAGACCGAGTGCAATTGAACAAAAAAATTCACTATACATTATATATATACAATCTCAATCTATGATTTGTCTCAGATTTAAATATTAGAATGTTTAAAATACTTCTGATTTCTGATTTCAGAATGCGAAGAAGGAAGCGAATGGGAACGGTTTTGATTTCAACACTGGACAAACTCATATCATGCTTGGAATTGTGCCAGGTATCCCTTTCGTTATTTCAGTTACCTAATTTTATGTTGTTCCAAGAGGGGGCAGGGAAATTTGCAGAACCTTATGGGTGATGTTCCTTGAAATATTAGGGTATTTTAACTATTGCATCGGGTTCCACATGCTCAGGATTTTTATTCTCTAAATAATTTGATGTTAAACCTCGGTCACAGAATGAGTATAAAATATGCCTTTTGGAGAATTAACAAAACCATGTTTTGCTTTTTCATTGTTGACACTGTTTAATAGTGTTTATTAGAAGCCTAATCTGATTTTCTAATGTCATATTAAAAAAAGATTTTACTACACTGACAAATCATTTTTGTCAGCTTCTGAGTTTTACGACTGACTAATTCATCAAGTGAAAATTAGTAGATGTTACATGTACATAAATCTTTGCTACTTTAAGAAATTCAATTTAATTTTCATATTGAGATTTGCCAGTGATGAATTTACTACACACGGACGATATATCATTACATCAAAAATCGTGAAAAAGGAAATGGAAACACTGATGTAACAGTTTGCCGACATTTTTCGTTGAGTATAGTTATGTTAAAGAAACTAGCCTCTGACAGCTTTCTAAATAGCCGTGAGTGCGGGTTTAAGAAAGGACTCTTAAAGTGACACAGAGTATTTTTCTTAAAATTTTATTTGATTTTGATAAGCTACAAAATATCTTATATGCTGATTGAAGTTCATATCTCATCACTGGACTTGCAAATATATCCATTTATGTATAATATCTCTTAAATGCTTGATTTTATGGAAAAATCAAGAAAACATCTCAAATACGTTTAATACTCGCAATTATACATCCAATTAATCTACTAAGTTACAATACCTAATAAACACTATCGAATTGAATATATCTTCCTGTCGGCTTATGACAAGGTTTCAAAATTACGTTTGGCAAATTTGCGCGGGCCACTCGAGCCACATTGTCCGGTTTTCGATCATAATCCCGACTTTGAATGGCCGTATTTTCGCTCTAATGTACTGATTGACCTTTAACTTGTTATTTTTAGTAACATTTAGTGGTTCCCGATGTAATAACATCGATTTCAAAATTTGACATATGTGATCCTATCAACATACTCTGTGTCTCTTTAAGAATTATAACTGTGAGTCTCCCGATTGCAAAGTTATGTTCATTGTACTATTTGCTTACTTATGGAAGGATTCAATTATATATGCTTAGACTCACAAAACCTTTTGGTAGTGATAGAGTCCCTTGACTCAGCAGGTCATATTTGTAGGTTGACCACTGAATGCCAATATAAATGTTTGTTTGCAGCAGATTAGCAAGAGCCCATGGAAGCTGTGGCTGTTCTGTTCCCTCTTCATGGTCCTGTTATTCACAGGAGTCTGGAGGCTGTTCATCTACGACCCGTGTGAAGGTGTCAATATCAAATATGACCTGGTAAAATATCTGCCGATTTCATGTCTTTTGATAAATCCAAAAAAAATAAGTGGAAAGTGCAAAGGAAGTACAAATGATAAGGCAGGGATTGAAATTAGCCTTATCACAGTACTAGCCATTTGGACTATTGGCTTTCTGAACCTAATAACCCAATCACATTCCAGCTAGCCAAAAACATTATAATCAATGTATTGTCTGTAAATTTCACTTGTCCTTTGGACTATCAGTAAATATTATACTAGTCCAGCATAAATATCTACTACCAAACTAGTGCTAATTTAGGAATTTACAGGAGGGGGTGTATATACCCGTCAAAACGATTGGAGAAGACTGCATCAAAGGTTAATCGTTACATTTCGTAAATTCCTTTTCAACTTGTGTCTAACCACATAAGCCTACCCATTAGTATCCTTTAGTGGATCCCTATGGATCTATAGACTAGACTACCCCATCCATCCCATGGATAAGTGCCGCCATACTGAATGTAGTGCTGATTTAGAACCCAGTAAGTTATTAACATTAAAGATTACAATATGTAGATATAATTTCATGAACTAACGATGCATTTTTGTAATTATTTTCGAAAACAAACTTTTAGGCTCATCAGGCCTGAAATGCTTGATAACTTCAACCTTTAGCCTGCTTGATTTTGTTTGCTGAGAGCTTCAAAACTGAAATTTTAACAATGACGTCACATTGGTATTTTCTCATATTTTGTATTAGAAAAATTACCGGTAATATACTTGATAAAGTATTTCGTGGATACTTATGACATCCTTTTTTTTCTCCCCCATTTTTTTGAAAACAAACTTTTTAGCTCCTCTGACCTGAAACGCTTGATAACTTTAACCTTTAGCCTGCTTGATTTTTTTTGCTGAGAGCTTCAAAAGTGAAATTTTTAGTATTAGAAAAATTAATATACTTAATAAAGTATTTCATGGATACTTAAGTCATCCTTTTTTGTCTTCCATTTTTTCGAAAACAAACTTTAAAGCTCCTCTGACCTGAAACGCTTGATAACTTTAACCTTTAGCCTGCTTGATTTTTTTTGCTGAGAGCTTCAAAAGTGAAATTTTTAGTATTAGAAAAATTAATATACTTAATAAAGTATTTCATGGATACTTAAGTCATCCTTTTTTGTCTTCCATTTTTTCGAAAACAAACTTTGAAGCTCCTCTGACCTGAAACGCTTGATAACTTTAACCTTTAGCCTGCTTGATTTTTTTTGCCGAGAGCTTCAAAACTGTGAAATTTTTAGTATTAGAAAAATTATTAAACCGGTTCTTGATAAAGTATTTCATGGAAACTTATGACATCCTTTTTTTTCTCCCATTTTTTCGAAAACAAACTTTTTAGCTCCTCTGACCTGAAACGCTTGACAACTTTAACCTTTAGCCTGCTTGATTGTTTTTGCCGAGAGCTTCAAAAGTGAAATTTTTAGTATTAGAAAAATTAATATAAATAATAAAGTATTTCATGGATACTTATGACATCCTTTTTTGTCTCCGATTTCAGTGTCACCAATACAGGAAGGGGGAAGTTGCCGGTAACCTTTGTTATGACATGTGTGTACAAGATTTGCCGTTTCTCTCCTACTGTCAGGCCTCCAGCCACAGGGAGAAGGTGAGGTCAAACATTCGTAAAATATCAGATATGAAGAAATTAGACATGTTGAAACATGTAAGATTTTGGAAAAATTAAATCAAACTTTAGACATGTTGAAACATTTTTGAGATTTGGAAAAATTAAATCAAATTTTAGACATGTTGAATAGTTTAAAACAAACTGTGACGAGGAAAATATTTAAACTCAATGGAATCCTACTTCTTTTGTTTGGATCAGAACAAATATTTTTCACTTTCGGATATTAATTTTTTAAGTAAGTACATTTGCTTTTTGCTTCTCCAAATTTTGGATATTTATAGACATTTTGCGTTTGTAGGCTTTCATACACTGTCATTATTTTAGTGTATTTTGAATTAACAACAGATGCTATCTATGAAAATTAAAAAACATGTTTGTCCTTTTATTCTTTTTCTATCATTTTAATACATCAGGTAAATGTTTTTTATATGTTCAAGGTGTATCGGGGTAATAAGCCCTTGATTTTTATACTGTGGTATCCTCAAAAAATTTAAAGGGTCCAATTTCATCTACAGAGTTTCCTATGGCATCAAACGGTGGTTAAGATAAACTATTTCGGGCAGTCGGCATCTAGATGGAAGGTTGCAGAAGGGACGTCAATCACCGAGTTCAAAGGTCAACTGCAGGCATTCCTGGTGGAGAAGCTCGGACATTCCATGTATACAGATTTGTTGGAGAGGCTGTTGAAGTTTGCCGACTTCAATGAAGATGAAAAGGTTTGTTTGTGTTATATTTGAGACAACATTTAGGGTATAGTACTAATTCTTGTAATTTTCTTTGGTTGAGTACTTTTGGTGATGGCTCATGAATTTCTATTGTTATTGTAATTAATTATTATTGGTAAAATTAGTTATAAGTCTGTCCAAAAGCTTTTAACTTTTGATTTCTGTTGACAACTTTTAATTTTTTTTCTTTATTTGTCCTTTTTGAGTTGAGAAATACATTTAAACAGTGATTGTTTTTCAAGCTTAGTTAAGACAAATTTAAAAAAAAAATTAAATGATAGATGAGTTAACTTACTACAAGGGACTAGTATTCATTATATTAGCAGATAGTGACATGTGGATAAGTAAATTGTGTTTGTTGACACTGCTATATTATGATAATTTGTTCTCAAAGCAGATTAATCGAATGATAACCTCCGAGTCTTAGGTCCTGAACATGTAATCTATCACTTGTTGTTAGCTGATTTATTTATTGTACCATGTTGTCAAGATACTGTATGAAGTGCCTCTTCGTATCTTTTGATGTTTACAATGTTTTTCTTTTGCAGCTATCACTTGGCGAGGCCCAGTCGTTATGGAGGCTCGTACATATCCATGAATTCCTCCTCCTGTTTCTATTCCACAAAAGCTCAACATTCCCAAGTATCAACGGAACCTGCGGACACGTGTACGCATTCCAACACACGCCCATATCACGTCTATACGACAAGGACCCAGAAAGCTGGATCAGTAAAGTATTTCCAAACTCTTACAAGTGGGAGTTCCCTAACTGGCCTAAAAGGGCAAGGATCTCCCTCGGAATGGTGGAATTCTCAATGGACATCTTCGAAGAGCAGGGAGTCAACTTCTTCATGTGTGACATCAACCCACAGAGCTTTGGAATCACGCATCAGTACGAGGCTATGCTGTTGACTCCTCAGAACATTGCATCGGATGAGATGTTGAAGAGAGACCTGCAGAATCGGTCCTGTTTCTCTGACACCCACTGTGTATTCTCCAAACACTGCCAGTCTTCCTGCAGTATGGCAGGGAGGTGTTCAGGGGAGATAACTCGTCCAGGCTTGTTTTATGTGTGTGACATTATCAAGGAGTACCTTTTGTTTGACGCTCCTAAACATCTTTATTACGAGTTAGGGAGATTGTTGGAGCGGTGTGCCGGGCTTACCATGATAGGTACGGGTGTTATTCAACATGCCATCATGTATGAAGATCTCAAGACGTTTCTGTGGAAAGAAATTCAGTATAACCCTCGGGCGTAAAGGGCATTTGATCAGTAGATTTATTTTAGATATATCTAGTTCAATATCATCTTTATCAAATTTCACAGGTGTAAGTTTAAAGTTTGTTGTTGAAGCTTTGGATGAAGATTTCTTTGATATTTCAGAAAAATTGTTAGAATTCTAGAATTTTAAGGATATGACCTAAAAATATCACCATCTCTTTGGATGATATAATTTGTTCGGAATATCATCTGCAAATCTTAAAAAAAATTTATTTCATGATATATTTTATTGATTTTTTAGATGAATAATTCATTTTATATTTTTTTAAATATTTTTATAATATTTTGACAAAATATATCAACACACTTCTTTATTGCATTTCTAATAAGTTTGTAGAATGCAACAAAATTGTGTCGAGCCTACTTTAATTATTTGTACTCAGGTAACAGATATCTTCTTGTGGTCAGTCAGGACATCCTTTAAAAGAATGATTTAATTTGATTTTCAGTTATTAACTAAGCATTGTGTATGACAAGTTTTCCCTTATTATTTGACTGTCCAAAGTATAGAACAACATACCCTTTCAGCAGTGATTGGGAAAGGCAGGGGCCATTGGCCTTTTTGGACATTGGATGAAAAAAATTGCCCATTAATTGGTCGAAGTTAACTATTGATATATGGAATGAGAAAAACGGGGTGGAAGGATCTTATCATTAAGGCCATGCGGCTGGAACGTTTGGAGCTCAAAAATCCACCAAAGTTCTAGAGATCTTCTAGTGTAGGTGGTGCTCTCTGTGTCAGGGTTTTGTTTGAGTTGAGCGATGATTTTGTAATTCAAGTCACTCTTACAGTGGTCAGAGAGTCTGACGAGTCCCAACACAGCGGACGAAACTAGTAACTCCCCTTAGGCGATTGTAAGGCCACCCCCTTGTCTTACTATATTGATATATGGGTAATGGCCCATTCAAAATTCAGAAAATTACTTAAAACCCTGAAAATGGCCCATTGTTAAAGGTATCTTTCCCAATCCCTGCCTTTGTGCACATAGATTACGAATAACTGTTTGGGTTATCAAGACAATAAGGAATATCATGGATGATAAACTTCTTTATTGCAGGCAGTAACAACATTTCAGTACAGACCCTAATACTATTTAAAATGGTATAAGGAACTATACCAAAACATTGCTTCTATCTACAACAAAGAAGTTGATCTTTCATAAAAACCCTTGTCTTCTTGATATTTCTAAATTCTTAAATGCTCCACAATCAACTGATTTATGGTTATTTTAGAAGCCTTCAAAATAAATAAATTCTATGGGTGAATATTAGTTGGGAGTGTTTTATTTTTATGAAGCTAATTGTTTTATTTAAAAATATATCAAAATTAATAATAATTAACTTGAACATTAATGTACTAGATGTTCTATGAACAAAATGTATTTATATTAATGTAATTTCTGTATCTGATTATTAAAGGGGCAGTAGCACGTTTTTAGGGGGAATATAAGTTGATGTCAGGAAAATGAAAATTAATGGTTCCAATTGAAAGACAATGTATTTAAACTAAATGGAACAGTAATAATTCAAATGTATAACATAAAGTTTAGCCATGCGGTTCAGTTTTCTTACACAAAATGAATTAAAGGTGTTCACACAAAATGGCCGCCAATGGATTTTATGGGAATCTTCAGACTTTGTCCTCTGACTGTGTATGATTGGCTTGTGTAATGAGATTTTTGTCACTATCAAAATAATACATTTAGCTTTCACTAACAATTATCAGTGAACATTTTTAAAAATAAAATTATCAAAAAACGTGCTACTGCCCCTTTAAGCAGAGTGCTGTTAAACAGATATCTTTGTTCATTCTTCAATTCTTTATTCAGGTGTATGAGGCCAATAGCCCATAATACAATGGAATTATTATACAGCCATAACCCTGTAACCTAACCCTGTCAAAATATACTAATTATGTATATTTAGAGTACTAAGGTGCCGTATCACAACAGCTTATTTTTCTAAATCTATTTAACTGCTAAGAAGAATTAATGAATGACAGCTTCTTTATTCAGGGTATGAGATGTTTCGACACAGGTTGTTGTGTTGTTCCTAAGCAACTGCTGTTGTCCATTTATTAGATGATGTTTTATGGCTGATTCTTATACTCATGACATTTTAACTGTGTGATACTCTTCAATTATATGAGATTTGTTTGTATATAGTGGACATCATGCCTATTTTGTTAGTTTGTTATTGTGCATTTATTCAGGTACAATGATAAATTTATATGATAATTTACTTATAAAAGTTATAACATAAAATCAAAGTTTTAATTCAGGCCAAGGATTTTAGACTCTAAATAATAGGTTTCTTTGGCCAATTAACATTCCAGTTTTAAGTTTTAATTCCTGTTAACTGCCATTTAGAATGGTTTGGCATTAACTATTTGAAACGAAATAGATATGTTACATAGTTCTTGATAAACTTATATCAATATATTAAAATCGATTGTGTTCAAGGAATAAAAGTTTCAAGATTTTGCGATACAATGATAGTAGGTTCACATACTGTTACCAGTCAAAGAGTTTAACACACACAGAAGGAAGTCATCAGCAGATTTATCACATGCGCTGTTATAAAAAGATGGCGGCAATCACATAGAAAGAAAGGTTCACAGGAGTTACTTGCCCGAACTTGTGACACCGAAAGATTATAATTGACTAAGGTGATACATCACAACATGTGACTTTACATGCTGTTCTCAGACCATGGAACCAATGATACATCAAGCTTGTATTCCAAATATTTTGAAACTTTGTTTCCTTCATGCATGGTTGATTATAATCAGACTACCAGTAAATCCTATTTATGTGTCCTGTAAAAATCATATAAGTATCTGTTATGTATCTTGGGTCCAAACGCATTTCAGCAAATACCTCAAGATAATCATTTCCTGATAAGTACAGTGTTTATTTTGTTTTTTGTTTGTATTGTGATTGAATTTACACATTTTGTGATATATGGTTGTGTAAAACTTTAATGCTTGTAGACATCAGTTGCTATATTTGGCTTTGTGAGATCTACTTTTTGCTATCTCTGTTGCACTTTGTAATTTCTACCATCCGCTATCTCTGTTGGGCTTTGTGGGATATCGACTATTTGCTTTCTCTTTTGGGCTTTGTGGGATATTGTGTATTCGTTATCTCTGTTGGACTTTGTGAGTGATCTACTATTAGCTATCTCTGTTGGACTTTTTGAGATCTACTACCATATCTATCATTTGCTGTCCGACATTGATCCGAAGAAACATCATGAATTTGTATTGTAGAAAATTTAATTATGAGTAAACAGCAACATTTTATTCCAATGAGATGAAATGAGTGTCAGATACCTTTGTGAACATTCCTTATATGTATATTGTACCTACATTTGTGATCGTTTGTGTTTATGTGACTGAGATAATCAAAGTATTTGCTACATATTTAATCAAGGTGCTTGTTTTACCTAGTATATTGGTGGGTAGATATTTTTATATTTCTGAAACATGAAGCTATTTATGAACACATTACTATTTGTGGCACATCATAGACGAATCATTTATGGACATCCTGCCGAAACCAAGCCCAAAATTTCTTTTTGCTTGGTAAGTTGAATTGTCATCATGGAGAAATTGCTGCAATTCCTGATTTAAGATCCATATTCAAAATGTAGTGAAGTTCAATATTTAAATAAGTTTTTTCACTGTAATAATTGTATTTTATAATAATTATTATTTAAATATACGCTTGAAAGCTGTCTTTGTTTTGGACGGCTAGATTTTCTTTTCTTTTTCTCCGATTTAGATACTTATTGCTGCCCAAGTCGATACCCATTAGTGCTAGTTTCTGTTCATTTCTGTATTAAGAACATTTATTGACTTGCCATTCACATTTGTTTTCTATAATGTTCGGTTCTTGCCATTTCTGCAGCAGATACCTCCATTATTCCAGAGTAATTATAGTATCCTTCATTTCCATAGCAGATTTTAGCCAAGTATCTTTATGTAGAAGTGAATTATATATATAGAGTTTTTTTTGCTCATTGCAGTATAGAAGCGGATCACAGTATCAAAGATAACAATAACCACTAAATAAATTTAGTCAAGTTTATGGAGACTGGAGACAAGAAAATTTAACCACTTGCCTTAAATTCATTTCATGTTTTCCTTCTAGGGTAATATTACTATGTAGTATTGATCAGTTTGTTTTTTCCTTAATTTTAAGCTTTTATGTTCTTACAATTAAAGCTGAATTCTTTACATGTTACTTGAAACTCTATTTTCTATGCTTCTTTGATTTCTCCATCTAAGGGACTGGTCATATTTTATTTTTTTCCCTTACACTGAATCTGTTCATAGCCACCTACAATCATTTTTTCAATGAAGATTTTTAGACATTTTTATATTTGGTGCTTGGTAAGATTTTACTAGCTTTTTATGAATATTGTCTGTGCCACTTTTGAAGTGAGCAAATTTATTTTGACATTGTGTCATTGGGTTAAAGAAGGTTTCGATGTTTCTTTATTTCCAGTTATCATTCCTCGAACTTCTGTCATATTCTATTTAACCCCGGGTAAATATTTATGAACACTGAAGACTTTATTCTGACAAACCACATTACATTATTGAACATCACTTTACATTATATCACATATATAAACATAGCTATTTAACTATAAATACAAAATATCTTAATATATGAAATATCACTATGACATTGAAGAATGAGGGAGGTAAATTTTCTGCATACAACTTATTTTGTTCTTTGAAAGAAGTAATTTCGGCAAACAATAGTTTATTGATAATCAAATTTCTAATTCATTTATTCCTTGTTTTTAGATAATTACTGTTAGTTTTTTGCTTTTGAGCATCAAACTATTTAGTAATTATTCAAAGTAAAATTGGGTGTGAAACTCTCAGTACTAACTGTTTATGTTAAGAGTTTTATATGGTTTGATACCGACAAGGGAGAAGAATTGGTACCTAGACGGTGTTTTATGATAAGAGTGTGTTTTAATAATGCTAATACTAGTTAGCTATATTGTAGTTTAGGATTCTTATTTATACCTGTATCTTGCCATTGGTTTGAGATTAATGTTTTACATTTTCAATTTTTTTGCTTTTCTAGACTGAAAGGAAATATATTTTACAATCACAATTAGGAAATTATATTGTAAAGAGTACAAAAAAAAGATACCATTACCTCATTGTCAATGAAAATACATGTACAAAAATAAATATTGTATAATAAAGAGATGGCCAATAAACTATTCAAGAAATTAATGAACTCAGGGGGACAAAGGGGTGTACTTTGGTGAAGGTGATTTACCGTAATCGACGTAATAAGCGCCCTCTCCCTATAAGCGCCCTCTAACGCTGCTTTTAACTAAAACAAATTAAGCGCCCCTCTCCAGGCATACCTTACATGACAAACCTATTAATTTTACATAAAAAATGGTTTGAAGACTTAATTTCAGTCCTCCTCTTTAATCACGGTAATTGGATTTGTAACTTTTCGCTAAAAAACTATATGCAGATCGAGTATATACAAACATTTTTATCATTCGACTGAATGATTAAGACATTTTAATAAGTGTCCCCTCTTTCCAATTTTTCAACCGCCCAGGGCGCTTAATAGGTCGAATACGGTATGTTATGTTGTTGGGTAATACTAAGATAATACTCTACTGTTTATGTTGTATTTATGACAATCTATAGTTGGAGATGAGACATGTTTTGTTGTTTGTTGTGCATTGTAAACTCACATCCCTGTCCATTTGTGATAAAGATAAGGACATTCTCTCCCCACACAGGCAACTCAGTTTGAGCAGACCTCTGTTCTTATTAGCCAAAATCCCAGGGTTCCGGCAATTTCCCTGGCGGCAAACAGTTGCAACTCAGGATATCTCCCTTATTTGCAGCCAATGAAAACAAGACTTGGATACCTTTGACATAACAGTTGCATAGTGACATGGAAAATATGCCTTTGTTTATTTTCACTAACAGAGTCCGGGGGAAATATTTGAAAAATCAGATATGAATCGGTTTGTTATATGATAGTATTGTTTCATAACTATGTAAATTATTATTTGTTTTATGATAAGTTTTATTTTACTAAAAATGGGGAGAGTGAAAAAGGATATTTTGTAAAAGGAAGAGTTATCTCCCCTGGATGTAAATTTAATTTTTTTGATAGTTACGCCAAAGGAAACAACTGAGGCTTTGCGAATGACCAGTTTTGAAACAGCATCACTGATTGCAAAACTAATTTGGATTGCCTCCAATCAGATTTCTACCTTTTACCTCATGTATTTGACAAAAAAGAACAGGTTTTTTTCAGGTATGACTGAGCTTCCTCTGTAGGGAGAGAATGGGATAATGATTGAAATAAAAATTATTTGATGAAAGATAACCTAATTTTATATTGCCTACATTAGGATTGAGAAAAAAAATTGTTCTAGGATATTGATTAATGAAGTGTCCATGTGAATCACATACTGTTAAAGCAGCTGGTTGTATGTGGAACATCATCATGATTGAGTCATGTGTGTAGCTGCAATGTCATGCTCATGTCAAGCTGAATTCAAGTTCACTGTTCCCTTAATTTCTGTTGGTAGTATATCACTAAAAAGTAGTTAACAGTTATCATCCTGCTGTCTCAAAAAGGTTCGAGGGATGAGAAATTGTCTGTTCTATGAAGAAGGCCAAGGATAGCAAGTATGTTCAAGTGAGAAAATATTGGTTTCCTTAGTAGTTAATGAATTAAAATGTCCATTGTCTTCTTTGTTACCATGGTGATAGTGCTATAAATGATTTTGTTTTTCAGGAATTGAATTTTGGGGTATGTTATGTAAAGGTTGTTTTAAAAAATGCTTGTTGAACTGATCTTTCAATAATAAATATGAATATTGTTGTAACAGGTATATGACCAAAGTGAGGAAATAAATTTTCTCAGGTACTTCTCTTTCTTTGTTTTTGAATATTCTGTTATAAAGAAATGAAGATATAAACATACATGGTCCACACCTAGCACTTGTCATGTGATGAATCACTTGATATGTACTGTTCAACTTTTGCTATGGACAATATGATCACCCGTGTTGAGCATATGCTGTAATCAACCAATGAACTGGTCATCCTTGGTCAGTATTGTTTTCCTCTGGTCTTTTAAAACAGGTATAAACCTCATCACCCGCAAAGAATTATGGACTGGTGATGAGGTCAATACTCAATTTTATGGATCCCAAGGAAACAATATCAACCTTGGACTTCATCCTTGGTCAGTATTGTTTTCCTCTGGTCTTTCAAAACGGCTATCGACCCCATCACCTGTCAACAATTGTATAATATTCAGTATAGAGAAGCAACATAAGTTTACAGAAACAATTTTTATTCAAAGTAATGTCTCTACAACGTTACGTCCTCTCAGCATTGCTTACATGGAGAGCATAAAAAAACATAGCAAAATACGACTTGTTTAAATATTTCACATCAAATAAATTAGACTGATCTCACTCAGTCATTTACAGGGAAGAGCTTCTAGTCCCTGTCTTTCATTCATAAAACCACAAAAATGATATAAAAGTAACAATTATGTATGAAATGTAAAATTTAGTTCAATAATGTATCTCAAGTCCATATTAAGAAAGCTACTTTCTACTAATTATTAACTCAAAAATACAATTTATGGAAAAAAGTATAATCGAATAGGTAAACTTAATCTTAACAATTGCATTCTAACATACTATAATATATAAAACTTAAGTTACCTTTACTATTTGCTCAATAATTTAACATTCAGTGGTTTTGACAATGCCCTGCCATGCAGTTTAATAGAAGCCTGTTTCTTTGACAAGGCTGCTCAAATTCTAGGGATAATCTGTTCCTTATTCTTAAATCAACAAAATCAAAAAGGGAGACTAGAGAATGCCTTGTCATTACTGTAAATTTTACTTTTAAAAACAAATGTAATAATACAAATATTTATTCCCTAAGCTTATCATAATAACTTGTATAACACAGCATAGATATCAAATGTAAGCATGAAAAGAGAAACATGATTCTGATGTTGTTTTCTTTATGCGCAGCTTTCGTAAACTGTCTACATGGTTAGATAAATAATTGTCTTATGTTAATCATTAACTATTACAGTTACATATCTATAAAATATGATTTTCAGCAAGGTTTATGTTGCTTCACTGTGTATTGGTCACTATGTGTATTTATTCTAAAGCAAAATAAACTAGCCACCAACATTGCAGAGATGATTTGTGTCAATGTGTCATAATTTCATCAGTTCAATTGTTTGACAAAAATGGCATAAATCAGTGTGAATCAAATCGGTCTTCTGAATCCATCATTGATATTGCAAATAAAGTTGACTTTTCTTGCATCAATGTAAAATTTTCAATGAATGAAGAATACCTTTCCTAAACAAAATATAAAACCTTAATTACCTCAAATATAACCTCTGTAACCTCTAACATCAAGTAAAGAAAGGTCAGACATCATACCCAAACATTTCCAGAGAATATTTTAAATATCATAATAATTACAAACATGGATGAAAAGGACAGATATAAAGTAAAGAACATGTTTATATTCTAAAACAATCAATAGGAAAGTTTTGAGCAAATAGAAGAGCTGTAAGTAGATGAAAGGAGACACAAAGCTATGTTTTAACCATTTTTGTATTAAATACAGTACTGTGCCATAAGTTAACTCACGGTGACGTAATTTCCATAGAATCCACATGTTAACATTAGGTTTTGTAGGGCATGGCCCATGTGGCCCTTAATAATCTTCACTCGTCAAGGAGTCTGTACACAAAGTTTCAGCTTCTTGACCTCATGATTCTCGAGAAGAGTTCGAAAATGCACAAAGTTTACGGACAGACGGATGGACATCGGACACCATGTCATGCCATAAGCCTATCAGCTTTTCATGTAACATAAATTATATTCATTGTGAAAATTCCCTTCAGATCACAATCATACTAAACACACTTATTTCTAATTATCTCAGCTTGAGGAACATTATTTGAATTTAATTTTCTGATAATCTTCTAATGCAAGCAATCAGTTCTACATATGTTCATTATCCGAAACACGTCTTCTAACGAGCCAAGTGTCAATTTTTTTCTCATGTTCATAGGCTGGAAAAAAGTGTTTTCATTCCAAAATTTCCAGAAACTAATGTAGAAATAACAAAATTGTAACCATGATGATTCCCCACGAACAAACTAAATATGAAGTTAATCTGTCAAAAAATGTGGCTATGAAAATTATTTTTATTATACTGAAATAACATGAAAGTCCATGGAAATATTGTTACTGTCCGTTAACTTACGGCACAGTACTGTACATGCCATCTTCTATCACAACCTGCACTGCCATTTTGGATTCTGTGAACTGTAACAATTGTAGTGAATCTTTTGTCAGTCTAAGTAAACCTAGCCTCAATATTACCCGTTTCACTCCGATAATGCGTCTAGAAAGGTCTAGTAGAGTTTCACATCAGCCGACCTTTCTGCGACCTATGACCTTCCAAAGCTATACGTGTGAAGGCAGACTATTGTGGCTTGGCAAGATGAGTTCTGATTGGTCAATTCGATACGTGGGCTGACCTGACCCTCTACTAGACCTTTCTAGACTCAATATCGGAGTGAAACGGGTAATATTGAGGCTAGGTTTACTAAGACTGATCTTTTGTGAAATAGAGATATCTGATCAACATCGAAAATAACTGTATCTGAAAACTGTCATAACCTTTTCTTTATATTTCACACACATGTATAATGTAACAAGACTACAAAGATATAAACTTAAATGATATTCAAATAACATTGCCATTAGACTTCATAAACCTTTTTTTTTCAAATGTCTGTAATTTTCAAATAATGGGAAGGAAAATGGCCTATTAAAATCAATCACTTGTTTCACAGATCTTATTTGGACAAAATGTGAAAAAAATATCGAAAATAATTTTGTGTCTGTAATATTAAGAGAAAATCTTTCAGTTCATTTTTGAAAACATTTGAAAATCTTGACAATGATCTGTAAAACAAGGTATCAATTTTATAGACAATTTCTACTAGAACTGGGCTAGGAGCTCAGAACAGCAAACAGCATTAACCATGCAGAAGCATAATGTACATGCAATGTATTATTGTATATAAAATATCTACATAAAAGTCATGACAGAAGGTACCGTACTACATTTAACAATTTGAAATTTGAGCCATTTTTTATTTATTTTGGGAACCCTTAAAAGAAATGAGAAATAGCATATGGTTACTGAAATAAAAATTATTGAATATCATATATATTGAGAAGAAATCTAGATGCAATGCCAAAGTTTTAATGCAACTTAATTTTCTACACATAATGCCAATTAATGCTTAGATTTGATAGATTTCTATTTTTTTTAAATACATGATTTAACTAATGTTAGTTTTGCCTTTTTAAATCAAATGAATTTACACTGCGAAATCCCTGAGATATATATATATCTTAGATGAATATATATATTACATACTCTGAAGTTAATATTAACAACACTTAACATTTGTACCCTTCAGAACAACATGTACATAGTTTGCATGTTTTGAGATGGGACTTTAAACACATTTTTACCATAGAAGTACAGAAAAGCCAATCATCCAAAAGCTTTTGATTCTACCAACAACAA
The DNA here is from genome assembly GCA_916613615.1 of Steromphala cineraria. Taxonomy (NCBI): domain Eukaryota; kingdom Metazoa; phylum Mollusca; class Gastropoda; order Trochida; family Trochidae; genus Steromphala; species Steromphala cineraria. The sequence continues at coordinate 16,384,611 of OU744735.1, read as the reverse complement.
AAAATCTAACAAGCAAGTAGAACTAAAATATAAAAGAATCAATTTTGACTATTTTTTCTTCGAATAAAACTTTAAAAAATAGTTTCAAACTTTAAAAAATTCCTTTCATTAAGAAACAAAATTACTTTTACATGTCATCAAAATATAAAAACATTTTCTTGTCAACAATCACATTGAAAATTGAACACAAAATGGACATATCCATGGTTACCATTTTATCTCCGTGGTTACACATTATAGTCATCTTGGTTTTTCATTGTAATCCCCACAACATTTGGTATTTATCATGGTCATACTCTGTATTTACCATATAGATACACTTTATATTCATTATGGTTACACATCTTAACCATCATATGTACACATATCTATTGATAAAAGCATACAATGTTCACATCAATAAGCAATATCTAATCTATTTTATCTTCTATAAAAGGTATCCTAGTATTGACAATTAAAATTTTTCCAGTATTCAGCCTCAATCAGTCAATCTGATAGCATTCTTGTTCTTAGTATCAGTTGAGTTAGTTTTTGCCATTCAAAAGAAATACTGAATACTGAAAAACTCTTTATGTTCTCAAAATATTAATAATGTAGCAAGTTTGTTCAAAAATAAATAACAAAAACACACTAAAAAGAGATAAATGGATCTCAAAGCAAGAACAGAATAGCACTAGATTCTGGGCCATTGAGCAGTAGGGGAGACAACTGTGGTATTACCTTCAACTTGAGCACCACTAAACAAAAATGGACATAGAATTGGACTAAGTTTGACTGCATTGACTCACAAAGTTTAGCGACTTTAACCACTCTCCATAGTCTAGCTAACCATTTAATCAGCTGCAACTGTGATAGTACCACTACAGCTGCTCATGGGACTTTGTTCCAAAACTCATTTTCAGGCAATTATGGATCAGGCACTTTCTGCCCTTTTTCAAATTAGTTCTACACACATTTGAGCATGTTTAACAGTAATCATATTTATTTTGATAGAGACTCCTGTAATTGCTTAATTTGAATAATTCATAAACTTTTTCTAATTTTGTTTAATCAATTTTCATTTTATTAATCTTGATTACATGTAATTGATCAATATGTATCTAAGCTCTTTATGACCTTAATTTGTTTAAATTATAATAACTTTTCATCCTGCTCTTAAAGAAATGTGTCTTCAACATTCATCAATGTCAAGAAATATCAAAGAAAATATGTCAAAATTATCTACATGCAAATAATTGAAAATATGATTAAGTTCAGTACATCGTCAATATGTTCTGTAACCAAAATGGTTAAGTTTTGACATTTTTGTTAAGCCTTTTATACATGTTTGCCTATCAAAATATGATTTCGACAATCTATTTATTTGAGCACCTCATGAATGGGAGAGGTATTTACAATGACGAGATAAAATGATGAAAATAAACATGCAAACATCTCACAATTGACAAAATGTTGTAAAATCTAATTATTGAACATATAGTAAATATTTCATTATCTAAATGTTAGTAGTATTTATGTAAGGTAATGCATATTATTTATTTACTTGATCATGTTCCACCTTCTGCTTTTAAGAAACATTTCTGTTCGTTAGTCTCTTAAATAATAACAATTTAAAAAAAATACAGCTTGCTTTTTGAAAGAAATAACTCTAAAGTAATATATCAAGTCCTGTCTGTCTAAATTTGTTAAAAACAATTTGCTACCTTATAATTCATAAGTTATAAAGAAAATGATTTTTCTTATACTTTGCAATAAACATTATATAATATTGCTTTTGATATGAGTTCCACTTTGAAATGCCATAAAGACTCATTGATTATTGACACAAATCGTGCATTGACCATTAACCAAAAACCTGAGTCAAATTTTGAAAAGTTGGTAAGTCTAAAGGTGAAAATGCTTTCTCAAACTGGGAATACACAACTAATATTCCAACAAAACCTCTTCTTATTAGACTTAGAGAATAAGATGGTTATTAGAGAATTATGACTTAATTTGACAATCAGTATATATATATATATATATTGTAATACAATGTCTGTATCATATTACTTATCATTGACTCTAAATTGTTTACGGGTATTCAACCTAAAAAAAAATCAAGACTTAATTTGGTGTTTTGTAAATAATTACCCTGAAAATAGTGTATCGTGACATGTATTGTACCAATTACTGAATCCTATATTTGTTTAATATCATAAAGAGACATTACTCTATTGTCACAACTTGATTTCTAATACAAGAGCAATGCATATTTCTTGCAAGTTACTCAAACTTTATGAAAATAAGAACAGTTTCTATGTTACAAATTCTCATACAAGATTTTGTAAGAACCAAGATGCATGACCAAATTGTGACAGAGGTCATGTGGGAAGATATCATTTATTTTAAAAGGAGAGGAAATGGTGACTTATCACTGCATCAACTTTGATCCCTTAGAACAATTCATTCTTAGTTGTTTCAATGAAAAAAGCTCCCGTAAACATACATGTAAAAAAAAGCATAGCATATATAAGCAACTGTATCACAGTCATAGTCTTTGGTAACCATGGAAATGGTTGACACGGAAACAGCAGTACAACACTGTCAAAGTATGAAGATAAACAATTGTCGGAACTGATGACAAATCAAACTAAATTTATTCTTTTTATTTTCTTTTTGATTACCTTTAAAGGTAAAAAGTAAAAGTTCCAAACAACCAGTAGATATTTTCTGGAATCCTGTAATCCAACTATGCCTTTGGCAGAGCAAGAGTTAATGATTTTCCTTGAGAAACTTAAAGACGTACAATATCATGTACGATTGTTCACTTCCCCTAACGATGAACGCTTCCCTATGCTGATTTTATGAAAGATGAAAAGACAATTCTTTTTAAGAATTAAGACAACAACTTCAGCTGACCAATGCCTAAGAAACTATCAAACACAACATCAATCTATGAGCTCGCTATTGCTTCAAAACATAACAAAACAGAGATAAAATGTTTAAAAAGTCTTGATACCAATGCTGAGAAACAAACGAGTGGAACAGTTGAATATCTTCACCCCTCGTAAGGAACAGTAGACAACAGCCATAAAAAAGAAGTCAATGGTCACCATGGAGACGGATTTCAGGTATAAAAATCAAGACAATCGTAAAAAATATTCACACAAATGTAAAATGATATTTCCTTCACTTGACTTGTTCCCGATATATATACAAAGTCCTTCTGTACGATATCTGAATGATGAAATATTCACAGGTCGGAAACAGATGTGATCAAGGGAGATAACTCTACAATGATCAAGAGGAGGTAACTCTGATGAAGGGAGATAACTCCAGTGATCAAGAGAAAACCCTGATGAAGGGAGATAACTCCATAATGATCAAGAGGAGGTAACTCTGATGAAGGTAGATAACTCCAGTCATAAAGATCAAACCCTGATGAAAGGAGATAACTCCACAATGACCGAGAGAGGTAGCTCCACAGTGATCAAGGGGAGATAACTCTGATGAAGGGAGATAACTGCGATGATCAATAGAGGGCAGCTTTTCCGTCCTTCCCTACAACCAGCTGAAGTCCTTGTGAGCCTGCAAATAGTAAAAAGATTTTCATAAGAGACAAGGTTATTAATATCATAAGTTGAAAATATATATATATAGTCAATTATTTTCTGTATACAACATTGGTTTTATGTAAAGGACACACTAATGTTTTGTTAACTAAATAAAGAACAATGAGTTGAATCAGAAAAGCGAGATATCATCTACATCACTAGAATATATTACTTTTGAATCTATGCATACAATAGTTAAACATTATTTGTATAAGATAAACATTCTCTTAAATTGTAATATTAAATCATCAATGCTAAAACAATGATAAAAATATTTTTTACACCTTTCAAATATCTTAAATAATAATTAAATATCCATCAATGACATAATCAACATTGTTTCTTTTTTACCATCATCATCTTTTTCAACTGGTCCAAGATCAGTCCCTTCAAGGACGGTATCTACAATGTCCTCTGCATTGACACGGGTTTGATCAACTCGTAACTCCTTCCCAGAATCCTCCAGTTTCTGTCAATAGGGAAATGAACAACCTTATATCAAGGCCATATAGTTATTGACTGATTTGAGCTTCATCGAAGGTTTATATTCTTTAATAAAATCAATTCTACAGAATCCAAATATTGTTTATCTTTTGATGCTTTTTTCGTACAATTTCCTTCGTGACATATCAGGATCATAATCTACTTGATATCTAATATCATGTATTGTCATTATCAAATTTTAATTCCGGATTCAAAATACCATTCACATTTCAAGTATTTATCACTGATCTCAGTTTACTTGACAATAATAAGATCATAATAAAATGATGATAAAACTCCATATTTATTTTTGTTAAAGCAATCTCTATATAAAGATACACATTAATTAAGAGTAAAAAATTTAATGAATATAAATCCCATTCACCAACAGATGAAACCATAGTTTGAAGGATTAAAAAGCATATATTTAAAAAATATTACAAAATATTATCATAAGCAATATTAATGTGAATATAGAAAGACGAAAATAATTAATAAATATATGACATTAGTGACCATAACCATACCCAATAAAGGATAGTAATACGTATTTCCATGAAAAAGTATTAACCTTCCTTATACCAAAACCATAACCTTTTTAGTTTGTGAAAAATGTCTTAAAGAAGTTATGACTGAAAAAATTTTAATTTCAAAGGACTTTGCTTCAGTAAATGTTTTCTGCCAAGCTCGACCATATCATATTTCTGATTTTATTATTAAGGTCAAATGTCATATTTAAAAACAGAGTTCAAAACAAAATGAAGCAAGTGTTTACAATTGATATAAAATAAATTCATAGCTGTGACTGTAAAACTACTACTTGTGCAAAAAATAATAAATGAAAGTACTAAATCTAGTGGAATAATTAAAAAGTTTATGCAGAGATAGTTTTTAACATAAAAAGGGCAAGAATAAGCGATTTGTTCCCCTCTTGAATATTTAATGAGTTTCTTAACAAATCAACTGTACTTCAAAGTAAGAGAAAGACAGCCTCGACTTCAAAGATGTTCTCTTGAATCTTTACTTTAGATTTTAAAGGGGCGGTAGCACGTTTTTAGGGTGAATATAAAGTGATGTCAGGAAAATGAATCAAAAAGGTTTCAATTGAAAGACAATGTATTCAAACTAAATGAAGCCGTTTTAAATTAAACACGTAATGTAAAGTTCACCCATGCGATTCCTTTTTCTTACTCCAAATGAATTAAAGGTGATCATACAAAAATGGTCGCCAATAAACTTTATGTGAATCTTTATTTGTTTTTTGACTATGGATGATTGATTTGTGTAATGAGATTTTTGACACTATTAAAATAAAACTCTTAGCATTAACATACAAATTATCAGTGATATTATAAATATGAGATTTTCAAAAAACGTGCTACTGCCCCGATAAAGCTCATTTGTAATAATCAATTTACAATAATCTACTTGCATCAAATAAAGTAAATGATAAGAATAGTTTGTGAATTTTATATATTTTTTTTTAGAAAACTAATATCCAGAAAAAGCATCTATTTCTATTTCAAAGATTTTTTTTGTTTTTGATTCGATGACAACCATATTAATGCGATAAGTACGTGAGAGAAATGAATAAAATATCAGACAAATCTTTCTACTCACATTGTGATCCCATTTTTATTTCTAACACAAAATCTGACATGTAACCATGGCACCTGAGAAGTTGTGGACTTATCGCCATGGATACAAATATAACTAAGGTGTGAGTGCAAGAAATAAAGGAAAGAGACATTACATGTTGACTCACTCTACGCCGTTCTGTCTTCCAAAACTCGCCTAGTGCTGAACCCGTGCTCGGCGTTCTGAAATAATAGATGAATATATAAGTTTGAAATACATATTTTGTTAAAATTTCATAACAGAATGTCCCACCATCCTCCCGACCCCCTGCTTGTCAACTTCCTGGTTTCCATGGAAACTTGATTGCCTCCTATGAAACTAGTTCGGTTTGATATCTAATTTATGAATATTTGTCTTGTATGATTGCAATAGGATCATATCAAATATTTTCAATCATGCTTTTATGGTATCGAGATGTTACAAGATCTCATATAAATCACTTCAGAGTAAGGCAATAAGTGCCAGCACTGTCTGTCCAAACTGCTCAACCACTCGGCAACCAAGACATTGATAATTGCAAAAATACTACTGGGCCCACCAGATGTCATTGGATGTAACAAGAACTCATTCTTAATTTGAATAAATTGATGTTTATTTAATCATTTTCTGTCTGTTGATTGGCAATCTGTTATCTCTGTTCTATTTTTATAAATGGAAGTATCTTGATAAAATTCAGTTATCTTGTAGTCTGTTCACATTAAATAGAATCTATGTCAAAACGTCACTTTAACAAAACAAATTAACTTGAACATCAATAAAATCAAACTTAATTTTTCTATTATATACCAAACCTGCATGCTAATGAAAGGAATTGCTGTGGGATCAAAATCTGCATAATAGCATGCTAAACTATATTTAGATATGCTAATTTTATTAAATAAATATGAAATAAATATAATTGCTTCTTGAGTAATTGGAGCAGCATGCAGGAAAAACATGTAAATGTATCATTATATGAACAGTTATTTTCTCTTTCTCATTTAGTTAATAATCAAATCATAATTTGAAAATAAGTCCATTTTTTAAATATTGACATATAATTATCCTATAAAGACCAGATGAAGAAGACTATTTTAATTAGAATTAGAAAATATATAAAAACAAACAGATAAAATCAGTTGTGGGGATGGCCTTGAAGATGAATACCATACTCTATTAGTTTGCCCATTATACATTACCATACGAAATAAATATATACCAATGTATTTTCACAAGTATCCATCAAACCAAAAGTTTATTCAATTGCTGTCCAGTCAAAATCCTACTATCATAAATAATTTAGCACTTTATATATCGAAAATGTTTAATATGCGATGTGAACATCTCGCGCTCTCGTAACAAACCAATGATCAGTTTGTATTTATGCAAATGTACTATAGGCCTCACAGGCCATCATTTATGAAATAAAGAGTCTGAGTCTGAGTCTGAAAATCAGTCCTCCGTCTTCTTTAAAATAAAACTGTTAGCAGTAAAAATGGATGTAAATACTTCTTGGGCAAAACAAAAAGTATCAAAAAATAAACTGAAATGATGAATATGAAAAAAAACCAAACATTTGGCTTCATGCTTTGTTCAATTCACATGGTCACACATACAAAAAGGATCGAAAAATATTTTCAACCTGAAAATAAATAAATGAACATTCAAATGAAACTAAAAATGAAAATGTATCGGCATGGTTTTCTTTTGGCATTCATTCAACAATTCAGCTTTTAGGGAGGCTTCAAAATGACATCTTTATGAGGTGTGTTTGGGTTATGATAAAGAAAAAAAAAAATGGGTTTAAACTTTGTAAAGGGTATATTCCTCTAAGCAGGCTTAAAGGGTTCAGAATCTATTGATACAAATCTCCTGTTACATTTCCATTAATGTTTCTGGTCTTTATGTTGCGAAGACACTTTCATTTTATTCATATCAACATAAACAAATTTCAACAGAAATAGAACTAATAGATGAACATAAACTTTATACTAGGGATGTAGCTCAGCGGTAGAGTGTGTGCTCGTCACCCGGAAAACCAGGGTTCGAATCCCGGTCACGTCATTCCAAAAGACGTTAAAAGGTGGAAGTTGTTGCAGTCTTGCATGACACTCAGCATTGTTAAGTCAGAAAAGCGCTTTAACTGGCGCTGCACTGTGGCAGCCGAATGCTTAGGTACAATCCGAACTTCCAATGTACTCAGGAAAATAAAGTGTAATTATTATTATATTTTAATTATTATCATCACTTTACCACTGCAATCATTGATGGTCGAGAAGAACAGAAATACTTACCAAATTAAACAAATGATTTTAAAGAATGGTTGTTTAATTAGATTTTCAGCAAATGATTGAAATTTTTTAAGTGATTTGAATTTGTGACCTTTAATAGAAAAGAATTATTTTTGTTGTCAAATTATTGGAAACATTGAATCAATGAAGAAGTGTAAGTAACGTTGCAGCAAAGCTGTAGTGGGTGTTGGTTGAAATTAACTAACTACAGTTAAAATGCATACAGTGCACTTTTCAGCCATTAAGCCACTATCCCACTTTCTACTAGTGATACTATGTAATGCAATATCTAATGAATTTTATTGATGTTTCCCAAACGTAAGAAATTAAATGGTCTCTTGTTATTCAACTTAAAACTGAGTTACAGTGGCTGGATTCGAAGCGAAGCCGAAAGCGCTAACCACTACGCTGTCCTCTTCTAATCTAAAGGTCTGTTGTATCAACATAACGTGGAAATATACTCAAGCTCTCTCTGATTGGTAACTAGTTGATGTTGCAATATGTTTTAATATCTACTGTGTGAACATATCTAACCCTCCATGACATGACATGACATGACATGACATGTGACATGTGATATATGATATATGATATGATGATGATGATCTTTATACAGTAGAACACGGATATAGCGAACTCGGATGTAGCGAACAGATTTTCAAGTCCCGTCCCTATTTAATATCATCAAAATTATAAGCGTATAGCGAACACTGGATATAGCGAACTAAATTGTTTGGTCCCTTGGAGTTCATCATATCTGAGTTCTACTGTACAATCATGACAATGTGACATACATAAACTACTATACATGATATATGATATAAATTGACAAAGGATTTGATGGCATATTTGCTTTAACTTTCCAAAATGCCAAAATCAGCTATTAAATTAAATTAAATTAAATCTGTGTTTACAGTAATAATATTTCTCTGTCAAATTTTTGATTTTCCACTATATCATATCCTTTCAAAGACATGATATGATAAATAATTGTAAAGAAAATAAGAGATAAACATGACACGATAAATAAATGGCAACAAAATACGAAATATGATAAATGCTATTTATGAAAGATTCATGATGACATGAAATAATGATATATGACAAGACATATGACATATTACATGACATGCCATATGACATGAAAGGATATATGACATGACATGATATATGATATATGACATGACATGAAAGGATATATGACATGACATGATATGATATATGGCCTTACATGACACATGACATGATATAACATATGATCAATAGCAGGTGAATATAAAGAAAGTACGTTACTGCAAGCAGAACAGATAAACCACCACCTAGTGCAGGAAGAAACATAGACGCAATAAACCGAGAAATTACAGGAAGTTCGAGCGTTGGAACTTTGGTGTGCCCGTATATGGAGCCTCAGCTTGATGTGAGCTGAAGAAAAACAGGTTATCCCTTGAAAATAGTCGAAAATTATCTAGAATAATTCATGTGAATTTCATTCAGTGAAAAAATTCGTTACTCTTGAAGAAAGTTAAGTTGTTTTTTTAATATTTGCAGAAATTAAGGATATTAAAATGGAAATATTTTGAAAATGTTTTCATTCTGCATAACTTTGATATTAATCTTAATTAATTTTTCCTTTTTAGACACAATACATCAAACATTTATTTCCAATTGAAGTGTCACAAACAGAAAGTGTAGTCATTCATCTAAAAGACTAATAGATACTTATAATTGACATATTTTAAACATAAACAACATCAACTTTAGCATTTTCTAGAAAAAAAAGACAATATAAATAAATTAAATTGTAAGAGTACACACATGAAAAAAAACACAAAAAGAAACTAATTAGCAACTACTTGCTTCAATATATGCAAGGCTTAAAGGAAAGCAGATTATTTTGATAAAAGAATTAAGATTTAAAATTCCCCTTTACCTAAAAGCCTTGAGTTTGAAAACAATCGGTTAAAAGGAGTTAAAGATTTAAAATTCCAATTAACTTTCCAGCTTTGAGTTTGAAAACAATCAGTTAAAGGAGTTAAGATTTAAAGTTCCACTTTACTATCAAGCCTTGCATACAGTTCTAAAAGACATGAACAATCACAAAGACCCACAACAAGTTCACATGTCAGTTGTTCAGGGAGTTAAAGAATTAAAAGATTTCTTGATCCACAACTGCCTTGGCAACATATTAATTGCTGACAACTTCTCAAAGGCTGGATAATTGTGGTCAGAGTGTTGGTGATGAGGAGTCAAAACAATCAATGACAGCTCAGATCTTTACGGAGTCCAACCATGTATCTTGAGACCATGATCTGACATGTGAAGAAGATGATCAGCCATTTTCAGACCATAGTGCCTCCAACCATGCATATGTTTCAGACCATGGATTGATGTGCTTCGAGATGACGTTCTCTGGTTCCAAATAAAATCCTCTCCTTAGAAGGTGATCAAAATCATTTCATTCCCTCCTACACTCCGAATGAACCAAGCTGGCTTACATACAGATAAACAGTGAAATTTAAACTCACATTTGAACTAAAAGACAAACATACAGACGTTCACACAGACAGAGACAAATAGATAGCAAGACAGACAGACAGACACAGACAGACAGACAGACAGAGATACAGACACACAAACGTTCAGAGAGACAGATAGATAGTCAGACAGACAGACACACAGACAGAAGGAGATAGAGACACACAGACGTTCAGAGAGACGACACACAGACAGCGAGATGGACAGACACTAAAAGCTCTGATCTACGCACCTGGCGTGAGTACTAGCGATCTCGTTGCCTGCACTGGACTGTCTACTGTGAGAGAGAGAACCATACCCAGATCCGCGAGACTGTTGACTTGCATAGCTGGAGCTGCGAGAGTGGCCCTTCTCAAACTCGCGGTCCTTGACGAACTCAGGGTCAGACGGATCTGTATCGATGAAAGAGGAATTCAGGACATCTTCATAAGTGACATAATAAAGCCCTGACAAAAACATTACCATAAAAGGATTCACTTGATTTGACTGTCTCTCTATGTATCCTTTGGTGCCATATCTATATTCTAAGGATGGGCAGTATTATCGCTATATCCATATATTGCAATACAGAAACAACATGTTACGTATCGGTACTCACTTCTAAAAATACCCAAATATCGGACATTATAAAATTAACAATTTTAATCAACCATATAGACATGGTTGTACAAAAAGTTGTAAAGAAAAGGGGAATTCCAGTTGTGAAAAACTGTATAAGCTCAAAACCAGTCATCTAACTCCCTTTCTAAAACGGCAATCTTGAATTTGATAAGTGCCAATATATTGCAATACGTATGTCAATAGTTTTTTCTGGATCACAAAACATTGCAATACGAAAATGAGGATTCATTTCTCTCCTATACATATATTATTCAAGAGTGTATTAACCAGATGATCAGTTTGGGTGCCTAGATATCAGAGTACGGTTTGAGCTGAGTGGATACATAACACTTATGTGGGGTGATTATAGTGATGGCACAAATAACTATTTGATATCCAGACTGTTGGTTCTTCTCGATTGATACGTAACTCTTGAAAGTGACGATAACCCTCACCTCACCTCACCTCACCTCACCTAACCTCACCCCACCTTACCTTTAGTCCTCTATTGATAACACTTGTAGAGTAATCGATAGCTCACCCCTGGTAATGGTGCTAGACTTCTCTTTCCGTGGGAGACTGCCGAAGCCGCTACTGTTGGACGCGAGGCTTCCCTCGCTGCACTCGTCTCCCAGTCTCCCCTCGCTCACAACCTCCTTGCTCTCCCCCGGCACTATATGGCTTTGATTGTAAGGCCTGCAGGAGGAAGAGGTATAGGCTAACACCCAGTCTAAGTAAACCTAGCCTCAATATTATCTGTTTCACTCCTATACGGAGTCTAAAAAGGCCTAGTAGAGGGTCGCGTCAGCCCACGTATCGAATTTGCACGTATAACGTTGGAAGGTCATAGGTCGCAGAAAGGTCGGCTGGCGCAACCCTGTACTTGGCCTTTGGAACTGGAGAAGAAGATGAAAATAGGTTTTTAAAGTTTTGACCCCTGTGACCCCATTTGGGGTCATGGGGTCACGACATCTACAATTTAGAATCCCCATTGGCCAAGGAGTCTGCACATCAAATTTTAGCTCTCTAGAGTCATTGGTTCTGGAGAAGAAGTCGAAAATGTGAAAAGTTTACGGACAGACAGACGGACGGACGCCAGACGCCTTGCCATGCCATAAGCCCATCGGGTCTTTCAGACCTGATGAGCTAAAAGTGATTTGTCAGAGGCTTTTTTTTTCTTTTATAAATTTAAGAATTGTTTTATAGAATTATTTTTCAGTGACTGAATATTAGTCTAGGAGAAGATAAAGAAAGCAAAGCAATAGTGACAAATATCTTATCACACTTTTACAAAGGAAGACTATATGAATTTATCAAATTTAATGAACTTTTATTTTCATTATCAGAAATAGTTGTGAAGTGCTGCGAGAATCCAAATTGGGATAAGTTGTTCTTTGCATTGAAATAAATATTTGGTTTACCAACAGTTGATTTGAGCAGCAATTCTGCCGTCAATTCAAAAATATTTTTTCCAAATGGCCTTAAAATTTGTTATGCCCACATTAAAGATGATGCCTGAGAAACCATGGTTATTTATAAATCTTACATTACTGTGAAAGAATCCATAAGAATCATTTGCATAGCTTGTATATTCAAGGGAGACAACTCTTCCTGTATAATTGTCAAGCCTGTGTTCCTTCCCAATGAAAGTCAGCTCCTCAAGGGGAGTGAAGTTTGTCAATTTGTACCTTGTAGAACTTTTCCTTCAACAAACTCCATTATTTTCACATTTCTATTTCAATCTTTGTAAGTTCCCGAATTTTATCAAACAGGAATATTGAGCTTACGGCCTATCGTCCCTCCGTAATTTCTCCAACAGAATCTTTTGAATTTGAAACAAAACTTTGAATTCTATTTTTAACTGTTCTCGGTGAGATTTTCTTGTAAACATCCCTCCTCATTTTCCCCTTAAGCAATCCTTAATTTCAAACAAAACCTCGGAGTCTGATATTATCCATTAGAATTTTTAGATTCAGACTGGTACAATCCTTTAATTTTCTACTCACACTTTAAAGACAGGGTCACCCGAGACGAGGGACATCTCGATGGCGATAGTCAGCGTGGAGTTATCTACCCTGTGTCTGGCATCATAGCCCTCGAGTAGGAAGTTCCGGGTCTGTTGGCCAGAGCCTGCAAACTCTGCAAGGTTGATATCCACGAAGCCAAGCTTCTGATGTGATCTTCCACCTCGCACCTCCTGAAATGAATTAAATCATTTTCAAAGTTTGATCAAATGTGTTATGAGCTGAATATACCAAATGTCCTAAAACTAGTGTGTTGAGCCCCAAGCGCTTATTGTTTTCTTATTCATATTTCTGACCAAACATTGTACAGGATCATTTGAAATTTTTACTAAGGAGCATTCATTTAGGGGTTTAGATCTGATGTTTGATAGATACCTGGCATTTATAAGAGGCCCGGCAGTTATTTTCTCAACTACCCTTTACCACCGACATTAATTAGAGGTGGGGCACTTATCGTACCTTGACCGAATAATGTAATGAGGTTATAATATCTAAACATGAGGTCACAAGGTTCTGGTTCGATCCAAATTGGCATGTTGTTGAAATTTTTTTTATCTTTTTGAAAATGTATTTCATTGAGTAATAAATAAGATAGTAAGCTCTCTCACTTCCTTTTTAAAATATTCTTCTGAAACTCATGAAAGGTATCCATTTTTAAAAAACTTTCGCTCGTTAAATACCAAACTATTCACTCATAAAAATGTTATTAAGGGGGACAACGTTTAGCATTCTCTATATATACATCAAACAGTCTGCTTATCAATATCAAGATCACACTTAAAGACCAGATCGCCAGATTTTGTTTAGAGTTATTTCCCTTTCCTATAGAAATGCACCAAGATAAAGTGAATCAAAAGACATACCCTTTTGATGATTTTTATTAATTAAATAAATTTTGCTCTGCTCATATGGATCATAATTTTTTTATGTTATGAAAATAATAATCTTATGACAGATAGTAAGATACCATCATGTCACATTTCATAAATTGTTTTTCATTTAACTGAAGTGGCAGCTAGAGTCTAATCAAAGAGGACATTCCAGTATAAACTTTAAGAAATTCGATTGGGGAATTAAATTTTGACGCTTGTCTAACTTGATTAACTTGTTTGAAGATTGGATCGATGAACAAAGGCACAAATTAGAAAGGCATGTTCCAGAAGTTTCTAAATGAACTTGATTTTGTAAAAATAATTTCTCTTGAAAAAAAAAGAATCTTAAAAAAGGCACAAAATGATCAACTTTCAAGCTTACAGTTGCAGAGAAATTGGCTTTTAAATCATAAAAGAAATTAGAACCGTTTGTCATGGTGACCTCCTCCGGAAGAAAGTAATCTAAAAAGAAAACTATCTCCATGGAAACTATCATAAAAATAGAGCCATTGGCTCTGTAGCTCATCAGGCTTCATCATCAATTATGCTGTAGAGTGTGGCCAATGTGATTCCCCCTTTGTAGAGGCCACAAGGACACCAATCATAAAATTAAGTATATAGGCGACAAGTTTCAGTTTTCTAGGCCTTATACTTCAGGAGAAGAAGATAAAAATAGATTTGAAGGACGTTCCTGTTGCCTTTATTAGGGGCCACAGGGTCACCAAAGCTACAATTCATAATCCTCACTAGTCAAGGAGTCTGTACACTAAGTTTCAGCTTTCTAGGCCTTATGGTTCTGGAGAAGACGATGAAAATAGGTTTTTAGGGCGTGGCATATGTGGCCCTTAATAGGGGTCACAGGGCCACCAAAGCTACAATTTATAATCTTCACCAGTCAAGGAGTCTGCAAACAAAGTTTCAGCTTTCTAGGCCTCATGGTTATGGAGATGAAGATGAAAATAGGTTTTTAGGGCATGGCATCTGTGGCCCTTAGTAGGGGTCACAGGGCCACCAAAGCTACAATTTATAATCCTCACTAGCCAAGGAGTCTGTACACCAAGTTTAAGCTTTCTAGGTCTTATGGTTCTGGAGAAGAAGTCGAAATTCCACAAAGTTTACGGACGGATGGACGGACGGACGAACGGACGCCGGACACCATGCCATGCCATAAGCCCATCGGGCCTTACAGGCCAGATGAGCTAAAAATGAGACATCTACAAAATAAGATATTTTGCATTCATCTATTTCTGCAAAAATTATCTACCCCATAGTATCTTCTTGCTTTCTTAACATGAGAAATAAAAATCTTCCTTTTGTTGCAATGGTTCAGCAGAAAATCAATTTCTTTAATAATAATTCACAGAATACATTTTTAAGGAATAAAACGTTCTTAGGAAAATCATTAATCTTCATCTTATTTAATAAGTATTGATCGCTGAGCTCCATAGAGCTCTTCTTGGATTAAATTGGTTTTCTTGCTTGGATTTATTTGCTGATACTTCTTTACAGCAATTTTAACATTTTCAAAACGTTATATCATTTGCATCCTCATTAAAATCTGATCCTACTCAGACTAATACCAAGCTATATGAATACAATGTTGACAATGCATCATGTCATTTAGTTGCAAAGATAAAAACACTACCTTAAAGGGGCAGTAGCATGTTTTTTGATAATTTTATATTTTAAATTGTTCACTGATAAGTGTACGTTAATATAATCCTAAATGTATTATTTTAATATTGTCAAAAATCTCATAACACAAACCAGTTATCCATAGTCAGAGGACAAAGTATGAAGATTCACCTAAAATCAATGGGCGGCCATTTTGTGTGAACACCTTTAATTCATTTTGTGTTAGAAAATGGAATCACATGGCTAAATTTTACATTATATATTTGAATTATTACTGTCCCATTTAGTTTAAATGTATTTTCATTGAATTGGTACCATTGATTTTCATTTTCCTGACATCACGTTATATTCCCCCTAAAAACGTGCTACTGCCCCTTTAATATACCTTAAATATAAATCTTGAATGGTCAAAGAGTGTAAAGTTTGTTGGATATTTTAGAAAGCCTCAAGGAATTTGGTACACACCAAAAGAATTTCCTAAGCCAAGGTTCAAAGTACATTGTAACGGTATCGATCAAGTTTTCACTAACAGAAGTCCTTTGTTTTTCAGTGGCGATATAGCAAGCTGACATTATTGTGGTATTTATATATATGGTACATTAAGGATTGTTTTCTTTGACTTAGGTATTAAAGCTGATATAAGGGAAGGAAATATGTACATTCTGTAAGTTTGCACAGATATTAAAGGAGCAGTAGCACGTTTTAAGGGGGAATATAAGGTGATGTCCGGAAAATGAACATATATGGATCCAATTGAAAGGAACTGCATTAAAACTAAACGAAGCAGTTATAAATCAAATTTATAATGTAAAATTCAGCCATGCGATTTCCTTTTCTTATACAAAATGAATACAAGGTGTTCACACAAAAATGGCCGCCAATGGACTTTATGTGCACCTTAATAATTTGTTCTCAGACTAAAGATGATTGGTTTGTATGATGATATTTTTGACACTATCAAAATAAAACATTTAGCATTAACATACAATTATCAGTACAAATTGAAAATATAAAATTTTCAAAAAACGTGCTACTGCTGCTCTTTGGAATTTGCAGAGTGGGCTACTGAGAAACAAACCATACCGTATTCGACCTAATAAGCACTTAAAACATTAACTTGGGTGGGCACTTATTAAACTGGTGTGAATGACGATCGAAAAATGAAGACTACCGAAGTGGAACTGTGTTTAGGTTGTCTTTGATAACTAATACAGGCATTCAAAACATACTTACATATTATAAATTATTAAGTAGAAAATTACACATATTGCTGCTAATGTATTTTTTAATTCCTAATGAAACAAAGTAAAAGTGCTGAATTTATGATTTTAGTACTGTTGGTACATGGGCGATTATTAGACCAAAAGTCTTTAGGGGTGCTTATTAGAGCAGGGCGCTTATGAGGACGAATATGGTACTTAACAACATTAAAGAGACAACAAACAACATACAGGACAGAAAACTTTCAAACTCTTTTCATTGAAATTAAATTCAAATCGCAATAAAATTCAGTATGCTTGATGCAAACAATGCATAAGTACAAAATTTAAGTTCAAATGATTATATTAATATTTGCAATGAAATAATATCATATTTTTCAAATAGTAACCATACACCTTTACCATGTTTGCCAAATATCAACTATTTAGAGCATTTTACTGTGTATTCCTGTACCTTCTGAGGTCTTTATAAAGAAATCTGTATAATATTTTTACTCAATGATAAAGGTCAAATTTTTCTCTAGATCAAGGTCAACCCTAATCCAGTGACCCAGACTGAGTATATATTTCCTGTATGTTATATCATACATGAGAGTTTTTAACATCAATATTAACCTTCTATTCTTTCATCTCATACTGTAACAGGAAAGACGACATTCAATTCAAGTACTCGTGGATCAATTCCTCTAGATCATAAGAGTTCATTTTCACATAACCAGACCATTCATGATAGCCCTAAACAAGAATTGTCAAAAGATGTCAAATTTTCTGTTGTATCACAAACTTGATAGATTTTTTTCAATATAAAATATGATCTTTGGACTTTCAAGTGTAATAACAGGAGATATTTAGGTTCAACTCTTTAAAACCAGTTTTCTAAATACATAAAAAAAAACTAACTGCCTTTTAATTAAAACTAAAATCCAGTATAGTTGGTCAAATGTTTATAACTTTTTTTGACATTTCTTTACAATAATAATATTGTAAAGATTTTCCCAAAGTTATGTATTGCAAGTATTGGTTTTACCAGTATAACTAATTTTGTTAAAAGATTTTTAATTATACCAGTTTCCACAACAGAAGCATATAATTTTGTCCATATTTCAAGGGAGTATAATCCTTTTGCAAGACCTGACAGGAAAGGAATTCTGATTAACTTCCCACTTAATAATTAATTATAATTAATCAAAATAATTTTAGAAGTATGTGCAAATAGGTCATTAATATGTTGGCCTAAAAATTGAATAACAAAAACTTATTCATCAAATCAAGTGTCATTTCTATCAAACACCAAACTTCAGTGAGTACACTTTCACCATGTTGTTCCTTAAAGGGGCAGTAGCACGTTTTTAGGGGGAATATAAGGTGATGTCAGGAAAATGAAAATAAATGGTTTCAATTTAAAGACAATGTATTCAAACTAAATGAAGCAGTAATAATTCAAAAATATAACGTAAAGTTCAGCCATGCGATTCATTTTTCTTACAAAAATGAATTAAAGGTGTTCACACAAAAATGGCCGCCAATGTATTTTATGTAAAGCCTCATACTTTGTCCTCTGACTATGGGTGATTGGCTTGTGTAATGAGATTGTTGACACTGTCAATATGATACATTTAGCATTTACTTACAATTATAAGTGAAATATTTAAAATGTAAAATTATCAAAAAACGTGCTACTGCCCCTTTAAGATAAAACTACTTTAAAGATAATTTCGTTCTTTGTTCTAAAAAGTTTTTTGACCACAAAGAAGTCATTTCCTTAAATAATTGAGTAACTTTTCTCAATAGTTAGATTAGTGAACAAGTGTGTGAACGGCCCCAATTTAAAAGTCTTTCAACAATAACACTTCCTCTACTTTTAGGTTATAGAGGAAATCGTGCAATTAACGTTGTACTACAAAGCTTTTCATACAAGTCATCATTGTACGTGTTAATTCAGTTCAGAACACAATCTTTCTGTGATAGTGTTTGTTCTTGGTTAGTTCAGTTCAGAACACAATCTTTCTGTGATAGTGTTTGTTCTTTGTTAGTTCAAGGTGTTTTTTTATGTAGAGGTATTTTCATAGTATGCATTTCAACTCTTTGCAGTTCATTTAGTCTTTGTATTTCTATAGTCTTTGCAGTTCAATAGTCTTTGTATTTCTATAGTCTTTGCAGTTCAATAGTATTTGAATTTCTATGCAGTTCAATAGTATTTATATTTCTATAGTCATTGCAGTTCAATAGTATTTGTATTTCTAGTCATTGCAGTTCAATAGTCTTTGTATTTCTATAATTTTTGCAGTTCAATAGTATTTGTATTTCTATAGTCTTTGCTATTCATTAGTATTATATTTATAGTCTTTGCAGTTCAATAGCATTTGGGTTTGTTTCTGTTCAATAGTATTTGTATTTCTCTAGTCTTTTTAGTTCAATAGTATTTATATTTCTATAGTCTTTGCAGTTCAATAGTATTTATATTTCTATAGTCTTTGCAGTTCAATAGTCTTTGTATTTCTATAGTTTTTGCAGTTCAATAGTATTTGCATTTTTATAGTCTTTGCAGTTCATTAGTATTTGTATTTTTATAGTCTTTGCAGTTCAATAGCATTTTGGTTTGTTGCTGTTCAATAGTATTTGTAATTCTATAGTCTTTGCAGTTCAATAGTCTTTGCAGTTCAATAGTATTTGTATTTTATAGCCTTTGCAGTTCAATAGTATTTTGCCTTTGCAGTTTAATAGTTTTTGTATTTTATAGTCTTTACAGTTCAATAGTTTTTGTATTTTGTAGCCTTTGCAGTTCAACAGTACTTGTATTTCTCTAGTCTTTTCAGTTCAATAGTCATCATTGTTAGGGTATTTCCATAATATGCACTTATATTATGTTAGCATTTCCAACATTGATAGGTTAAATGATGTTTCTTGAAAAAAAAGGTATTCTTATAATATGACTACACATTACCTTTTCAAAAGCCTTTGTATTACACATTCAACACAGGTTGAAAGGTATCTTTCATAAGAAACAATTACAATTTGAAATCATCTTTGTATCAAAAGTTTAACATTGTTCTCTCAAGATTATAGGTGTAGAGGTATAATGTTATGATTAGCATTTACATTGTTACTATTTCCAAAGCGTTTGCATTTTTTAAAAAGATTTTCTACCATGTCGAAGTTGATCTAGTGTGCATTAATACTGTTTGGACAACTTATCTTAAGGTTTGTATATTTGTATTTGATAAAGAGATATTAATACACATTTCAACTGTTTAAAAAGCTATTGATCTAAAAATATCAAACTTGTTAAAATGCTTTATTGTTCAACAGAGACATCTTCACAAGTCAGAGAAATGAGAGAACTACAGATTGTAAAGCTATTTTATAGCTTTTTTCATGTTAATTTTAGTTTGGCAATTTTGATATCAAATAAATGATAAAGAGGTCAGGTTAAGTAATTTGGGCTTTAACGCTGCTTTCAAGAGTATTTCAATTATATCACAGCTGCTAGTGTTATTGCAGAGGGAAAGCCCGCAATACTGTTGTTGGTTTGTATTGCGGTGAAACCTGTGAGCATTGTGAACTAGCATGTGGAACTAGTGAACCATGGGTGGTACTGCACTGAAAAGCGTTGTAGTCTTGCACCCAAATCTTACTGCGTGTAGAACAGTTCTCTGCTGCAGACAAAGTTGCAGAGTTCCTGGCAGGATTTTAACACCGGAGGTCTTGATCCGAAGCCTAGTAGATAACAATTGCGCAATCCCGCTCACCAACTGTCAAAGTTGTATGGCTAAGCTATCAAACTTTGACCATTGTAGGAAGAAAGCATGCAACTAGGTGTGTCTTTACATTTCAGTGAAAACAACTCACACAACAGAAATATCAGATACAGTATCTCGATGCAAAAACATATTGCTAGAATTTCACCATACAATCAAACGAGAAAAAGCATCTGGCCACTATTCTTCCAAACCATTCTAATAAAAGCAATTCCTTTTTTTCAAAGTGGAATTGCCAATTTCCATTCATCAATTACACAAGGGATTATAAAGAAGATATGAGAAATTATTACTACTGTCAAAGTTTTGGGACTGTACACAAACTGAAGTTGTCTCATTATACTGAAAAAACACCAGATCAGTTTGAGCTTTAATGTAAATACAGTTACCTTGGTGATAACCAAATAACTAAACATCACTTTCAATAATCAATGGTGTTAACATGCTGGTGTATCTCATATTCTTAACAAGAAAAACATGATAGAACTTCCATTTTTAATTAATAATTTCAATGTACTTAGACCTATCAAATCTTTTTATGTTATGCATTCAGTTTTATTCAGAAACATCAGCTTTCTATTTCCTAGTAATTCAACCAGTCAACCTCTCTTCTTATTTACGAAAATATACCCTGTCCTTTATACGACTTCCTGTTAAGTATCTAGTTTCCAATGCTTTTTTATTGTGTACTGTATATATTATCATGCATGTTGGAATTTGTAAACAGTTAACAATATAATGCAGGTAACAATAAACTGTTTCAATTGTAAAATAATACCAAAAATAATGTTAGACAAACTGAATTCACATTAGAAAATTCATATTAGTCTACATTAAGTTACACATTCTGCATTACAAATGACTTTAGGGTTGTGAACTTGTAATGGATCTCCCTATCACATATGTGCATAGGGTAAACAGCACTTCTTCGGTTATTTATAAAGTAAAAAAACAAATTTCTGAATTAATATTTATAAGTGTTTTACAGAAAGTATTTCTGAATTAATATTTACATGTATTTTACAGAAAGTATTTTTGAAATAATATTCACATGTATATTACAGAAAATGTTTCTGAATCAATTTTTACATATTACAAAGAAATTTTTTTTCATCATGTTTTCACTTGCAAGAGCAAACATGATACTGCAGAACCAAAGTAACCTCAGACCAGGAATTGGGAAAGGCAGAAGCTGATAAAACCTGGCCCATCAACATTTTGGAGTTTACTGTTGATTATGAGCAATGGCCAATTTAAGATTCAGAATTACTAAAAAGCTTGAAAATTGCCCATGGTCAAAGACGTCTTTCCCTAAGCTTGTAAGACTGAAGAAATTTAAACTATGACAGAAATATGCAAAATATTTCATCTCAACAATAAAGTAAACAAAACATCAAAAAATGTCTAACCCCCAATGGAAATTAACAAATGAGAAAGACAATTGATATAGCACATTAACATGTTATTGTCACTCCCAGTTGACAACAGCATGTGTTATATTGATTTATCATACTACTGTAAGATGCCTTTGAAGTAGTCGTCTGTAGCTTTCTTATACAGGCTGTAGTACTGTCATTTATGCTTCATAACACATACAATATGAACATAGTGACCTCTTATATATGGTGATATACAAAGGTTTTTCATATTAATAAATGACAATAATGATTATAATTATAATGATTTAATAAACACATTATAACGTACCTCTTCACTATACCTAAGTCAAAGAGTACATTACTGCAACATTGTGTGACATATTTTAGTCACTTGTTAAGTCACGTACGTACAAGCCCCATTAACTAGGTATTAACTTCAATTTTATTAATCTACCTTTTTTCTGAGAAACAATGTTCATTTCTTAACAAAAGGTTAATAAAAAAATTTTAATGACTGTTTAATCTTGAATAATAACAGGACATGTTACATTATTACTACAGCATATTCACATTGGTTGACATTTCCTGCTATGATAATTGCAAATTACATAAATAAAACTTTTTTGACACCAAAGGTCAATTGTTTGAAGAATAAGTAGACAGTTTCCTGGATAACATGACAAAACACTGAAGTCAAGGTCAAGATCACGAGGTCAAAAGTTATGACCTAATCTGAAAGGTCTTATCATGATAGGTGCACATGTGAAATATCAAAGGTCTACCCCCAAGCAATCAATAGTTATGAGCAAGGTTAAAGTTTTTTGTGGCAGACAGACAGACAGACCAAAAACAATATATCCCAATTCAGGGGCAAAATCACCAACAAGGGGTGAGCATGAAGCAATTCTACATTAGACTTTATTTTTTTATATTCAGCTAAAAGTTGTTGTAAAGTTACCAGGGTATGTCTATGTGCATAATGAAGTCAATAACTTGTCACTTAGAGAAATTATAGTTTTATTTCTGTTTTCATGGATAAAAATAAACAAGTTCTAAACAGTCGGTTTGAATTCTATGTATATAAAATTTCAATTTAAATACTGATATTTGATCCCTGAAACTATCAAACCAACAAACAAAGAGTCAGGAATGGCTGAACTAGAAATACAAAAACATTCTCATCTTTCAAATTCTATTAAACTTTTAGATAAAAAAAAAAAATCTCATTTGGTATCTTATAAAGACTTGATTGAATTGTCAAACAAAATTAACAATATTTATGAGGCAAAACAATCAATATTTTTATAAATATCAGTTTATTTTGTCCCAAAAGTGCAAATGCAAAACAATCATTTACAAATAGTGAGAATGACTTCACATCCATTCAACAGTGAGGTTCCTTACAAGAAGAAGGTTTCAGCTTATTAGTTTGTTGACAAGCGACAATTTGGTTTTCATGCCTGTTTACAAGTTTCATCATTTGTTGATTGTATTCCAAACAGACAATTGACATCTGTTGTTTGCTGTTTGCATACCATGTTGTTTTCATTTCAATGTCAATCTTTACATGTTTTAGCTTACATACAAGAGACAATGGAATTCACTGTCACACCAGGGTTGTTTTTTATTTTTTTGTCTATCAATGTTAATCTTCGGCAAACTTGAAACATTCTTCTTTGTCAAAATCAACTTTTGAGACCACATTCCATTCATGTAACTTGAGTCTTGTCTGAATGAAAGGAATGGCTGGACTATCAAGATTCAAGATTCTTTATTCTCTCAAACCACGCACGGTGGTACATGAGCAATTTTACATGTAGAGAAATAAAGATGCGGATTGCGCATGCATAACATAAAGAATAACATACAACAGCATATATCAAAGTGTTTGAAAGGATTTTTCACTGCACAAACAACAGGTAATGGCCGAAATGTTACCTAAACAGCACTAAAGAACAGCTTACTCACTGCCCAAAACCTTCACAAGCTGACATACACCAGCCTGGGGAGTTACTTACCGTATTTCCTCGAGTAGAAGCCCCGTCGTCTATTTTTTTCAGTCCCCCTTTACCCCCGGCGTGTATTCGAGACCCGGCGTTTATTCGAGGCCGGCGTCTATTTATCTTTTAGTAGGAAATAGATGCGCAGAGATGGTGTAGAGGGAGAATACATTATCTGCATTCAACTACGGGAGCATTAATTAATCAACGTATCACCTGGCATCAATTCGAGACCCGGAGTGTATTTACTTATAACAGTCATACCCCCGGCCTCTATTCAAGACTTGGCGACTTATCGAGACCCGGCGTCTATTCAAGGAAATACGGTACTTGATATTCATGCAGCAGACTGGGGACCTGGTATGATTGTAGTCTGAATCTGAACCTGTAGCAATAGACATGTGAGGAGCTATTCTGCAGGGTTATTTGTTCTCATTGACAAGAGTTAGTGCTTTCGAATGCAAGGTGCCTTCCTAATTTTTTCCATCAGTGATTGAGAAAAGCTTAAAAGGAAGCTTGACTCAAAGTGTTATGAATATTTTTGACAATAAACGGGGAAAATCAAAGAAAAACCAGCAAGTAACTAGGTTCACATCTGCTGAACATACACTGGCCATAAACATTGAGTATTACCACAACTATTATGACCTTTTAAAGGTCTAATAAAAAATAGCTATTTTTATCAAAAAGAAAATGGTAGTACCGGTATATATATTTGCTTAAATAATATCTTTTTGTTTAATCAATAAATTCTTTATTCTTTGAATTTAAGTTTGTAAATTGGCAACTAAGGATTGTTTTGCCACTGCACAATTCAGCAGCATTTATCATCAAACTAAAAGTTTAATCCTGATGAATTTAAAAATAAAAAGATTCCAACCTTCGGAATTGGTGTACTATGAGAAGTTTCTGTTTCAACATCTGTGAGCAGTTCAATCTGTCTCACGCCACATCAATCAACATCTGATCATGTCATATGACTCATATTGGTAATATGTAAACAAGATCAACTGTCACATGTCACTTGAAGGTAAAGCTCCATTTCTACACAATTGTTCAAATCTGTATTCAATATCATAAGTGCTTTAGGTTCACAACTACAAGATGACATTATAACAAACTGAGTACAAGTGGTTCCAGGTACTAAGTGTTTTTTTTACTAAGATTTTTTGCTTTATTATACGACTAGCCATGGACTATGACCAACTCCACAAAAGACAAAACTCACATCAATTCAATCACATAACATGTTGTCAGGTTTAAAACTAAAAAGTGTTTTTACTCGTAAAAACAGATGTCTCCCCTATACACCATTTCAGCTGAATTTTGTTTTTGAAAATTCCTAATAGTTTTTTTTAACTCAAATAAAAACCAAATTCTTTCTATAAAACAGCAAATATATATAAAGCTTTATCTAAGGATTTTGATTAAAATGTACATAAAATTATATTCGAACAGGTTCAAAATTACAAAATTTTCAAATGACGTGTTAATCCCCTGTCCATTGAATAAATTCTTGTTTATCCTTCAGTTAGTTATAGAGTCAGTGTTATCCTATGTTATCTATCTAAAAGGATATATATTTCTACTGTAAAATTATTGGGAAATTGAAATGGTAACCCAATCCAAAAGACTTTACTTCATAATGCAGGGTTCCAGAATTAGGAACCTATACCAGTTGCTAAAACGTTTATCAATTTAACTCATTAGATTCCTGTAAAATGGCCAATCAGAAAGATGTGCTTGACACCAAATAATCCTTCAGCTGATGTAGGCTTACATGTACACAGTCTGATCAAATCTGGGGAACAAAATATCATTTATTTACTCTACGGAGATTTGAATTTCTCTACATTAGCACCCCTGTACCTCACGTTTTTTTCCAGTTTAGTGCCAACGAAACCAAGTCGTCCGCTGGACCAATCCGATTGTCTTGCTTATAACTCTGCAAGCAGTGATCACGTTCAAAACAGGAGTTACTTGCCCCTATGATACCGGCTTTTGTCGGCAGCATGTGATTGGTTAACTGAGTAAACGTCAGAACACAAAACCTAAAGGGCTGCGGTCGACATCTGTGGAGGAGAAGCCTATCAAAATAACAAGTTCGATTCTAAATAGAGTTAATATTTTAAAACTTTTATTCCTCGGAACCAGGTCAATTTTATTCAGACTTGCTACTTACTAATTACTTATTAATATTACTCTGTACCCAACATTGAATGTTTGTTACGGTCTATTAAGTTTCTGCTCCCAAGCAATGGAACCATGAATAAATAAAGACATCATTTTTACAGATGACAGAGAGACCATTGAAAAGAATCAGGCTGAATCTAGAATCAATCCAATTGCTCTTCTCACTTCAAACTGGCAAACTTTAAAATCATCTTCCAAATTTGATTTAATAATGAATTGGAAAATCAATTCGAGGACAAGTTTTGTATTGTGACATTAAATTATGTGATTTTCAGTATCATTAGAATAACATAATCATATCAACTGATTTACATCACTATGGCAATTATAGTAGAGAAAGGACATATTTACAATACTGCAAACAATAAAGAACAAAATTCCATTTATTTATCATTCTGAAATATATATTCAAATCATTTTCAGTAGTATGATGTATATTTCATCAACATAACATCACACTGTTATCAAGAATACTGTTAACATTGTGAAATAATCATAAATGAAGTGGATACTAATGTGGTACCTTAACCAAGCCAAAAGCCATGCTTGAGACGCCACCTACATCAATACCTTGTACGTTCACAGCTGCTACTTAGTAATTATAATGAACATCTAGGTCAATACATCCTGTTTTTAGGTACCCATTTTAACAGCTGGGTGGACAGAGTGCAATGTGGATGAAGTGTCTTGCAACACAGGATGAAACCCAGGTGATATATTTTTTGGTATCTCCACCAGGATTCCTCTTGCATAAAAAGCCAGCATGCTAACCAACGATGATTAAACAACTGCTTTCCTTCCTTCTTCCTTTTTGAATAATTTTTTTTATTGCAATGGAAGTTTCATTTCAATACGAAATAGATATTATTTTAAAAAATATGAATGTCACTTTGTGTAATCAATAGTCTGAGTCTTTCAATTTCAATTAAAAATTCAAAACTGAACACTTCAAGGGTTTTAAACGGAGTAATGAATTGACAAAAGGTCAATTAATAAATGTTCTTATAACGTTCAAAAATTTATTAAGAAATATATCAGTCAATACCTCATCCATATCACAAATAGAATTGTTAACAAGTAATGTTCTAATTATACAGATTGCCTTGGTCATTAAGTCTCTTAAATGTAAGTTCTCTCAACTACTTTCATGATGTTTTCATACATGTTACAAAAATATTATCTGAAATTGTTCTTATGCTTGTAAATATTCACAATGGTCTCTCTTGTAAAATTACTTTTAATTTAGAAAACCTATTTTAAATAATTTATAATTTTTTTATTTTTTTACTCTGCGGCAAACTTTTATCACAATTTGAATGTTAACATGTGATTGGACAGTTTATATTTATATTTTAGTTGCTAGGCAACAAGGTTTGGTCCCCATCTGGTATTCAAATATGTTATTAAATTATAGTGGTATTTGTTAACAGCATTAACCCATTTACAATTTAACATTTCTTTTGCTTGGCTGTTCCTTAGATAACCCTTTTCTGTCCGATTCAGAAATTTTAATATGTCATTTGGGTTTATTCTCCTTGTTAGTACGATAATAATACAGATAAATTATATTGACATATATGTCAAAAGAGTCTAAAAGAACAATCTCGATTTAAAATGTACATCATATCAGTCTAACCATGTAACACAACTTATAACACAACACACATGCATTTTCTGATATTTGTTGGGAGTTAGAAGATAAATATTTTATCCTTTTCTCATTGTCTATAAAGATAATCAAACATAAAATATCAAAACTGGAGAGGCGCTTGTCCACGGTAATATAATATGATAATATTTCAGAGCATAAAGTTAATTCACCTTTACTTATGAAAACGTTTGATAGGCAACAATGGTTGATCCTAGCACATAGTGAGTTAACACAAAATTGTAGTGAATAGGAAAATATGAGCTAGCATAAAAAAAAAAAATACACTGGGCAAGTGAAATTGGATATTTAATGGATGATATTTCGTAGAGGTGTAAAAAAGTTATCATATCATTATTCATAATTATTATAAAATTTTCAATTAGGCCAAAACAAAAATATGTTGTGTTTCAGGTCACAAGCCCAAAATTTTTGGGTCGGTAGGTAAAAAATGAATGGATTAAATTAGTTTATATAGTAGGTTTCTGGGAGGACAGTGTCATGCATATATAATGATAATTAGTCTTTTGTTTCAGGCACACTTCAGACAGTTTTGACATCACCTTCTGCATGTTTCATCCAACAGATAATGAACACATTTAATATCTGCACATGTTCATTTTATTAAACAGCTTAAAACAGGGAACATGAATTCTTAAATTAATCAGAACTAGCATCACATGAAGTGTAAATATCCAGGCCAAAATGCCACTTTCAAATATATTTCATTTCTACTAATTATACACAGTCTAAAAACTTAATTATGTGTTGTTTATTCATACTATATTTTGTAATTGTATGATACGAGTTGAATTGAAACATTGACATCGATAATTTTGACTATGTTGGTCAGGTCTTCTTCTTAAATATCAATTGACACTTTTCCAGACGTATATTATTAAAACGAATCATAAAGAAATTGCAAATGCTAACTTACATTGTTTGTTGTTTGTTTTAATTAGATTTCATAATATTATTCTCATGGAAAAGGAATGTGAATAATCAGTCGACTGCTTTTGCTGCATGTGTTTACGGGTAGAGAGATATTTGTTACAAGCCTTTTCATTGGCCAAGAAAAGTAGGCCAACCAATCAGCAAGACGATTTGAAAACGATGTATGAAACTGAAGCGTGGTTGTAACAAATTCATGACAACATATTGTCGATACAATATTAAATGTCTAAATATTCAAATATTTGTTAATTATTTTCAATATATTACATTTTCCAATAAAACATGCAGTTAATTGAAATATTTACGTAAATAAATTTCGAAGAAAAACTTGCAAAAATTATTATAATGAGCACGCAAGAATATTGATAATGTTATTTGT
This sequence comes from Steromphala cineraria, assembly GCA_916613615.1. Lineage (NCBI taxonomy): Eukaryota > Metazoa > Mollusca > Gastropoda > Trochida > Trochidae > Steromphala > Steromphala cineraria. The sequence goes on along the minus strand of OU744735.1, from coordinate 16,355,427 downwards.
CGTCAAGAAATTACGATTGCGATTCCAAATAAAGTAAAACAATGTGCTTTAGCGAAAGTATATTTGAAAAAGATTTCTTTGAACTTCGACGATTAAATATGATAAATAGGTTTGGAAATGTGTCATATAAAACATTTAGAATGGATAACAAGCCTTATAAAGCGATAGTTCTTGATAATATTATCATTATTAAGGGAATCAAATATTTCAATTCCCGATCGCTGATGCAAGTGAAGCCACATACATCGTGATTTCTGCTGAAATTTAACAGTACGTGAATGATGCGTGAATATTTAAAAACAATAGATTATTTTATTTTTATTAATTTACATATGTACCGTATCCTCGCGGGTATAAGACCAGGGGGCCCGGCAAACAAATATCTTGAAAATAAGGGGGTGGGCTTTAACCCGCGAGAGACCGCAGCCAAAAAAAATCATTGATGCGAGTTGCATTGAAAATTGACATCGATACTTTTGACTATGTTGGTCAGGTCTTGTTAAACATCAATTGACACTTTTCCAGACGTATATTATTAAAAAGAATCATAAAGAAATTGCAAATGCTAACTTACATTGTTTGTTGTTTGTTTTAATCAGATTACATGATATCATTCTCATGAAAAACGAACGTGAATAATCAGTCGACATCTTTTGCTGCATGTGTGTACGAGTAGAGAGATATTTGTTACAAGCCTTTTCATTGGCCCAGAAAAGTAGGTCAACCAATCAGCAAGTCGATTAGAAAACGATGTGTGAAACTGAAACGTGGTTGTAATAAATTCATGACAACATATTGTCGATACAATATTAAATGTCTAAATATTCAAATATTTGTTAAATATTTTCGATATATTACATTTTCAAAAAAGAAACATGCAGTTAATTAAAATATTTACGTAAATAAATTTCGAAGAAAAATTTGCAAAAATTATGAAAATGAACGTGAAAGAATATTGATAGTTATTTGTCGTCAAGAAATTACGATTGAGATTCCAAGTACTGTAAAACAACGTGCTTTCGCGAAAGTATATTTGACAAAGATTGCTTTGAACTTCGACGATTAAATATGATAAATAAGTTTGGAAATATGTCATATAAAACATTTAGAATGGATAACAAGCCTCATAAAGCATTAGTTCTTGATAATGTTTTGGGAATCAAATATTTCAATTCCCGATCGCTGATGCAAGTGAAGCCACATACGATACATCGTGATTTCTGCTGAAATTTAACAGTACGTGAATGATGCGTGAACAATATATTGTTATATTTTTATTAATTTACAAATAGTCATTAAAACAACAACAACAGGACAATGTATTTTTATTTTACAAAAAATGATGTAAACTTGTGCATTTTGCTTCCGGTGTAAACATCGCTAACTCGATAGTCTGACATCGATCGTGTCACACATCCGAGAATTGGGGGGTGGGCTTTAAACCGAGAATGACCCCAAACTGCTCAACCCTGGGAAAATGGGGGGTGGTCTTTAGCTAGAGGGTGGACTTATACCCGCGAGGATACGGTATATAGTCATTAAAAACAACAAAAGGACAATGTATTTTTATTTTACAAAAATGACATCGATGTAAACTTGTGCATTTTGCTTCCGGTGTAAACATCGCTAACTCGATCATCTGACATCGATCGTGTCACACTAATATATATGATAAAAATTATGGGTCGGTCGGGTTACCGGAAACACAACATATTTTTGTTTTGGCCTTATCATATTATTTTTGCCCAATATATACTACATATGAGCTGGCAACTATTTGAACAATGTTAATGACCAATCACCTTTGTCTCATTTGATATTTCACCTTCAAGATTAAGTACAATGTGGGAGGGTTATAAATGAAGGCTTTTGTCCAGTGAGAAATGGAGTTCAAAACATGTAGTAAAATCTCAAGAGGCATGTGGGAGAAATGCTTTCTAAAAATAGACCTGAATGGTAACAATCGGCAGTGTCAATAATCTGATTTGCTATATTAGTCAGCCATTATACAGGCGTTATCTTTTCTTGTACTGAGAGATTAGTCAAACCAGGTGGAATAATGGCTTATACATGCATTAACACTTTCACTGCTACAGGCAAGTTAGTGAGCCCGGAGGTGAGGTGAGGTTTATCGCCACTTTCAAGAGTATTTCACTTATATCCCGGCTGCTAGTATTATTGCAGGGAGAAGGCCCGCAACACTATTGTGGCTATGTATTGCGGTGAAAGTGCTTACCCCTGCACCATAACGCCCCCAAAGCCAGGAAAACAATTCTTATAGAAAAAATTAAACCTTCTTTATCAAAACTAGAATTATTTCTTTCTGGTGTTAAATGTTGCAAAACCCTAACAAATTATCATATAAAATGTACCTTCTGATGTATACTTTACAAAATGCCAAACCTAAATTTAATTTCAATTTAATTAATTCAATTGAAGGAATATTGCGGGAGACAGGTTTTAATTATGTATGGATAAATCAAAATTTTAACAGTTCACACATTTTAAAATCATCTATTAAACGAGTCCTTATTGATCAATTTTTCCAAATGTGGACTGCTTCTCAGATTGATTCTTCAAAAGCTAAACTCTACAAAATTTACAAAGTTAAACCCCATATGGACTTGTATATTTAAGAACTTCCTAGCAATTTAAGAATTTTGCTTACCCGCTTCAAAACTTCAAACCATAGATTACCTATTGAAAATGGTCGGTGGAGTAAAATCGATAAGGACCAAAGAATTTGTAAACTCTGTAATATCTCCACCGGTGACGAATTTCATTTTCTTTTGGCCTGCCCCTTTCTATCAGAATTAAGAAGTAAATACCTCCCATCGTGTTACTGTAAGTATCCTTCAATTGGTAAGCATATAGCCCTCATGAAAACTACCTATAAACCACTCTTACTTAACTTGGCAAAATTCATAAAAGAAGGTCTCTGTAAGTTTTAAATTATGCATATCACATGTTTATGAATGCAGCACACTATTATTCCAATATGTATATATATATATGTGTATATGTAATATAATTTAACTTTTCTCTATGTCACTGTTGTGAATTATGAGAAATAAAATTCTGTTCTGTTCTGTTCTTTTATTAATCCTTTTAGACAGGTATTAAGAAGTCTCATGGGAAGTCAACTTCTTCAGCCATGGCAAAAAAAGCTGCACCCATTACAATAAAGAAGTTGACTATCTATACAAAATTTGTTTTACTTTCTTACGTATCATATCACATTGTCCATTAAGTGCTCTCTTTCATGCTCCTTAAACTGAAAACATATCAAGATTTTGCTGATCTTTTTTGAATTTTGAATTGTTGATTTCATGATTGAATTATGATGAGTAATAATTGGCATAACCAAATAAATAACATTCATTCTCTTCCTTTCATCAGCCATAAGCAGCCCAAGACAAGAAAGCACTCTTCAACCTTGTAATCACATTTTCAAATAATTTACAGAATACAATTCTCCTAATTGACCAAAATTAAATGTTTAATTGTAACATACGCTCATTACATAGAGTCTGAGGACATCAAATAAAAAAATAAAAATAATTGACTTTTCTTCATTTTATTAATAACTCCAAAAATTTACAAATCAGATTACATAAAGGTCATGCACTGCTTCAGCAAACGTAGAATTGCAATGAAATGTTTATCTTCAGTATAAAATCATAATTAGCTTCTAAAAATCGACAAAACTCAATGATTCACTACATACATAACAGTTCCAACAGCCTGTTCTCATTGTCAAACAGCGGCGCTGGGCTGGCTGTAATTATATCCTCCCACATAAAGTTCAGTTCAAAGAATTCCTGTGACACGACAAAACAAGAAAGTTCTTAACTTGAAACTGCTTCCAGTGCATTTTCGAGTGGAAATATTTTGACATTGGATGATTTAACTTGTGAAAATCTGCATTCATAGAGAAAACACTGTAAACTGAAGTTGAACACTACTCCAAATCAACTAAAACTGCAAAAATGGAGACTGATATAACATATTGACATGAATGTCATAAACTTGTATTCCTAGAGCTAATACACATAAACACCCTGGGTCGACTTAAAATTTATTAGTGGTCTGACGATACATCGATTTACCAAAAGTTGATGTTTAAATCAATAATAAATTATTCATTTTGAATACAACCTAATTTCTGTCAATTCATAAATATCAATAAAAGATACATAAAAAATCCAACATTCGTGTTTATTACTTGCAACTCTTTAACCAAATTATTAGAATTGAAAACATCGTATGATAAAGGCCAGTGAAGGCGGCCATTTTCCTCTGTTTTTTCCGTTGTCACAAGATCTCACGAAAAGAAATTGCGGCCCTAGCTATCAACAATATAAGTTATACAATTCAGAGGTGGGGTAAATGGGGAGATATCCGCCTCGAGCTTGGTGTTATACATTGTACATTTCAAGACCTTTAATCTGCACGCTTTTTTCATGCTTTTTAAGTTCGGGGGATTTAATGATTTATCACCCCGCTGAAGAGGGTGATATCAGTATTTATCCAGGGTCACATGGACCAATCAGAGATCGAGATTCTTACATAAGGTAGGATAATAAGTTTTAGTACATATTTCACACAAAAATGAAAATGGAATCTGTGTATAAATCAAACCAAATAAAATTGAATCAAGGAGGTAAAATCATGAATCGAATTGAATCGGCTGCCACCTGAATCATCACACCTCTAGAATTTATACAATAAAAACAGCAAGACAGCAAAATATGATCTAATTCTTACACAAGATGCTGCAGAAGAATTATCTTAAAAGAATTATCTACGTTGATAATCTCAATCGAATATACTGGAGGAGAGCATACACACTGATTAGATTAAACTGATGGGTCATAGCGACCAGCTCAAACAGTATGTAAGCTATATATTTATCAAAAACGAAAAGAAGATTATAATCACCACCCAAAATACTAGGGCAGCCATGCAATAATCTCACAAGATAAGAGAGATAGAGATGATGTTGAGTGCAATTGTTATGTCACAACAACAGGGGGTAGTGGAGCCAAAGCGTTAGCCATGTTTGTGGGCGTAGTCAACCATGTTGGTGGGTGGACCCACACTGAGATGGCATCTTGGTTCAATTATGGTTATCTACACTTGCAACAATAAAGATGGAGCGATTAGTGTTTCTCAGACTAGTAGCTCTTGATGAAGCTAGGGCGTAGGTTAAATAAAAACAGAAGATTAATTTGTCATTGTTGTCTTTTTGACAGTTAGTCAGTTACTATCCTTTCCTTCTAAATCTTTTTGTGGATTGTTTACTTCAAGCAATGAACTTACTTACCAAAACAAGCATTCCACCTAAACCTTACTGCGTGTAGAACAGTTCTCTACTGCAGAGAACGTTGACGAGCCTCTGGTGGGATTCGAACCCAAGACCTCTTGATTCAAAGTCGAACACGCTAACCACAGCGCTAATATTCCCGCCCCTGAACTTAAGGGTTTCAAGAAAAAGAACTTACATTATTTTCAACACTCTGCTCAAAGTCAAGTCAAAGGAGCATATTTGTAATGAGGCCTTAGGCCCATATACAAAACTACAAATGTACAATATGAATATAGTATACATCGTACATATTGGGGTGATTATTCAAGAATACTTCAAACTATGTCCTTGAACGTTCACTCAGCAATAGACAGGTCGTCTAGCGCCGTCTCATACTTAGCAATAGAAGATGACATAAAAAATCTTGCCCTCCTAAGATAGCTAGTTCTTCAGATGTTCAACTTGAAACATATAATGCATGTTGTGAGACTTGATGAACAACTATTGCTGTCAATCATTTGCATTTTTTTCTAACATGTATGTATGTATAAAAATCGCAACTTACTTAGTTGACTTACTTGATTCGACATTCCCTACTTCAAAAACTGTTAAAACAAGTTTCTTCTCCACTTTGAAAATCATTGAAAAGGGTACTCTTTCATATCTATGTCATCGACATATTAAGTAGACAACATTTATAAGCTAGATACACGTAACTAGAAAGTTTCAGGGGTAAAAAATGTTTAAAGTTTCTAACTGATTAACAACTTCTGAAACTTCAGGTGTTTTTTTTAAAATAAGTATTCTATATCTTAGATTTTATTTTGGAGTTTTAACCCATCAAGCTTTACCTAAATCTAAGAGTTCCAAATGATCTTGTTTATTTCAGGGCTGTCTGTATTGATGTTGGAAGAAGTCCTACACCATCATTGAAACTAAATAACACTGTGAAACCTGCTGCTGAAGCAGTTTCAAGTATCCCTTCAATGTATGCCGAGATATTTAAAAAAACAAAAATACAATACAAAATATTTACATAGTGCCGATTTTGTTCTTATTTTGCTGTCAACATACCATAATGCACTAACCCTTCAGACGAAGACATGACAATCGCTGACCTCAAGAAAACTTCAACACCATTGTCACAATGCAATGCAGTGAAACCTATGACTTAAGCAATTATATGGTGTCATTTCAACAAATGCAAAATTATCACAGAATATTCACATACATGGATTACCCATTATGCACTGACCCTAAAAATGGAGACAAAACAGAGACTGACCTCAAGAAAACCTTCAACATGATCATTGTCACAATTCTACCCAGTGAAACCTGTGACTTAAACATCTTTATGGATTCACCATATTTAATTTCAGGTATTACCCATAATGCACTAACCCTCCAGACGGAGACAAGACAGACACTGCCTCAAGAAAATTTCAACACCATTGTCACAGTGAAACCTGTGACTTGAGCAACTTTATGAATTCATCTCAACGTTAACCAATCTACTACAAATTTCACGTATTACCCATAATGCACTTACCCTTCGGACGGAGACTCTACAGACGCTGGCCTCGAGGAGCCCGGTGGTAGCGTTGGCCAGCATCTTACACTGGAAGGTCAGCCTGGAGTTCCACTTGACACTGTTGTTTCGTACCTCCTCTCTGGAACCAAAATTTATAGTTGTAAAGTCGTAAAGGTTCTTAAAGGGGCAGTAGCACGTTTTAGGGGGAATATAAGGTGATGTCATGAAAATGAAAATGAATGGTTCCAGTTGAAAGACAATGTATTTAAACTAAATAATGTAAAGTTTGTCCTCTGACTATGGATGACTGGCTTGTGTAACAAGATTTTTGACACTTTCAATACATTAAGCATTAATTATCAAAAAACGTGCTACTGCCCCTTTAAATCATGGTCATTTAAACAATAAAGAACTTGAAATCCATCTTGCTGTTGTTATGTACGTCTTCCACTTCTAAATGCTTCTTTGGGCATATAACTAGCATAAACCCGCACATAATACAGGTGAAAGCATGTGACAAAATAAGAGAGAAACTGAAAATTAAACTCAATTCATTTTTCAAAGTCACATTGTTCTTGAGTTATATGTTCCAGAAATAATTTCTGGGCCACAAGTTTATATGCTTAACACAAGGACATGCAAAGGGCTACATATCGCTGACTACATCTAAATGTCCATACATAAAATAATTAATTAGTGAAGTGCTGCTTTGACATTATTTCAACCCTTAGCGTCATAAGATATTGATATGAATCCATCTTAATTTTTTTTTCATTCTACACAAGTTATAGCATCTTAAAATATCTTGAAGGGGCAATTTCACCTTTATTAGGGGGTTATGAGGTGATGTCAGGAAAATGAAAATAAATGGTTCAACTTGAAAGACAAAGTATTTAAACTAAATGAAACAGTAATAAGTCAAATAATGTAAAGTTGAGCCATGCCATTTCTTTTTCTTACTTACACAAAATGAATTTAAAGTTTCACACAAAAATGGCCAACATATTTGTTTGCACGGCCAAGGGGCAATTTGGTTATCTGCTGGTATGGTTATTGCTTGCTAGAGGTGTAACGATACGGCAATACATTATCGTATCGCGATACATGGGCCACAATATATCGTATCGTATCGCAGGGTGTGTATCGGGATACATAAAATAATGATAAATTCTCAATGTAAGTGCTCAAAACTGAGATATACATTAAAACAAAATACTTCGTTATGCACACAAGAACCTCTTCTAATATTTGCAGGTTTGATTATATTACAATTACATCAAAAAAGCTTCAAGTATATTCTTAATCAAGATTAACAGACTCCGAAAGTTTATGAAAAGATCATAATGTCAGGAGATAATATGTATCGGGATATGTATCGTATCGTGACCCCCATATTGGGATACGTATCGTATCGCGACCCTCCTGTATCGTTACACCTCTATTGCTTGCAGTGTTGCCTGACTGAGGGTGTGGGTTCGAATCCTGCACGGGACTCTGTCCGAAAAAGTACAAGAAGTTGTACTATTGCAGAGAGTGTTATCTCAAATGTAACAATGTTACATACATAAATTAATGATAACGTCCTCTTCAATTTGCCTTTCCAAAAATTTTGATCCATTTCTTTAAAAATTCTCTTCAGCATTTACCTTGGCTTCTGACAAGTAAATCTCAGGTGTGTAATCTACGTACCCCGTTACAAATTACATCAGTAAACAACTTGCTACAATGTAGTAGGAGGGTCAGAGGTCACCAGGAGTTTGTTTACAGGTTGACCTCAACTCACATTACAAGCCACTCACCATCAGACAGCTGTTGTAGATTATATACATTACTTACACAGATATACACTTGATAGTTATCTTACTTACATAGACTTAATGCAATGATGATGTATTCTTGATATGTTCATGTCAATTTGGACGGAATAGCACGTGCTACATGTTGATTTACATCCAGGCTTTCTATAACATGGAAATACGCTTGATAATCATTTGCTAACAGAAAGTGACTACTGCTACAAATTTTACTGACATGTAGTTGTCGTGCAGGCTTATTTCTATAACATGGATATTATAATTATGGCTTATTTCTTGTCATATTTGGACATAACAGCACATGTTACTGGGTGTATGATGCCATTATCATGCAAGATTATATTTATCACAAGGATGTTCACTGGAGTTTTCTTACTTATGTAGACTTACTACTGCTTGTTATAATTCAATATACTTATCTTAACAGAAAAGCATATGTAACGTGCAGTTACATCCAGGATTATTTCTGTAACATGGATAAACGTTTGATAAACCTTTACTTACATTTACTTACTTCTGCTACAATTCATATTTATATCTTCTTGTCATATTTTGAGATGACAGCACATGCTACATAGATGATACTAAACGACCTTCCAATACTATTTTTATTAAACGAGTTTATGATTTTGTAGAAAACGAGCAAAGGCAAGTCTAATCAAAGTAGTATTAAATAGAAGGAAGTTTAGTATTCTGTTTATAACCTGCCCTAAAAATCAAGCAAACTTGCCGTCAATGCACTGAAACTAACAGCCATTGTGAAGGCGCTCTTACAATGTGACGTCACAACAACACACTACTGTGACGTCATACTTGCTTGTGGTATTACACTAGTTGAATATTGCTGTATAAATATTACACTGCATTTGTTTGTATGGCAAAGGGGCAATTTGGTTATCTGCTGGTATGGGTATTGCTTGCAGTGTTGCCTGACTGAGGGTGTGGGTTCGAATCCTGCACGGGACTCTGTCCGAAAAAGTACAAGAATTTGAACTATTGCAGAGAGTGTTATCTCAAATGTAACAATGTTACATACATAAATTAATGATAACGTTCCCTCAAATTTGGCTTTGCAAAAACTTTATTAGATCCATTTGTTTAAAAATCTCTCTTCTGACAGCATTTCCATTGGCTCATAACATCATACATAACAGCCATTGTGAAGGCGCTCTTACAATGTGACGTCACAACAACAGACTACTGTGACGTCATACTTGCTTTGTGGTATTACACTAGTTGAATATTGCTGTATAAATATTACACTGCATCATCTTACACAGGAGATTAATAAATGGCGTTATCATGCAGGTTTATTTCTATTTCAAGGATGTTCACTTTATAGTTTTTATTACTTATGTTGACTAACTTCTGCTACTCATTATACAGTTATGTACTTGTTATACTTACATAGATAAACAATTGTTACAAATTTTATCAAGGCTTATTGCTTTATCATTAATAATTTCTGGGCATTATACTAACTACTTGAAATAAACTAGACGAATGTCACGATGATTATATAAATCACATTTGAATGCAGTTTCCTTAATATTCTATATTCTCCCACATAATCAATTACTTTAGCAGTGTTGCTCCTTGGTGATCAGCTGAGGGGGTCATTTTGTATATTCTGAACAGATGGAATCTTTACAATGTTAAAGGTGCCCTACCTTTGAAGTTGATAAACACCAAAGAATAAAGATAGCCATATATATCTGAAGAATCTCAAACAATCTAGATTTGTCTTTAAAATTCAGTTAACGTCAATTTCTTAAAACATAAAGATTTACATTCAATTCATGTCGATTTCAGATCCTTATTCTAGTTAATTTCTTTCTTTTTTTCACATATCAAGGCTAAAATTGTTATGGTGAGCAATTGGTTACTTGACAATTGACAGCTTAGGACAAACAATTGACCAAAGATAAATTCCTTGTGGACATTGACCAAACCAGCCAATACCAATAGCTAGACCGGGATTTGATTGGACACTGCTATAGCACACCTGTCACTTAGTTATCAGTGCACATGGTATTATTCCTGTATTGATTGCCGGACAATATGAGCGTTATAGCACGCCATTATACTCCGGCTGGGACTGCCAACACTACACTGCCTCCTTATAACATGAGTGGGTTCATAATTCAATACTATTCACGGATTATTAATGAAAAACTTGTCACGTCAAGTTTGTTTATGATCTTTCCAAGGTGTTTTAAGCATAAATGAATAAATCTTAAAGCAATTTTGAAAAAGATATTATATTTAACAAAAGCGTCTTCAGAGCATTTAATTTTTTCCTAGCTATGACCCAACTGATATTCAAATATTTTTTTGAATATATATGGTTATACAGTACATTTGTTTTTTGCATTATTTTCCTTTGATATAAACCAAATCCATCTCCCAAAGCACAAAAAGTGTTCCAAACCGCTTAATCATGGAAAGAGCGTAACACAAATCAATAGTCTAATTCTAAAGAGTCCAAAGCTCAAAAGAATAGGCAATGAATGCTCATAATTTTTTATTTCAAGTTAGAATGCAAAACTGATATTAACCCTCTTTCTGCCTATTGGACAAATTGGTCCTAAGATGGAGAAAGGCAGTGATTAAAGTCAGAAACATAAATTGGTTTTATTTTCAACAAGTTCTCTTGTGCAATAAGCAATATTTTTGCTATTTTCCAATTCAACCAAAATATTCTCAAATAATTCAGGCTTTTTAGAAAAGAAACATTTAATATACCTGATAAGGGCTACCATTTGCACCTTTGTTAACAAGGTCATAATCATGAGTCTTGCATTTCAAATTAGCTGGTGACAAAAGGGGTAACCATAACATTGTAATATTGGTAGCTGAATTGGATTAAGAAGCTCCAAGGTTTCAAACAGTTTGCCACATTGCTCATTTTCTCTATTTCCAGTCCAGAGATGATTTCGTCAATATAAAGATGGAAAAAAAAAATTCTAAATTGCACAGAGCATAGCATCATAGCATCCTCATGACTGATTTAGGATATTCTGGGAAATATGGATTTTATGAAAGAAAATGCCAATTGCTGTTTGATCTTGCAAATTTACTACTTGCGTGAAGCCTAAGATTAGTGTTTAATGTGAGAAATGGTGAAAACAGGTTTTAAACATGATCAATGTTGCTCATAAATAACTAACAAATTTATTTTTATTTTTGAGGATTTAGACACTAAATATTTTTTGGAACTTAGTCCTAATCAGTATTTATATGATTAAGAGAAATTAAATACAGATAAAGCGGAAAATGAAAATAGAAAACCACACCATTTTTAATTAGGAATAAATTGGTCATTTCAAAACTTTCAAACACAAACTATCTCAATGCTGCATATGATACATGTGAAACAAAATGATGTCACTTTTTCATCAAAAACCTAAAATAATATGTTTTTATTTCCATTTTTTTAAAAACCATAACCGAAGATAAGCATGAAACCTGACAGATACTCAAAGGGGAGACAACTCCAAATGAAAACATGACTTTTTATCATACCAAATTCAATACCAACATAAACCCCTTATCTCCAAACTAATATTTTGATACAAAAATTATTTTGATTCTAAAAATGTACTCAAAAGAGACTTAAATAGTATGTGTTTTTATTTTTATTAAAAACAATATCAAAGAATACATGAAAAGTAAACTATTGTTCTGGAGACAGGGAGGTCCAATATATCTCAATATATCAACGATATCTGTTGACCTCAAACATATCCCATGCCATAAAATTGCGGACTTTTACATTGGTTTTGACAGTTTTTCAATCTCAAATATAGATCCAACATAACTGTCAAGCTTTAATCAAACGCAAGCGGCGAGATTCGCCTCCACACGCACATCATTCCTCGGGAGTATCGGTCCCAAATTGACCGCTCATTGATTCGCCAAGTTCGTATTAATTAATTATTGATTAATGATTGATCCCATGAAGGATTACTCCATAAAACCACTGACATAGAGGGGTCAAGTTTTTATTGATATCAAGTGACTGAGATTTTACGCCAATTTGTTTAAACAAAACAACCATTGTATTGGAAAAGATTTACTTCCAACTGGATGCTGATTAAAAATTAGAGTGAATTTCATATCAAATTCTGGCCTTGAGGGAGAGATTGAGCCTGGATTATCTTAAGGATCAAGTTTTACAAGATTTTACAAGAAGTTGTGTTAACGTGTTAGCGTTGAAAAGCAATTCTGTCTTCGAAAAAACAAAAAGGGAATATATTATTTAGTGTTTTCGACACCCTACTTCCAATTATGTTATGGCGTTGAGGTTTGTTGAAAAAGGACACAAGTGTTGGTATTTGTAAAAAGTTTCAAAGACGGATGGACAATAACTTGAATGACATTTGTACAAATTTCTACTGTGGGGAAAAGATTGTGGAACAACAAAGGACTTGCAAACCCTGTCACATGACTAGTGCAAGATAATTCCCTTTCTATATTAGTTCATTCCTGTAAGTTTGTCACAAAGAATTGACTATTTCAAAACAATCTGACAGCTGAAGGCAAGGATGCTGAGGAAATCATTACAAAAGAAAGAATCCTACAAATTCAAGTATGTCTTTCAGTTATTTTTCCCATTTTTATCCTTTGAGAGTTAAATCTTTAATCAATATTTTTACATTGGCTGCTCAATCAACTATTGAAATTGCTGATTTTGAGGGCTTCTTTAGTCAGTTGCCAAACATTTTCTACTCCATTTGTTCGTCCGCCGTTATTTTAGAAAATCATTTTTTATAATGTATAGGTAATTTTTATGTAGGTCCCTGCTTTTTACAACTATAAACCTGACAAAGAAGTAAAAATAAATTCTTGTCTCCATTCATAATAAAGACGTTGTTAGTAAATCTAGACTTTCCTAAAATCCTCATTTTCCAATCTCGGCAAGTTTCCCTGCCCTTGGTATTGATGGTGTTAATGAAACTGTGACCAACTAGCACTGAATCATCTAATAAAGTTTGCTTGAGACAAAAACAAGCCCCACAAATGAAAGCAATTTGTCTTGAGGGATTTTCAAACCTTTTGAACCTGACTTTCCGATCAAGTTTCATTACCTCAGTCTGCCTGCTCATTGCTACGTTCACAACAATTGTCTTGAATTGCTTTGACAATTGGATGTTTTTCCAGAGCACAAATCATTTGTCTCTTGCACCTTATGTTCATACCAGTAATTGTTAAGTTGAGAAACTCCTGAAACTTTTGTTAGTAGAAAGTTAGGATCAAATAGGTCCAATTTCTGGCTTAGATTATACAGCCGTAAAGATCGTGGGCTGAAACCTTTCCACCACGTTTATACTTTATCAGTTGTAAACGGATGCTTTCTATTTCAGTTCTAGAAGGTCTAGACTGATATTTTTCACTAATCATCACATTCCAACACACATATATTTTTTTAGTCTTTATAAATTTTTTCAAAGATTACTGTATCTTGTGATTTTTTTTCTATCAGGTTTCATATACAAGCTACCTCCCCATTATATGTTTTTTATATCAAACAATGATTTAAAGGGGCAGTAGCACGTTTTTTGACAATTTTTTATTTTAAATATTTCCCTGATAATTGTAAGTTGATGCAAAATGTATTATTTTGACAGTGTCTAAAATCTCATCACACAAGCCAATCATCGATAGTCAGAGGACAAAGTATGAAGATTCGCGTAAAATCCATTGGCGGCCATTTTGTGTGAACACCTTTTATTCATTTTGTGAAAGAAAAAGGAATCGCATGGTTAAACTTTACGTTTTATATTTGAATTATTACTGCTCCATTTAGTTTAAATACATTGTCTTTCAATTGGAACCACTAATTTTCATTTTCCTGACATCACCTTATAATTTCCCTAAAAACGTGCTACTGCCCCTTTAAAGCAAGAGATGCATGAATCATACAACTTTATGGACTTTAGAAATGATTTTAAAATGTCACCTCACTAGAATATGATGTGGTTGAATTATTAGAGATGTCGAATTAATAGAGAATTACGGTATCACTCATTTACATTAGGTGTATTTCCTCCACATGTAGTTGTCTAATCCTCAGGACTCAAGGCTGGTGATAAGATGACAATACTCCAGTAGCTGGGTCATTATCACTATCAATGAGTGACACAGATAAACCATCATTCATTCAACTCATGTATCTACACACAATCTACTGACATTTTAACTTGACATATTTTTAAAGCAAAAAAGAAGATGCTGTTTTGGTATCAGTAGGTAGGGCCATGTAACTCATTTTGACCATGTATTATCGATATATCGGTATATTGCAATACAGGAACAACATGATACCAATCGGTACACACTTCTGAAAATATACAATACATCAAACAAATAAAACATGATTTTACGGAAAGTTCTTATCAAAGTATGAAGTTGTTGTGGTAAACAATGTTATCAAAGCTTATAAACAGTGATTGAAAAATACCTCTTTTCAAAACGGCTCATAGGTACACAGTGATGATCGTTCTTACGCCTAAATTAAGACAAGATAGCATGCACATTCTTGAATTTGAAAAGTACCAATACATGTATATTGCAATAAAGAAATGAGGAAGGATACCCATCGTTACTTTTAACATGATCACTGCTAGAGTTCCTTAAAGCCCCATGATGTGATTGGCCTGCCAACAACTAAGTTCTGCCTGCACTTAATTTCTAGAAAGACATGCAACCTACAGGACGGTGCTTAGACCTTGTGGAGAGGACCTTGTATCTCTATAGTTATTAAGGATGGGTATCGTTCCCAATTTCTGTATTGCAATATATTGCGATACAAAAAAGCGTATTGCAAAACGTATTGTAAAATATTGGTAACAGCCGGTGAAAGCTCTTTCAGCTATTCAGCTCCATCCATATGGAACTCCCTGCCCTCCTCTCTCAGACATTCCCCATCGCTATCCATTTTTAAGAAGGATCTAAAGACACATCTTTTCAATGTGGCCTTCCAGTTGAACTTTTTCAACTGTGAACTGTGAGTCCAGTTGGAGATTTTGCGCTATAGAAGATCTATGCATTATTATTATTATTATTATTACTACTCTAATTCAAGAATGTGCATGCCATCTTGTCTTAATATGAGCTTTAAGACGATCATCATTGCTCAGCTATGAGCCGTATTTGAAAGGGATATTTTTCAGCTAGGTAGATTTCAATAAGACTTGATCAACAATTACGCTTTTTCAACTAACAACCATACAAATATGTGTCAAGCACCCAAGCTTCCTGTACTCTAAGCTGTGTCATAACACCCTTGACTAGATACTACTCACCATGTGGCATATCATTACATAACACTCTCCGAGCTCTACTATGTATTCAATAACTAGCACAGTATTCGAAACCAACATGTCATCATACAATATTAGTGGGTGAGTGAGTTAATGCTTACGCTGCTTGGGCAATATTTCAGCCATAAGCGGCAACATACAACATGTATCAGGATATTAAAAAATGATACAATTCAATACGATACATGTCCTAATAAAGTATTTTTTGAGCATTTGATTGAAAAAAAACAAATGCGTGATTTATAGGTTAAATAAGCAATAAGTCAACGATACGTATCACTGTAAAGCCTCTGTATCACAATACGAATATCGCCAGATTAAGTTTCAACATTCTTAATGTATGGATATATATTGTCACAACTCTTTTAAATATACTACTTAGTAAACTTCACCAAAATGTATTTTTGTCACTTGGGTGGAGACACTGATGCATACCAATATTTTGTAAATATGTATTGATGATCTTTCAATAGCATATATAAACATCTCTGTTTCAAAAGTGTTACTTAAATAGGTATATATGAATTGTATATATTGATTAAATTAGAAATATATAAAATGTTAAAAATATTGAACATTTTTGCTTTATCACCAATAATTAGTATTGATTTTCTATAGGTCATCGATGTTATCTTAAAGATATTGATCAGATGTACCTAGGACTGGTAGATCTATACTGTGAAGTGTTTTGACCTGCAAGTGTCAGTGCTAGTAGATAGTGTTATCTTGAGCATAACTACAGCTCCAACCCCAGAATCTCGTATGTTGATCTCTATAGAGACAGCCAGCCAGTCATAGTCCTGTTTGGTAACTACTGTATCCTCGCGGGTATAAGACCAGGGGCCCGGAAAACAAATATCTTGAAAATAGGGGGATGGGCTTTTAACCGCGAGAGACCCCAACCAAGAAAATCATTGATGCGAGTTGCATTGAAAATTGACATCGATACTTTTGACTGTTGTTCAGGTCTTCTTAAATATAAAATGGCACTATTTCCAGACGTATATTATTAAAAAAAATGATAAAAGTATGTATTATCATAGGAGTCTAAAACAAGAGTCATCTGAAAATGATATATCCAAACTGTCCCCCAAAATCAGAATTCCTATCTTGAAATTATCTAATATCAATATAGAGGACATCTATAAAAAAAACATGAAAACCGCTAAAAAAATTCACAGATGTTAAAAATCCAAAAAGGCATGTCTTCGCATTCTGATTGAACCACATATCAAGTTTCAATGAGCTAGGTCTAGTAGTTTGTAAATAATTTTGGAGTTATGCTAAGGAAACCAATTGATTACGAAAGGACAGACGAACAGACAGGGTGATGACTATATCCTCTGGTATCACATACCCATGAGAAATAAAGTGGATGGTCTAGATCGACATTATCAAGGCAAACTCAGTTAGTAATGATAATGAGGTTATTTATATCGCACTATTTCCAGGTACTAGTACCTGCTCAGAGCACTCCTACATCAATAAACGAAGGAAGGCTGCTATAGAGTGCTATTCGCGACCATGTTGTTTTGTACATACTATTTTCAGGTACCCATTTTAACAGCTTGGTGAACTGAGTGCAATTGCACCTGCTCTTAACCCAGGAGTGTTGATTTTATTTCTCTATATCATAATAAACGATTAACAAATTGGGATGTTGCTATCTTTAGGGTCAAACAATGCAGTTATAAATCGTCAAATATGACCTGCAGAGTCCAGGGACTTGACACTATAAAGTTTGGTGAGCGTGAGTAGATGACTCCCTCTATAAGTAAGGAAATAGTACCAAAAACAAACTTTGCATCCCGAAGACTCAGACTTTAAATTTTTATGAGTCCTTTCTAAATTTTTTGAGTATTTGATGCAGGACTCGAGGGTAGATTTATCCCCAACATTGGTGACTCACAGTGGCCGCAATTTACGCACAAAGAATTCACAAATTTGGAATGTATTTATAGAAAAGGGACATGAATAAAGTAAACTCTAGACTTTGAAAATGACTACATGAAACAATTCTAAAAAGATGATGCAGCAGACGTACAAGTAACAATGTGACCATACAGACTCTGCACATACCCTATGGAGTCCAAGCAATTCATAAAGTAATAGAATAACACTTAGGGATGAAAACTGATAGGATTATGCATAAACTTGGATGAGGAATAGTAAGATAGCAAGTCCTCCACTCTAAGAATGCCAAGGGCATGAAATCCTATAGTCTGTCAGCTAGACCCTAAAATAAAATGAAAGCCTTTGCAAGTCTTTAAATAGACCCTGAGAGCTCAATTATAAGAAAATGAAGAAATCTCAGTCTCCTCATCATTATATTTATTAATTTTTATTACAAATTTTTGATTTTTGGAAATGAATTCATTTCAGACTCTAATTGTAAGACTAGAAATCCTAAAACAAGGTATGGAATAAAATCCATCAGAAGCACTTTTCTATTTCATAAATTGTTTAATTTTCCAAATTTAGATCTTGGTTGCTGAATGTTAGTTTTCTAGATCAAGTCTATGCATGTTAAAGCCCTAAATAAAGAACATCAGAGATAAGGTATTCATTAGAGGTTGGTGGAGATGTCAGATTGATAGCACGTTTGGCCTGTCAGACAACGGATTTCAATCTTCACTACAAATCCAGTCTGAAGTTGTTTCCCAGCTAGAGCTCCCTACAGCAACCTAGAGCTGATAACATCAGTGGGAGGCAGAATGA
This sequence comes from Steromphala cineraria, assembly GCA_916613615.1. Classification (NCBI taxonomy): domain Eukaryota; kingdom Metazoa; phylum Mollusca; class Gastropoda; order Trochida; family Trochidae; genus Steromphala; species Steromphala cineraria. The sequence continues at coordinate 16,336,731 of OU744735.1, read as the reverse complement.
AAGATAGGCTCCTTCAGGTAGCATGTGGTATGTGGAGCTTGTCTCTCACTCTTCAAACAGTCTGCCTAGTGTATTAGCGATAACAGGTGGTCTTGTGCGATCATCAATTTGTAAAGGTTCAGTTTTCTAGGAAAATATTGGCTTTATGGTTCAACTAAACTTACTTATGCCCAGGGATCAAAGTAACCAGAATAAATAGAAACGCAGAAAATTATTTTAATTGAGTTAAGTCAATCAAAGTGATCTTGACATGCCAAAACAAATTGACTTGAGAAAACGCCATCTGAGGTTTGTCCCTTGGGATAGTAGTTTTGGCAGAATAATCTACTTTCCTAAGATTTTTACCTTGACGGCAACTTTGCAATAGAGAGCTGTTTTACACACAGTAAGGTTTGGGTGCAATGCTACACTGAATTTCAGTGCAGTACCACCAATGGTTCGCTAGTTCCAACCAATGTTTGCAGGTTTCACTGCAATACTTCGCCACAATGGTGTTGTGAGCTTTCTCCCTTCAAAAATACTAGTAGTCATGAAATACTCTTAAAAGGGGCGTTAAACCCCATATGACCTCAACTATGACAGACAACAAGCTGCCCTCTGTTTGCAACTTAACCGATAAATCTAAAACATTATTAATCCATGAAACTTAGTACCTAAATTATCAACTCCTATTGTTTTCTTTTGGTCAATCTCAGATAAACATTCCTGCATTCAATTTCAAACAGTCAGATAACACAACAGGTGGTCAAGAGAGAGAAGCTTGTAGTTTGTTAAAGAGACACAGAGTATGTTGATAGGATCACATATGTCAAATTTTGAAATTGATGTTATTACATCTGGAACCACTAACTGTTACTGAAAATAACAAGTTAAAGGTCAATCAGTACATTAGAGCAAAAATACGGCCATTCAAAATCAGAATTTTGAAAACCGGACAATGCGGCTCGAGTGGCGCGCGCTAATTTGCCAAACGTAATTTTGAAACCTTGTAATAAACTGACAGGAAGATATATTCGATTCGATAATGTTTATTAGGTATTGTAACTAATACTTGTAATAGGTAGATTAATTGGATGCATAATTTCGAATATTAAACGTATTTGAGATGTTTTCTTGATTTTTTCATAAAATCAAGCATTATAGAGATATTATGCATAAATGGATATATTTGCAAGTCCAGTGATAAGATATGAACTTCAATCAGCATATTAGATATTTTGTAGCTTATCAAAACCAAATAAAATTTTAAGAAAGATACTCTGTGTCACTTTAAACTCAAACTAAACTCTGCAAGGGTAGAAATTAGTCCTCTTGCAGTACTAGCCAATAGGACTAGCACATTTCTCAGAATACTAGCTCAAACCCATTCCAAATAGCCAACTACATCTACATGATTATATTTCTTCAACCTGCCATTTGTACTTTGAGGTGAATAGTAACACCAAATGGCTTCCAAACCAAATCGTTTGTTACAAGACTGTTGCTTCAAGAGTAATTTCCTTCTGAACTTTGAACCAGAACTTGAAGTACCCGATAAGCTTTGACATATCATTTCTCAATGTGGAAGTCTGATAGAAATATGAAAATGAGTCATCACTCATACTTTGTCCCCTTTTTCAAATTCAATTATCACTCTATGTTTCTATTCATAACATATTAGGTTTATCTCAGGCATATCATATCCGTCACTTTGCCTATCAATAAAGCCCTTACTAGTATCAAAATCCCTTGTATCAAGATTGACCTTTCAAGAAATGAGCTTAACCCCCTTGATGCTTAATGACCATAAATGTATCTAAGGCTGTCTAAGAAGATATCAGGGTTATATTATAGGATTCTGTAGTGCTAGTCCTGCTCTGTGGGAGCTGTTGAACAGTTTAGGTCCTCCTTCGGCAAGTCAGGACTATACACATGAAATCTCAACTCCATGAAATGAATATGAAAGCTTGACAAGACCTAAAAAAATGGCGACATGATATAACTGCAAAATAAACAAATAAATATGAAAAACATACTGCATTTTATTTCAATAAATTGTATCATATTCTTAATCTTAGGCTTCCCTAGAGCATATGAAGGCACATATCCAATGACCTTGGCATAAGTTCGCAGGCAGATGTCATTGGCATGCAGTAGGATAAATAAATTATTTAACCTAACAATTAAATGAAGACTCCATTTACCAATTATCATTTCTTTTGAAATCCATGAACAAGATGATAGTGTAAATGGTTTTATTGTACATTAACAATTACATTTCTTTAAAATAACAATGATCCTCACAGCAAATAATCACAACTGGAACAGAATTTTAAGGGTCAACAAATTGTCAGATCAATTTTTCACTAGAAATTTTGGGGTATGTAACTTACAGTTCACTTGAAATTTATTTGCAGGACAATCTGGAGTTCAGGTCCAATTTTTTTCACATTCCTTGTATTATGTTTATGAACGATTATTTTCTTTCATTGCATCCATTTAGAGTTGACAATAATACATCAATACTAGAACAAGATAAATTCATAAATATATAAAATAAGAAAACACAAGAAACAATCTATCCTCTGTATTTGTAGTCACTACAAACATTATCTCGGTTCTACTTTGTTAAGTGGAATGTGTGTAGCAGCACTCACTAATTGTTACTTTAACAAGCTGTAACTTACTAATGACCAATTAGTTGATAACTAGGTTGCATATAATCAAATAGTGTGATGCTAACGAGCCATAAACAACAGTATAATAGATTAGTCAGCTGACCACGAGACCACAACAAAAGTATACAAACCATGGAATTATTGACACCTTTACTTTTAGTGGTATATATCGTGGTATTTGTGAATTGCAATACTTAATCTGATGATACACGTATTGTGATACATTCTCTGTAACTTGATACATATTGTTGACTTTAAAATGGCTTATTTTGCCTAAAAATCAGAGAACTTATACACAAATATATTTTGTCAAAAAATCTTAAAATAGCATATCGTGATGTGTATCATATCACTATGAGATAATCATATTTAAATATGTATCGTATAGTGAAAAATCAGTATCGTCACACCTCTATATAATAACCTTGAATATTATGACATGTCAAGCTGGACAAATGTCTTTAGTGGCTGATAATCAATTCATTAAGATTATATTCACATCTCTAATGATAACCTGCATGAAAGAGCCTTAACACTAAGGTTAACTTAGGATTCCCTCAACATGCTTCTACGGCTACCTTAGTGACCTACACAGGACCCTACAGTAGAAGCCAGTATCTCATGCCAAAAGAAAAATTTCAAGCTTAACGCGTTAATTTTACTTTCTACTAAGGTGACCTTAGGGACAGTGCTTTCTGCAACAGGACCCTACAGCAGAATCCAATATCTGATGCTTTTAAACAGTTTTTATGAACCACTAACGGCCAGTGTCATAATTTCTCATGTTATTAATTAATGTGATAATTGAAACTGAAAGGACTCATTATAACATTGATTGTGTAACATATTTCTAAAGAGGTTCCATTACTACCTGGAGTTCCACCCTAGAAAGAAAATTTACTTAGAATTGACTTGGCATCAGTTCAAGCTTCAAATACAAATATATACAGAGATGAAGTGAGAGGAACAGTCATTTACTAAAGGCATTTACAATATTTTATTTTGATATTTTTAATTCATATTTTTGGCGATTAAATTACTCTTGTGACATCAGCCTATAGTTCCCTCGTTCCATTATTTTTGTGTTATGGAGCGTCGTATTTTATATCAATTTTCACTCGAAATTTCGAATTTTTAAATATTTTAAGTTATGTTTTTGATTAGGCATTACTTGAATGTAATTTATGTCGGTTAATATCTGAGTAACTCTCCATATTAACCTATACAAACAGCATATTTTTCTAAATGAATACCGTATTCATCCTAATAAGCGCCCCCTACTACAAATTTCCATATAACAGATAATAACCGGGGGCGTAGCTCAGAGGTAGAGTGTCCGCTCGTCACCCGGAAGATCGGGGTTCGATTCCCGGTCGCGTCATACCAAAAGACGTTAAAAGTTGGGAGTTGTTGCTGTCTTGCTTGACACTCAGCATTGTAAAGGCAGAACAACGCATTAACTGGCGCTGCACCGTGGCTGCCGGGTGCCATGGGCACAAATCGAATTTCCAATATGTACATGTACTGAGGATAATAAAGTGTTATTATTATTATTATTAACATATAACATATCATAAATGCAACTATCTAGCGTTAAAAAGAAAATGAGCTCGTGAAGCTATTCATTTTCAGAAACAGCAGTGATCTAGACTTGTTACAATGTAGACTATTGTTGGTCATTAGAAATTTTGTTTTGGCTGTAAGACAGACAAATTCAATACAATAAGATTTATTTCTCACAACTGTTATTGAAGCTGTACACACTGCAAGACCTCTGGCTCATATTTCAATACTGTTGTTAAAATATTCATGATGTTATGACATGACACAGAAAGTGATATTATACACGGTATTCTTTTCTGTAGACAACTCTAGATGTCTTGATTATCACTACCTCCAGTATTTTCACAATGTAACTAGTACCACATTCAGTTCATTGTGTTGTAATGTTTTGTCTGTGTGAAAATTGATAAATGATACCTAATGACCTACAATAATGTTACTGAGTAAGAATGAATGACCCTTCCGTTAAAGTCCTTGAGGACAAATAAAGTTCAAGAGGTTATAAGTAAACACTTAAAGTATATCCGATGTCAATTCTCTCAATAGTATTCAAAAGGGATCAAGCTAATGTTCTGAATCAAGTGTACATTGATTTTCTGAACCACATTACTATCAAACATCCTTTGTGATCATAACAGTGGCTGTGTCATGTCAAATCAAATCAATTATATATAAGGCTATACAATATTGACTATTGAGACTGTCAATACTCAAGTATCGAAGTGCAATGCCAGCTCTAAAGGTGTGTTCTTTTGACCACATTCTCCAAAATGCTATAATGAAAGATAAAAACCCGCTTAAAAATTTCCTGCATTTGCCACTGAGACCGTTTTCATTCTTTAAACAGAATGTTGGTTCCTGCGTCGAACTGAATTCATATGTAAATAGGAATTTACAATTACTTATAATACACATGACAATAATGCTTATGACATTACATATAATACATATTTTATTGCTCATGCATCAACTCTTTATATCATTTGAAGTTTCAAATGGTTTCATTGGATTATTAATATTTAATTTAATATCTTCACAGAAACCTCACATCTCCTTGCAATATAAAGGAGTTGTAAATCCAAAAATGTGTATTCTTCATAATAACAACTTACAAATTGGCTCTAAGAGAAATCATTTTGTGGTTACATAGGGTTTGCTCTTCATCTACACAATGGTATATTCTAAATAATTTTAAGATTTAACAGTTACACCATCCTTACCGAGAAGTGTATTCCAAGAAATTGCCTCCATCATGAAGTCGAATCTTGGCAAATAAAATTCCACTTCTGAACGTCACAGAGGATAACTCCACAACTTCAAGGTTCACTTGAAATTTATATTTCTTCTTCTTTGACATGAATGACATCATTGTGACAACTGGACCATAATGTGGTTTAATAAACTACAATCTAGACAAGTCGACAAATACTTATAATTTACCGGGGACAGTCAATTGATCATCAAAGGAAACTGCCGGCTATGGTCCGAGCCAAACAAACACCTGTTTACAGTCGGTGATGATGTTATGATCCCAACAATTTTTATTTAGCCGTTTCCACTCATTCTTCTCGTTTCCTGCAAAAATCACCGAATTGAAAGTAATCCTTTGAGGTAACTTTGTGAATCCTCCATTTCGATATGTGGCTTACTCATACCTTATCTCTCATCTAAAATTACATTACCCACGTTTCACCATATTATTTCCATTCAGCGACTGTCAAAACAGAGTGAGCGACGGGGCACCTGGACTAAAGAAAACTGTTTGTGACTCTTTTTAGGATGAGTCCTTGGTGGAAGCTGTATGAGCGTGTTCTTTTATCCAACCAATTTTCACATCGTCAACTAGAATAAGATTAGCGTTCTTCTACACAAAATCATGGACCTAGAAAGGGTGCACTTCGGTACACAACACACAAATCGATACGTCGGTCATTCGGCCACCGCGCATGCGTTCAATTTGTTTATAGACTTCCGTTTCCTGCTAACTTTGTACTGCAGAACCAACCATGCTTGCCACTATGCAGCCTTGCTGTATCCATAACCGTTTAGTGAATGGCTTATACAATTTTAAATAATAACTTTTATGTTTTGTGGAGACACAATCAATTTAATCCTTTTTTAAAATAAATGATCTAGTGCAATTGAAGATAAAATAATTTGGAGGTCCCTTTTCCAACGTTTCTGTTAGGATATCCCTCAGATTCAAATACTATGAGTCATAGGCCTATACGCAATAAAGGCGACAAAAATGGTTTATTGTATTAAAACAAACAAAAACAAAAGCAATATGCTGACATTATTTTATAATTCTAATTAATCTGCATTACTAATTTGACAAGACAATATCATGCTATTTTGTGTAGGCCCTATTTCTAAGCATATTTTGTTATTTTCAAATATTCTATAAACATTACTGCACAGTGCCACTTGATAAATGGGTGCGGGGTTTTACTATACCAAATATTATCCTTTTTATCAAGAATTTTGAGAATTTATTTCTTGTCCAAATGTCATGCTTCTGGGTACTTTAACTTTCCACACTTTTGCATAAAAAAAAGTTAATTCATACACTTTATTAAATATTCATTAATGTATGCCTACAAATGCTTGGCAATTATTGGTCCGGCTCTTTTTAAAACAACAACAAAACGTAATCATTTAAATGTCAGCAAGCTTCTTTTTCGACGGTCTAATTTAACAGTATTCTAGAGTTCTATATCAATAATGAATATCATCAAAGAAATACATATTATTCATATATTTTTTTAATTTAATGTGCGTCCTCCAATCTTTCAAACTACCTTTTTAATTCAACACGAGGCCTTTCTTAGGAACAATACTATAGCAAAATCGTAATACGCCCACTAAAAACACCTGCTTTAAACCTCAAACTAAAAAGGAATGCGACAGTTTCAAATAAAGCTCCCGGCCGGTGTAAGCCGTTATTTCAGTTAAACCCGACAGCTCACTTTCCTCGGAAGAAACCACTGTGTTGTTAGACTACTTCATGATCAGTTAGATATATGATACAACTCTAATCTAAACACTTGTATTTGTAAGGCCAACAAAAATACAAACATGTTTGTCGTTACAGATAGACTAAAGTGTTGCCATGACGCTGATTTTTTAATATATTTTATTTGGTAATTAACAAAATAAAATATTCAACAAAAATAGAAATACAAGAAGTTTTGATCCCTTTATCACTGTTAAAAGACATACATGTACGTTACGAGAAAAGGGTTAAATTATAAATTTTGGTTGCTTCTGTCAGTCAGTGCTAGTTTTACTTTTAAGACTGTACTCACAATTTCTTTTTCAGTGCTAGTTCGTGTCTCTTTCAATTAAAAAATTGTAAATACAGCTGGTAAAATAGCTGGGATCAGCTCCGAAAATCTTTCACTACTTCATAAGCGGCAAGTACTTTAAACGTCCAAAAAATCATAAGTGACCAACACATTTTTAAAACCAAGATTATCAGCTCATGTTTACCTTCCAACCGCCGCTACACAGTGCCAATAACAAGGACTAAAATAGCTCGAACGTCTTTTATACCTCAAAGCATTTCACTTTTAAATAATTATTGAATTTCTAGTTATATTCTTAGTCTCATTCATAGTAAACAACGTGTCTTATCATTTCTTAATGCTTTCTAAAACTCATAATTATTTTGTTATTTATTACTTTTAATTCATGTCAAAGCTCTGTGATCCAAAACGAATATCTGTTACTTGATAAACTGTGTCATATGAATGTAAACTCAAATATTATTAGATGGATACATTCTTTCCTTGTTAACAGACAGCAATTTGTACTAGTCAATAATGTTGAATCCTAATAGTATGTACATCTACTGGTGCTCCACAGGGTTGTGTTGTTTCGCCAATTTTATTCATTTTGTACACAAATGATTGTTTCTCAAATGCTGATTCGTGTTTTACCATAAATTTTGCCGACGACGCTGAAGTTGTAGGCCTAATTAGAGAGTCAGAACTTACCTATAGATCCAAGATATCGTTCAAACGTTTGATCGTTAAAAAAACTAAAGAAATGGTAATTGATTTTAGGGGAACAAAGTCAATATTAGAATTTGTGTGTATTGATGGTACGTAATATATAGAAAGAGAAAATTAATATAAGTACTTAGGTAGTATCACTGATTTTAAACTAACTTGGAATGAGAATACTAAGAAAATATATTAAGAAGGACAACAACGTTTACATTTCTTGTGGAAACTGAAATACTTTAAAATTGATCAAACCATCATGAAGATGTTTTACAGAACCTTCATTCAAAGTGTCCTTACATTTAACTTTTTAAGTTGGTTTGGGAACCAGGTCTTGTCTATTCAAAATAGAAACAAATTGTCAAAAATCGTGAATACTGCATCTAAGATTGTTGGGCTTCCTATTGAAACGATCGGCAGTTTTTACGAGAAGCAGTTATCAAAAAAAAAAGGAAACAAAATTTTGGGTGATTCTTCCCATCCGCTTTTCTTGGAATCTTCAACATTACCTTCTGGACGTAGGCTGCGTATGCCGACTTTTCGTACAAACGGGTTCCGCCATTTGTTCATTCCGTGCAGCATTAGAGAAATAAATTCTGTCTAATGTTGCATCACGTTTTTCATGTATCCTAGTCTATGTTTATTGTTTTTGATTTGAATTTTTTGGAATATTATGTAATTTGTTGTCATCACATTTCCGGAGAATTGTAATTATTCAAAACAAATTTCCCTTTTGGGAAAATAAAGATTATCTTATCTTAATTCCTTTTAAGGTAATAAAGTATTATCTATTGTTTCACTAGCCTACGGGAATAAAGTCCAAATCCTGTGCCTATGTCCAAATGTAAAACAGATGGGTTGATGCGGGGGTTTGAAACTGAGGCGGGCGGAAACCGTAAACAAATTACTTTTTTGATAGGCCTTAGAATGATGATAAGTCTGGTATTTCACACCCGGATCTTGTGTATTGTATTGTTGTATCACATGGGTATGTCAACAATCTGTGTCACTGTATAAGCTTTGTTCACTGTGTAACTTAAAACTTAGATTTGATCTTGAAGTTTTCCCAGTAGATAATCTAGTTGTTGCCTTATAAAGTTATATTTATATAGCTTATCAGTGTATATTTGTATTCTTGCCTTTGCGGGTATACCATATTGCATACGTAAACACAACTCGGTAGCATATGTGAAGATAAACTTACTTACAGTGTTATCCGATGGAGGAATGTTACATGTTTGTAAGATTAATCACACTTCACAGTGTGAAAGAAAAATAACAAAGACACAGTTTAAAATTCTTGTGGAAAAATTCTTATTTGGGCAAGTATTTAAGAAAAGAACAGGAATGATATATGAAATAGAAAATATATTTGTCAAGAAGTTACATACAGAAAATGCATTTTCACGGAATATAAACAGAAAATGATTACTCATATCCGGAGATAGATCTACCAATCATATATTTTTGACAATATGAATGGTTGTTGTTGTTGTACCGTTTTTGTATTTCAGCTGGTGGTCCATACGTATCTAATAAAAACTATATTTGAATTGACATAATATTCACTTGTAAGGTAACATGCACACACTAAATTCACAAAGGTTAGTAAACCATGTAAACAGAATACCATCCGCAGATTTGACAACTACGATGGAGATCATTTGTTTCCTAGAATTCCGGAAATGGAACAGAGTTTGTTGCCCAAAATAAGTATTTAATGAATTACGGTACGACGTTTTAGCATTCAAAAATATTAGTTGAGGGGAACCATTATTTTGAGTTATAATGTTTTCATCCAATAGCATTTGTTCAGCAACACGGACAACCATCTTATTGAGCATTCACGCCTGGATAATGATAAATATTGCCAATTTAGTATGCATTCTTTCCCAACAGAGGCAGATCAAGTCATGAAATGTTGATACAGCCTCTGTTCTAACTCGCCGAAATCCGTGGGTTCTGGCAGTTTCCCCTGATGGTGGACATTAAGTAAACAAACAAAAAAGAAACCTTGACACTGTTTAAACAACCGCTAAACTTGACTGAACCACTTTTCGATTTTCCACCAAAGACATTAAAAAAAAAGAACTGGGGTGCTTTTTGTTCACAAACTTAAATAGTCTCAGCAAGGTTGATTGGAATAAAATGTGCAACCGTGTACATAAACTCAATAAATGTTCTTTTTTTGCGATCGACGATTTTAGTATTATGGTAATTTACCATCGTTATGTTTGAATAGACATTCGTATTCACTCCATATGTTTCTGAAATGACTTGACGTTTCTATTTGAAACAACTATATAGATTACTAATATTAGTAATATTTTATTATACGATTGGAGGTGATATGCCGTATTCTCCTGGTGGAATAAACCCGTTATCTGTCTACATTATTGAAAACATGTTATTTTAATTTAGTAGAGTTCAAATAACATGTTGTCACAACCATGTCGTCATGAAACAATGACGACACGATTTCTCTAATGACATCATATTTCTATCGAGGCAACGGGCTCATTCAAGCGGCCGCTCAATTTTAAAATCGCCCTTTTTGGCGAAATAAGGCTTTCATCATCATTAATCGAATATCTGTAAATTCTCGATAAAAAAAAATTTCATCTCATCTCGCAAAGTAGAAGTGTTATTTTGTCTAACCCATATACCTATACCACTCAGAAAGTACAAACTTGTTACGTAAAAAATGGTATATATTAGTCAAGAAATACAGATGTCCTCCCGTTATTGTCAAACACACACTCCTGTAGACCCCCAAGCGTCAAATGACACAGTAGCTACTTGAGCGAGTATTGGGTCAGATTTTTACCGTGAATTATTATATAGTAAATAAAAACCTGTTTAAACTTGACCTCACACAAAGAAATAACCAATGAGTTTACTGAGCGTTTTGGCTACTGTGCAAGAATGTTTATCTTGCATTTACAAATTATGATCATAAACGAGATTTGACGATAAATTGATTCAATGCGGTCCTTCTCGAATTGGATTAAAAGGTAAATTTACCGGTACTGTACAGTATGTGTTTACATTGTTTACATGGGTTTTTATGTTTTGTCGCTTGTAAGCGTAAATAGTTTATATTGCTAGTAATCTGGATTAAATTTTGATTTGCCTATGATATATTATTTATTGTAGGGAATTAACATATGGCATTGAAGTAAAAAATTGGAAACTGGTCGTTTTGAACGCCGCAATGGTGAAGTTAATTTAACCAATATTCGTGTGACTCGTGTCAACAGTGACTCGAAGAAAGCGATTTTACGACCGCTTGAACAGGTGCGCGAAATAAACTGGCCGTTTGCAAGTGCGGCGCTGGTCGTTTTGCGGCATTCGAAATATATATCAAACCGTCAGGGCACCAAGTCTCAGAGAAAAAGTTAGGAGCAGATAACTCTAATGTGATAATGTCAAAAGTCTCGTCTAGAAAACTGACATTTCTTAGCCGGTGAACGAGTCGTGTGAAATCTGTGCGTGGGAAACAAACTGAGATGTCAGTTGTTGACTGAAGAGCATTCTTTCACGTTATGGGAAAACTGTTCAGCAAGAAAAAGTCTCAGAAATACGACAGGTATTTTATCTCATTAAATAATTGAGGTTGTTTTAAATATGTTTAATTTTAGATCTATTTTTAACACCGTTACGCCAGCCGATCGGTTTAACAAGTATAACAGATGATCTGAAATAACATGATTAGCAAGATAATTAGTTTTATATTAGTATGATCGAACCGTTTGTCTTGCAGTCTTTAACACGATTATATATAGACAAGGGAATCAAGAATATAATATCACAATGATTAAAGTTGTTGAAAAAAATCATGAATATTTACTATTAGTATTAAGACTAATTTCTTTTAGTTTCAGTTACCCAAACTTTTTGTGGTATTACTAAAAGTTTGATGAAAATGAAATCCGTATCTGAAAAAATAAATAAATAAATAAATAAGCAAATTCATAGACCCTAGCTAATACTGTAATCTGATGTCATCGAACAATACTCTGATGCAGTGAGACCTTCACATTGCTGCTGAGGCGACAGGCTCTCTAAATTTGGAGCCGACTTAATGTTAATGTGCTTCAATTTTGATAAAAACAACAATTCATTTATCAAATAAATAGAAAATTTTTGTTTTCTTGACAAATACAATGTTCATCTCATCTCGTGAGTCAGGAAAGTTTTTTATTATCACCTGTTGCTGTGCCGATTGGGAAAATATCAACCTTTTTCTTCACTTGATGAGATAAACATGGTATTTGTCGATAAAAGACAGATATCTTCTTAGTATCTTTTTTTCCCTTCAGTCTCCCGTCTGCATCAAAACAGGGCGTGTCCTCGGACGGTGAGTCTAGTAGCATGATGTCTCACAGTCCCGTCCACCAGGACGCAGTCGTTAGTCTCGCTCCCGTCCAGACTGGGCTCTGTCTCTCAGGGAGCAAAGACAAGGTGAGAAAGAGATTATATATTTAAAAAAAATATCTGTGATCAGAGAAATGTTTGAAAGTAAATATCATTTATGTTTTAATAAGCAAAACTTAGATTGCAAGGTAAGAGCTGTCTTGCTCCATAATTGTAAATTGATCAACAACCATACACATCTCTGATTACCATTACTGGATTCCATACATAGCCACCATTTAATTTCTGAATGTACTCATTCTGGTCCATATCTGCCTGAGAAGTTCACGCAGTATCTGATAACCATTAATAGATTCCCTACATTGTCACCAACTTATTTTCTTAATGTACTCATCCTGAACCATATCTGTCCATGAAGCTCCTGCGATACCCTGATAACCATACATAGATTCAATACATAGTCACTAACTTACTTCCTGAATGTACTCATCCTACTCCATGTCTATCTGTGAAGAAGACCAAGCTCCTGTGATACCCTGATAAATAACCATCAATTGATTTAATACATAGCCACCAACTTACTGTCTGAATGTACTCATCCTACTCCATATCTGTCTGTAAAGTTTCTGTGATACCCTGATAACCATTTATAGATTCCCAACATGGTCACCAACTTACTTTCTGAGTGCACTCATCCTGTTCCATATCCTTCTGTTAAGTTCCTGTGATACCGTGATAGCCATTACTGGATTCCCAACAGTATCACCAACTTACTTTCTGAATGTACTAGCTCATCCTTCTCCATATCATGCCATCACATGCACGAATTATTGCAGCCACTCTTCTTGGCATACCCCTAACCAGGTTCTTCAATTATTCCATCTGTATCCGCTGCCACTCATCGTGAAGACCGGCCTCCAGTTCCCGTAAGGTTTTGTACAGGAAGATCCCTTCTTTGTATCGAACGACCAAAAAGGTCCCAAACATGCTCGATTGGGTTCAAATCAGTCCACTGCCATCGTTGAAAATAATTTATTTTACATCATGATGATCTCCTTCGTATTTGGGGATAGGGTTCCATTTTTTGGGTCGAATGAAATTGTCACGCTTTCCTTACATCATTGTTACTGCGTTTATTCTCAAACAAGAATAATGTCGCCAGCTTTTACAATATTTCCGCTAGGAAATATGACATAAAATTCTGCAATGAAACTTTTGTCTTGTAGTACATTATGTAACACACGCTCCAATATTTTGATGTATTCCCCAGACTGTTGTGCTATACGACTACCAAAATGCGCGACTCGAAGACCGCTGGACGGGGCATGAGAGAGAGATTACAAAGGTAGGTAACTCTGTACATACCACATAGGAAGTCAACTCAAAGGATGGCCATTGTCTGGTTGTTTGTGAATAAGTTTTGACTTGTAAGTTGGCAATAATTGTATGTGACAATTAGTACAGCGATTTATTTAAGAATATTGTGGACCCTTTCAGAGAGAGGGAAAAGAGGATACGTGGCAGATTAAAACCTAGTTGATGCACAAACTTACTCGATAATAATAATTTTGTAGCATATCTATTAGCTGGACAACTTATGGTTATATAACATATTGAGGTATGTATGTATACAATATTTTTTCATTATTATTTAAACTGGTTGAAAAGAAATTCATGTATTCGCTAAAAGTAAAATTCTAATGAAAAATTAAATATAACCTACTAAAGATTCTTTTTCAGGGTAAAACTTCCATTGGGTACCTTATTGCAATTTCATATATCAGATGAAAATAACACGAAAGTTGTAGAAATATTGAAAATATTACGATAAAAACTAAAAAACTTACCCTATCGTCCTTCCCCCTGCCCACTACTCGCCCCTTACATACTACGCGCGAGTACCTTACAAGGGGAAGTAATCCCTACCCAACCTTCACTTTCATAGCTTTCGTCGTATCCACAAGACGTTTTTCTACGAAGTTTTTAGAAAGTTTTTCTTGAAGCGACTGGAAGTTTTCACCTAAGAAAATGACAGAGGAAGAGAATGTATGTGTGGTAAAGTTATTGTTATTCGCAAAGGCTTTCCATTATTCGCTTTCTCGATGTGATTGTTGTAGTAAATCTTTTTTCATGGATTGTACACGTTCGCATGCAACCATGTGCTTTTTAAATTCGAGCTAGTATCTGTTGCTACACTCGTTTTTACTTTTTTATTTTTCATCGCATTTCATTCGCGTTTCGCATTTCCATATTATATCACATTTCTTTCAGCTTTGTGTTATATATAACTTATGCGATGTGATTTTCGCCCGTTTTTCCCTAGTGACTTACGGCCGTTTATCGCATGTAATTCCTCACTGGGGGATTCTTGCTCCTTTTTTCATATTATGCATTTACATTACTAAGCCTTTGCGAATTTATGCATTTATATAAATTATGTCATGTCATGTTACATATATAAACACATGTCTACATATTTAAAAAAAAAAAAAAAATAATTTTATGACAGGGTTTTCTTCACACTTTTGTTCGACTTACAGTCCATCAAAATTTGTGAGGGATGCCACGTCCCCTTGCTTCGCCAAGACAGACACTCTTGGTGTGTCCGTTGTTTGGCACACTCTCCCCATGACGACCAGCAGTGCGAGCTTTGTCAGGACTTCACCCCTTCAGTCAGGAAGTCCAGACGGCAGGACTTGGACTTTTTCCGGGCCATCTTCGACGCAGGGGGAGAGATTATTGATCAGGTTCCGCCCTCCCAGAGGGCACGTAAGTCTAAAAAGAGCAAGGCCTCTTCGTCGTCTTCTGCTCCCTCCTCTCGCGAGGAGGCGGGTGAGAAACGGCAGAAGACCTCTGACTTGCAGCAAGGTCCACCTGCACCCACCCTTACACCTACACCTACACCCACACCAACCCAAGCACCTGCAGTCACTATTGATCAACTTAATCTTTTGCTTGCAGATCAGATGAAGTCTGTACAATCCTTGTTCAAGGACACGGTGGCTGAACTCCGAGAGGAGATGAGGCCCCGGTCCGACGAGCAAGGCGGTCTAGCTCATCTGGAGGGTGGTAGTGGGATCGTACCCGGCCTCGGTCGTGGTAGGGCCCAACTACCAATGGTAACGTCCAAACCTGGCCTAGGCCGGGGGAGGACAAGAGGTAATCAAGAGGTTTTTTCCTGTCCTGGCTCACGCCTGGCTCCAGGTCAAAACCTCGACACTACTGTCCCAGGAACTGTCCTGGTGCCTGCTAGTGTCTTGGCCCAAGGGCCGTTGGTTATCCCTGGACTTAGTCCGGGGTTCACCACCGTCCAGGGTTTGCCCAAGAGTACTTCCCATGTTGCTTCGACAACCTCTGGGATCGAGTCTCGGAACCGGGGTCCGGCGTCAAACCAGGTTTTGACCCCCGCCTTTGTGCAAGGTCGTCAGGGGAATCAGGTTCCTCCCGACCCTTCTCTAGACGAGGAGACAGAAGTTGGTCTAGATGACCAAGACTTCGTCTCTGAGTCTGAGGAGGATTCGGAGGATGCTGGTGATACTGATCCACCGAACACGATAGCGGCTTCCCTGCGTCAGGTGCGTGATAAGATCGCGTGTGCCCTGCCGCAGGGGGTCATGCCTGAGGAAACGTCAGACTCGACTGAGTTCCGCCTTCCGGGCGATGCTTTCGTCGCGGCGAAAGTATCGGAGACTCGACTCCGCATCTTGCCCTCTCTGACCGCTGAGGTGATTGATCCTCTCCTATCGGGTACTCGGAAGAAATTTGATCTTCCTGACCTTTTTAAGAAGTTTCCGATGGGAGAGGATTGGTTGTTTCAGTTGCCGGATGTGGACGAGTGTGTTGTGTCCTCAGTCACTCTGCAAGGGTCTTCGACCAAGCAGGGCTGGCGGCTGCCTCATTTTCCGCTGTGCGGGCCGACGCTGAAGACTGCGTTCCTATGCTTCCAGGAGCAATTCAGGAACGCCAGTCAACAGCTGAGGATCTGGGTCTACTCAGCCTATCTGACTGCCTTGCAGCAGAAGCTGAATAGACCAAGCGACAGCACCGATTCTTCGGTGCTTAGCGGGCAGCTGGCCGAGGTGTCTAGTTTCCTGGCTAAGGACAGCTTACGGAGCTGCTCCAGCCAGATGATGAGTGCAGTCATGGGCATGCGCCACCTGTGGCTTTAAGTATCAAAATACTCAAAAGCCACAAAAAATAAGCTACTTGTTTTGCCCTTTCGGCTGGGGGACTCCCTTTTTGCTGGGGCAAAACAAGTAGTTAAGGACGCTGCGGAGACGGCTAACACCCTGATTGAGACCAAGGTCCTTTGGGATAAGCCCAAACCAAAAAGGCAGCGTTCCAACGTCCTTGCCAATCTGTATCCCGAAGCGCCGGCCTGGGGGAGGGGGGAGGGTTGGAAGGGTCCAATCCGCCCCCCTCCGGGCAGAGGCAAGAAGAACAAGCAGAAGGGTGGCTCTCAACAGCCTTTTCGGGGCCGCGGCAAGCCGAAGGCTGCCCAGTAGCCCGTCTGAAAGTACCCTCCGAGATCCCCCCGCCAGTTGCCGTAGGGCCGCTGGGGACCGGGACTCTCTGCTTGTTACCCCATGTTCCAGTCGGGGGCCCCTTGAACCTGTTTATCAGGGAATGGGTAAAGGTCACGACAAATCCCTGGGTACTGACTACCCTCAGGGATGGACATTTACCATTATGGATTCATGGACCCCCCTGCTTTTTCGGGGATAAGGCATACTCCGGTCCCTGCCTCACCAGAAAAAGCCCAAATCCTAAGAGACGAAGTCAAAGCGTTGTTGAACAAGGCTGCGATCGAGTTGGTACCAGAAGGTCAAGAATACGCAGGTCATTACCGACGTACTTCATTGTGACAAAAAAGGACGGGGGTTTCAGACCCATTCTCAATCTGAGAGGGTTGAACAAACTTATTCAGGTCCCGACCTTCAGGATGGAGACACTGCGTTCAGTGGTCTCCTCCGTGGAGACAAACGACTGGCTGTCATCAATCGACCTGAAAGATGCTTACCTGCACGTGCCCATGCACCCCGACTTCAAGAGGTTCCTCCGGTTCTCTTTCGACGGGAGGCTCTACCAGTTTCGAGTGTTACCCTTCGGCATCTCTACGGCGCCCAGGGTCTTTACCAAACTTATGTTGGTGGCAGCACAGGTTGCCAGGTCTCGAGGGAAGTGTTGTCACCCTTACCTCGACGACTGGCTTATCAGGGCTTTGTCCCGCCTAGCCAATCAGCAGGCGACCCAGGCAATTATAGACATCCTGTTGAGTCTGGGTTGGGTTATCAACCAACCTCAAGAAATCGGACCTGACTCCGTCGCAGGACCTGGTTTTTCTTGGAGCAAGGTTCAATACGGAGCAGGGGATTGTATCCCTGTCTCAGGATCGTATTACCAAAGTACAGAGGATCACCCTCCAGTTTTTGGAGGCGCCTTCCCATCCAGCACGGGCTTGGCTCCAGCTGCTAGGGAATATGGCATCGACAATTGACGTCGTCTGGCGGGCCCGTTTGAGAATGAGACCCATTCAACAGGCCCTTGCGGGTCTTTGGACTCATTCAGAGAGCTACGAGAAGGTTATCTTAGCTCCCGTATGGTTGGCCCCTCACCTGAGGTGGTGGACCGAGGCAGGGAACCTGTCGAGGGGCCTCCCTCTAGAGAATCCAGTCCCGTCTCTCACGGTTCAGACAGACGCCTCCCTCACCGGTTGGGAAGGTGTATTGGGCGAGCTCACTGCATCGGGTCTTTGGACCGAGCAGGAGACAAAGTTGCACATCAACGTCCTAGAACTGAGAGCTGTCAGACTGGTGTTCCAGCGCTTCCTGCCTCAGGTCAGAGGCCATATTGTTCGTCTAGAAATGGACAACCAAACGGCCATGACGTATATCCGCAAGCAGGGGGGGACTGTCTCCCCCTATCTCCTGCAGGAGACCTGGCAGTTTCTGCTGTGGTGCGACCAGTAGAGAGTGAGAGTGATCCCAGTCTATCTACCAGGGGTGGACAATGTGCGAGCAGACGCTCTCTCTCGCCGAATCCTAGCCCCACACGAATGGAGGCTCAATCGGGAGATATTCGAGACTATTTCCCGATTGTACGGATCATTCCAGGTGGATCTGTTTGCCTCTGGAACAAACCACCAGATACCAGTGTTTTGCTCGCGCATCCCCGATCAAGGGGCAGTGGCCGCAGACGCATTTCACCTAGACTGGACGGACAGAGTACTATGGGCCTTCCCGCCGGTACCTCTGATTCCCAGAGTTCTGAATCAACTGTCCACCCAACCTGCTCGACGGCAAGTGCTTCTCGCACCTCTACGGCCGTCACAGAGCTGGTTTCCGGTAATGATGGGAGCTCTAGCTCAGCCTCCTGTTCTATTACCGTGTCGACCAAATCTTCTGTCTCAGTAAGGAGAGCCCCACCCGAATCCCAGGATTCAGTGGGTGGCCTGGCCTTTGTCAGGAATCGCCTCCAGGAGAGCGGAATTCCTGCACCAGTTGCACGTACAATTCTGGCTTCGCGGAGGGATTCGACAAACCTTCAGTATGAGGATCGATGGGCCTGTTACGCGCGCTGGTGTCTCGCTAGAGGGGATCTCGATCCATTTTCTACGACTGTAATTACAATCTTAGAATTCCTGCAATCTAGGCTGGAGGCTGGCCTGGCCGCCTCGACTATAAGGGGTTACTCTACGGCCATTTCAGCTTTCCATATTCCTGTAGATGGAACTGTCTTAGGTTCTCATCCCTTAGTACAGAGATTTCTGGCGGGAGTGGACAGAATCCGTCCCTCAGTTAGGAGGATAAGTCCAGTTTGGGATCTATCAGTGGTCCTCGACTGGCTTTCGGGGCCAGCTTTTCGCACCCCTTCCTCCCTCTCCATTCAGTTACTGAGCTGGAAGACGGCTTTTTTGGTGGCGGTAACTTCCGGTAGGCGGGTCAGAGATATACATGCTATGTCTTCGGATCCCGAGCTGACTGTCTTTCACAAAGACAGAGTCAGCATTAGACTGCCGGATTCTTACCGTCCAAAGGTCGATCACAATTTTCATGTGACAGCTCCAATTGAACTTCCCGTCCTTCGACAGGCCACCTCTGCTGGGTCCTCGGTTAACTCTGAAACCCATATCCTTGATGTACGTAGAACCCTTAAAGTCTATCTCAAGCGTACAAGAGGCATTCGTAAAGATAAGCAACTATTTTGTTGCTATGGAGGCGGAAAGGTGGGCCTGCCAGCAAGTAAACAGACCATCTCAAGATGGCTAGTTTCCACTATTTTCATGGCGTATGTCCACAAGGGCAAGGCGCCCCCAGAAGGTTTGAGGGCTCATTCAATTAGGGCGGTAGCAACGTCGAAGGCGTATGCTGCAGCCCTGCCCATTGAGGAGATCTGCTCCGCGGCTATCTGGAGCCGGCCGAGTACGTTCATTAAGCACTATCAATTGGACAAACACTCCATGGAGCGTGCTCTGTTTGGTCAGTCAGTTCTCGCCAATGGGCAGGGTCAACAACCTTAGCTGAATGGACTCTGTTTTGTTGAGTTTGACGCACTGTTTTTTATGGGTAGACACTTTGAAGTTCTTGCCAAGGGTTTGGCGAGCCCAGTTTCTACTAATATCTGCACTTGTAAATACAAGTTCACCTTTTTATGCACTTCAGAGGTTTTCTGCCGCTTCAGGGAGATCTTTTCTGGGCATATTTTGTAAATTACCTTTCCTCTTTACAAAAAAAAAAAGGGGGGTGGGTTTTTTTCCTTATTTTTAGCCGTAATCGCTATTTTTTAGCTTGGCATTTTTGACCCACTTACCCCTCTCTCTCTCGCCTGTGTTAGGCCTGCTGGCTGTCACGTTGACACGGTGAGTAAAGTCTGCTCCTTAGCTTAAATTTTTATATTTGGCTTTAAGGATAGTGTGTTCACACTTTATTTAGTCAGAATGCCACTCCCATTGATTATCTTTAGGAGTCTGTATTTTGCAATAAGGTACCCAATGGAAGTTTTACCCTGAAAAAGAATCGCACCAACCTGTAGAGGTTGCTGATTCTTTGAAGGGTAAACTTCCATTGGGTAGCCGCCTCCCTCCTCCCGCCTAATTCTGACTAATTATTCTTAATTGGCTATGAAAGTGAAGGTTGGGTAGGGATTACTTCCCCTTGTAAGGTACTCGCGCGTAGTATGTAAGGGGCGAGTAGTGGGCAAAGGAAGTACGATAGGGTAAGTTTTTTAGTTTTTATCGTAATATTTTCAATATTTCTACAACTTTCGTGTTATTTTCATCTGATATATGAAATTGCAATAAGGTACCCAATGGAAGTTTTCCCTTCAAAGAATCAGCAACCTCTACAGGTTGGTGCGAATTTTATTGATGAGTCCTTCAATTTTGGCTTATAATTTTTAGATTTCCACCAAATCTGCAATAAAACTTCAAACTTTGAAAAAGTCACATTTTACCGGTAACGCCATATTGCTATCACGAATGGTAAGTAATAGTGAGAAACAGTGGAAATATGACAAGCGACCCACCACGAAATTAGGAGATACGCAAGTCTTGGAAAAAATAGGAAACCATCATCTGTAAATCATCTGTTATTTGAGTAAAGAATAAATGTGTGTATCGTGCAACCAATCAATCTGCTTCATGTCAAGTGTGGTTTACCTAGTGCTACAATAAACAGAATTTTGTGTTACTTTTTGACATTGACATTTTTTGTTGACTTTCAGTTTTTATTCTCCTACCTTGTCCAACAGTAAGACTTTGACATGAGATGCATAATATATTTAAAGCTTTTTTAGAAAAAGGATTTAAATGAAATGAAAAGGAGACTGAGTTCTCTTCATTGCCCGAAAATTGAGCTCTCAAGTCTACCGGTACTTATATGATTACATAAGCTTTTATTTTATTTTAGCAGTCTAAGTAAACCTAGCCTCAATAATACCCGCTTCACTCCGATATTGAGTCTAGCAAGGTTCAGTAACGGGTTGCTTCAGCCGATCTTTTGAATTGACCAATCAGGGATTGTCTTATCAAGCTGCAAATTCTGCATTTGCACATATAACGTTGGAGGGTCATAGGTCGGCGAAAGGTCAGGTGATGCGTCCTGCTACTACTTCTTGCTAGACTCAATATCGGAAGGTCTGGCCGACAGACTAGCTCTTACCCTGTGTTATTTGTCCAGGTATCTTTGAAAGTCGTTGACTTTGTTGCTTACACAGCCTACCTGAGTTTTGTCACTAAAAGAGATGTTGTTTTACGCAGGTGTGTTACGGCTCGGCTTGCCACAGTATATTCAGTGCGTCCAGAGATATGTCAGTGAAGATGTGGCAGAGAGGCAATGCTAACGCTCTGAGGGAATTCCTCGGACATGAGCTTGTGGTGACGGCGTTAACACTCAATCAAGGTAAATACAACTTTAACACTCAAGGTAATATATAGCTTTAACACTCAAGGAAAATTAAAGCTGTAACAATCAAGAACAATTTCAGCTTTAACACTCGATCAAAGATAATTACAGCTTTAACATTCAATCAAGGTAAATTACAGCTTTAACAAAGGAAAATTATAATTTTATCACTCAAGGAAAGTTACAGCTTTAACACTCAAGGTAAGTGATAACTTTAACACTCAATCCAGGTATATTACAGCTTTAACACTATAGGTAAATTATAACTTTAACACTCAATCCAGGTATATTACAACTATAACACTCAAGGAAAATTACAGCTGTAATACTCTAGGTTAATTATAACTTTAACACTCAATCAAGGAAAGTTACAGCTTTAACAATCCAGGAGAATAACAGCTTTAACACTCTATCAAGGTAAATGGCTTTACGCAGCAGCGAGACCATCCTGCTATGTCAGCGTATTTATCTCTGCGTTATGCTCCCACTTATCCTCTGATATCCATTGAGCATGAACACTCGTAGGATGTCAGACTGTGTCTCAGTTATTGCATTAAACGGCCTGATGAAGCAGGTAGAGCATGTATCTACTGAAAACGTTTGCCAAAAATAATTCAACTTTGTCGTCTTCTTTTTATATATATATATGAATTTATATATCTAATTCCTTATTCTGATGTAGACAACACTCGTATGTGTACCGGTTCCCGTGACAACACAGTGCGGTTGTGGAACGTAGAGACAGCCACTTGCATCATGGAAAACAACATCCCTCAGAATCTTGTAAGTTTTCAATAAAAGTGTAATCTTGCATTTGCATTAAGATATAAAATTGATAAACCCCACAACACATATTTCTTACTTTATAGTTTTTTCTGACATCATCATTTATATACCATCCATGGCTAAACGTTCAGATTCCCTTCATTATACCCCTCGTGCTTTTCATCAGTATTCAATTTATCTATCCTTTCTTGAGATATCACTTGAGTGAACACCATATTTGAGATTTTCTCAAGGATTCAGCTTTTTGATAAGTTATAAATTTTAATTTTTTTTATCAGCTTTTAACAACTTTTTGATATTATGCTGATGTTTTACAGCCTTTGTGTTGTTTCATTCTTTGCTTTTGCAATCATTTTCAAATTTAGGCAATTTCATTAACTTTCTCGCCATTAATGGCTGCAATACTGCCCAAGCGGCGCTAAACAATAACTCACTCACTTTCTCGAGGGAGGGATAGCTGTATGCTTATACATTAGGCTTCAGATCAAGAGGGTTTTAAGTCTGCCAGGGGCACAGCAACGTTCTCTGCAGTGACAACTGTTATTCATGCAGTAAGGATGTGGTGAAATGTTACTTTTAATTTCAATGCAGTACCACCCATAATTCAGTACCACCCATAGTTCAGTACCACCCATGGTTAGCTAGCTCCAGGGGATTCTCACAGGTTTCATGGCAATGCTTGGCAACATTAAGGTTGCAGGCTTTCTTCCTGCAATAATACTGCAACACCTGCAATAATAAGCAGCCATGATGAAAATGAAATATTCTTGAAAGCGATATTAGACCCCAGATCACCTCACATCACCTCACATCACCTCACATCACCATCCATATTTGGAACATGATGCCCTAGGTAACTTAAGATGTCGAGTCTGATTAAAATCAACCTAGTTCCAAGGAATCAAAGTTTAAAAATATTCACTTTATCGAGAACCCCTAGGTCGCATGTTCTGACGTTAGCTCAGCTTACCAATCACAAGCCTCCAACAAAAGCCTTAAGTATCAGCTAGGGAGAAGTAACTCCTGTTAACAATGCTTTGAACAATATCCTCCCTGCTTGTCTTATAAATTGTCTTGTATATTTAGAATAAGTTTGCATAATTTTAATGTACACTTTTTACGTAAAAATCAACAAGATGTCACAAAAAATGTTTGTCAATATTTTAATAAGGGCGCTATAGAAGATAAACATCATGTATTTTTTATCTGTGAACGGTACCAGATTTTATGAGCGCATTATTTGAAACAAATACAAGATGTATATATGCAGGTTGTCTTTCCTATAAAAGGTATTCTCAATTGTCAAAATGAAAAGGTTATCAAGTTAACCTCTGTATACCTTTGTAAATTATTTAGATTAAGAACCACGTGACCAATTAATTAATATTGTAAACTTCATTGTAACATAGGCCACACGGCCCACATTACTGGATAAAATCTGTCTGTCTGTGTTATATACGAGACGATGAGATTGTCCTGCTAACATCTTGGTTTCGATTTCACTAAACTGGGTGAAAGATATGTAAGGTGTGGGGTGCAGTAAAACCTAGTATAGAGGATTTCATATCTCCGTATAGTTGATATTTTGAATATTTTATTCCTCGGAACCAGGCCAATTTGAATAAGACTGCAAGGATGTCTCTATATATCTGTTTGCAACAAATTTCCTGCCTTTTATAAAACTCCCTTATTGTAAAATGAACAGTTCACTGGTTATCCTTTATATATGGAAAAAATACTTCAATTTATATAGATCAATTAATATAAAAATTGAAATTTTAAATTCAAATTGAATTGGCGCAGGTGACAGATGTGAAGTGGATCCCAAACAGTGATCTAGTGGTACAGACTGGGGAGGACAAACAAGTCAGGTATTGTTCTCGTTTTCTTTTTAAAGTCTCAACAATACAGTAGAACACTGATATAAAGAAGATTGTTCACCATATCCGAGTTCGCTATATCCGTGTTCTACTGTATGATTAGCCCAAATTTCAGTTATTCCTTTTTCAGAAATAATGATAAACAACAACAACAATAATAACTTTTTTTTGTCCCCAACAAATTACATACTATATTTCGTCTAATAAGCGCCAGGCCTCTAATAAGCCCCGGGGTCAAGGGTAATTGAGGAAATAAGCGACGAGTCTCTAAGTAGCGTAGGGTCTCTAATGAGCTCCTGGGGATTAAGTGGTACTTAAAAATTAATAATTCCCCTGACGATCATTACGGGACTTTTTCATTCAACTTTCAATCTTGTATTCGACTGACATGTTGTTTTCCTTGTTTCTAAATGTAAACAAGCTAAATTTATTCTTTTTTGATGCTATCTGCCAATTTTCACATGTGCCGATGCAAATCATCTTTGATGAGTCAGTCAAATTGTCTGAAAGTATAGGAATTCTGATCTCGAAATAACTTTTTTGTCGCGATTGTCTGATTGTAATGACGTCACAGTGTCAACGGTATAGAAAAATTATGATCATCAATTAACTTTATTGTGGCAAAAAACTTTCGGTCTCGTAAAATGCGACGGGTTTCGTTCGATTGTAATGACGTCATAGACAAGAGCGGCTGTGATGTCACTGTGTCAACGGTGACGTCATAGGAATTTCAGTTTGCGCCAATTTGTATTTTGTTACCGTAGGACGTATGTCGCCAGTCACTTTAAATCATTACACAACTTGAAATGACGGCTAGATAAAAAATAAAAATAAAAGTTTCAACACCAGTAACATTTAGATTTAAACTTTAAACTCAGCAAAGGAATATTTAGCTGTGCGTAGGCATATCGATGGTAAAGCCACGGCAAACATGTATGAATTTGAGCTTGACTCCTTGTAAAATCCTTTATAGACAAAACTTTTTTACATGATAAAATTGGATCGGTAATATAAACGTTAGCCAACTAGTGACAGGGCTCGAGAATTACGAAATTAATAGAACTCAGGAAAGATAATCTGTCATTCCCAGTCACTCGTAAGTTATTGTCTAATTCATCTGGTTGTTTTCACATTTCCACATGTCTTTTACCTTGGTAGGAGGTTTTGAAGTGCCTACGTCCAACCAATTTTTCGTTAATTTTAACATTTTTTACAAATTTGCATGTATTGTGCATAGTTGATAATTGGATGTCTATGTTATTGGAAATAAACAGTAATTTAGTTGGTTTGGGATGCATGGGGTCGGGGATATTAGTGAACCATGCTAGCTTTTTTGCTTTTTCCTGATGCTTTGAATTGTTATTTATTATTTCAGCACTACTTTGATCTTTCAATACTTTATTTCAGGATTTTTGACACTCGAGAGCTAAAGGTGGTCCATAGTTTCAGCAAGAAGCAGTACATACAGATGTCGTGTGATGTCAGTACGGACGGAGTATACTGCGTAACTTGCAGTAACGGCTTTGGTGGAAACGGTTGTGAGGCTACGGTAAATAAGGTTTTAGTTTTAAAGGGGCAGTAGCAGGTTTTAAGGGAGAATATAAAGTGATGTCAGGAAAATGAAAATTAATGGTTCCAATTGAAAGACAATGTCTTTAAAGTAAATGGAGCAGTAAAAATGCAAATTAATGTAAAGTTCAGCCATGCTATTACTTTTTCTTACACAAAATGAATTAAAGGTGTACACACAAAATGGCCGCCAATGGATTTTATGTGAATCTTCATACTTTGTCCTCTGACTATGGAAGATTGACTTGTGTAATGAGATTTTTGACACCGTCAAAATAATACATTTAATATTAACTTACAATTATCAGTGAAAATTTTGAAATATAAAATTATCAAAAAACGTGCTACTGCCCCTTTAATAAGTAAAGTAATGAAAACTCTTTAGTGTCCGTATAACATAGTAATTCTTAAAAATTCATTGGGTGCCAAGTTCATCCAGTAGGCACAGTGCGTCAGTTCAAGCGATGTTTTATCCTTATAAAGCATGTATAAAGCATAAAGTATGAAACAAAGAAGCGACATCTCCCATCTTTTTTTTTTGGTATTACATTGTCAGAAATCAACTCCAAGGCCTGTCTGGTATTGAGGGGATGCTCTATCAACTGAGAAAATCAGATCATAAATTGTATCTCCAAAAACATCTCACATTCTGAGAGTGTACAAAGGGACATAACTCAAATCATAACGTCTCAATCCAGTGGGAGATCACCTGACCCTATGATGTCACAAAGCTAACTGATGAATATTCACATAGGCCAGCTGAAAATAATGAGTTTCTCAGCAATAATGACCTCTCTCGTTACAGTTGTGGGATCTTCGTAGACGCTCCCTGATCCATGAGTTCAAAGGTCATCTTGAGGCGGTGGAGGCGTGTGTATTCCTCCCCAACACAGACCAGCCCTGCGTAGCGACAGCCTCAAGGGACTGCAGTGTCAAACTCTGGAATAGGGATACAAAGGGTATGAAGTCTCGCTGATAGCTTGAGAAATTTGGCCTTTCATGAATGTTGGCAAGAATAATCATTAGTTTTTCCTAGTTTAAACATATTTTATTCATCAGAAAAGGATTGGGTACAAGTTATACAACTTAGAAAACCCTCTCCCTAAATGATCATTTTCATACCTCTCTCCCCTCTGCTAATTGGAAAAGGTATATTCATGAACATGTTTTCTCATTTCCTTAAAACTGAAATGTTAACAACAATCTGAAAAAAGTTCTTCAGTTTATTTAAACATTGGCTGGCAGTGTCAAACTGTGGAATAGAGATACAAAGGGTATGAAACTTGATGGACCAGTCAGCTGATGCTAGTTTCCCTTAAAGGGGCAGTAGCACGTTTTTTGATAATATTATATTTCAAATGTTTCACTGATAATTGTAAGTTAATTATACATGTATTATTTTGAAAGTGTCAGAAATCTCATTACACAAGCCAATCACCCATAGTCAGAGGACAAAGTATGAAGATTCACATAAAATCCATTGGCGGCCATTTTTGTGTGAACACCTTTAATTCATTTTCTGTAGAAAAAGGACTCGCATGGTTAAACTTTACATTAAATATTTGAATTATTACTGCTCCATTTAGTTTTAATACATTGTCTTTCAATTGGAACCATTAATTTTCATTTTCCTGACATCACCTTATATTCCCCCTAAAAACGTGCTACTGCCCCTTTAAACAAAATGAGCTTGTTTTTGAAAGATCCATTCCAGCAACCAGCTCGTACAGATTTTCAACTCAAAGACCGAAGCACCATGAGTTATATAAATATCTGACTGCTTGAATAATTAGGCCTTTCATGAGAATGGGCATTTACAGTAGAATTCATACTTTAAAGGGGCAGTAGCACATTTTTAGGGGGAATATAAGGTGATGTCAGGAAAAAGAAAATTAATGGTTCCAATTGAAAGACAACGCATTTAACTAAATGGACTCCTTTTTCTTACACAAAATGAATTAAAGGTGTTCACAAAAAAGGGCCGCCAATAGATTTTAGGTGAATTTTCATACTTTGTTCCCCTACTATGGATGATTGGCTTGTGTAATGAGATTTTTGACACTGTCAAAATAATACATTTAGCATTAACTTGCAAATATCAGTGAAAATTTCAAAATATAAAATTATCAAAAAACGTGCTATTGCCCCTTGAATAGAGGTATATCAAATCAAATAACCCATTTTGACATGCCATGTTGCAGCTCTATTATGTGATCTGTCTATCAGCGGAGCAGGACCCCTCACCTCACTGCTGGCTTACGAGGATGGGAGGTAGGTGGCGCTTATCACGACATCCTTTCACAAAGCTCTCAGACTCGTAGGATTTAAAGCCGAGTTCTTGTCTTTGCCTTATCTTTGAATCATCCTCGGGAGATGAAGTTGTATATTAATGATAATGGTCTTCATTATGCTTCATGACCTTGACTTCTAGAATGTCATCAATATGGTAATTGGCTCATTTAAAGTGGGTTCATACTTAATGTTTCAGCGGATTGAGTATAATCATAAATTTTGCTTTGTGAAAGGAACATCTTTTTGTTTAACTTTCTATTTACTTTCATATTAACAAGTTAATTTTGTTGTGTTTAAATCTGTTTATTTGCTAAACTTTCTTCCTACTCAAATTATGTGTTAAAAATTGAAAACAAACTCCAAGTGAAAAGCATTTTGACTAAAAAATCGGTGTAAGAAGAACTATTTTCCGCCATTGGCTCAGCAATGTTTGGCACTAGAGTACAGTTCTATTCACAGTGAGGTTTGCTCGCAATGCAAACTGAATTCAGCAAGGTACTTCTCTTGGTTTGCAATGCATACAGGTTTTACCGCAATGCATAGCCACAATAGTGTTTCGGGCTTTCTTCCTCTGAATATCAAAGTTGTCAACACAGAAATGTCACTCTAGCATTAGAACTAATGTATATAATTTACAACTACACCACAACCGAACATTCTGACTTAGGGAAGTTGTTTCAGACATCATCATACATATACCATGCATTGGGAACGCAAGATCTTAATCTTCTGATCAACACTGGAGCTTTTTATCAGTATTCAAACATGGTTCATACGGGCCTTGAAAAGTACTTGAATTTTGTTTTGATACTGGAAAAGTACTTGATTTACAATGCTTACTAAATGTCCTGAAAAAGTAGTGGGATTTTGCAGTAATGTCCTTGAAATTTTCAAAAATGTACTGGAATTCCCCATGACATGGATCACAAACGAAAACACAGAAGTATCATCATTCTGCTAACTGCGCAAATTGATAGAGAATGAAATGAAGCGAAACCAGTCTGTAAGCTTCCAATCATTCCCAGGAAATCGGTTATTTCCGCTTCTCACAATCAATTTTTTTGTTGATATTTCGATGTCGCAATTCAGCACTTTGGTAAATGGCGGCATCAAAACCAAAAGTTTTGCAAATATATGTACCGGGTACTTGAAAAGTGGTAAAATGTCCTTGAAAAGTCCTTGATAAGTACTGGAATTTTATTCTGTTTTGGCTGTATGAACTATGTCAAATAATCAATCCCGAATTGGGGGGTGGTACAAGGCAGTGGTTAG
The DNA here is from genome assembly GCA_916613615.1 of Steromphala cineraria. NCBI lineage: Eukaryota > Metazoa > Mollusca > Gastropoda > Trochida > Trochidae > Steromphala > Steromphala cineraria. The sequence goes on along the minus strand of OU744735.1, from coordinate 16,306,927 downwards.
CATGTTCAGTCCATTGTCTTTTCCCCAAAACCTCTCGCCCATCATTAGCTAATTATGGTATTACTTCCACTGAATTTCAGCACCACCAATGGTTCACTTGTTCCAGCCGATGCTTACAGGTTTAACCACAATAAATAGCCAAAATAGTGTTGCGGGATTACTCCCTGCATTAGCACTATCAATTGTGATATAACTGAAATACTCTAGAAAGCAGTGTTAAACCCAAAATCACCTTAATTTACCCTAGTCCCACTATTTCATTTCTTCTATTTCTAGTCTAATCCCAAGACCTTGACACAGTGTCTATTTTGTTCTTGCCTACGGTCACATCAAAAGGTGCTTTGAATCCTCTAGGGGCTCAGCAACTTTGTCTGCAGTAGAAAACTGTTCTACACGCAGTAAGGTTTGTGTGCAATGCTACACTGAATTTCAGCGCAGTACCACCCTTGGTTTCGCTAGTTCATATCCACAATAATGTTGTGAGATTACTCCCTGCAATAATACTAGCAACAGTGATATAAGTGAAATTTTCTTGAAAGCGACGTTAAACCCCAAATCACCGAACCTCACGGACACATCAAATTGAAACTTCTACCATATATGCCTCTCTATTCTGTGATGTTGAGAACTATTTGAGTGACATACTAGAAGTTGTAGGGTAACAAGTTTAAGATATCAAACTTCTTTATTCACAGAATAGTGACATTTCGGCATAGATCCTTATACAAGCAGTATAAGAATCTATACTGAAACATCGCTCTTCTGAAATAAAGATTTTTATCATCCAAAACTGTTTTCCACAGGAGATATAGCTTGTAGAAGATCAAGCGATATCTCCTAGGAGATATCGCTTTGACACTAGATTTTGAACAATGCCCTGTCATCAGAAAATACATGACATCACAAACATTTTACATCATCAATAATGACATCACAATGTTATGACGTCATAAACACAATGACGCCACAATGCTATGACGTCATTACCATGAATACGTCACAAATCTATGACATCACTGGTTTAGCAGTTTTAGGGCTATGCAGTGTTCAAGGATGTACATTTATCATGCCTATGTGATGAAAAATGATTTTGGATGATAAATAGAATCTCACCCTCGTGTCTTCTGATATCAAATATATCAACACTCGTTGATAAAATAGAGAATACTAAACTCCGTTCAGTTTAATACCATATTTATGAAACGAGTGGATGGTATTCGTATTTAACGAGCGAAAGCGAGTTAAATACCAATACTATCCACGAGTTTCATAAATATTGTATTAAACTGAACGGAGTTTAGTATTTTATTTATTACACTCTGTAAATTAATGATATAAAATGAAAACTATGGTAACTCTCCATTCTCGTAGTTGTGCGTAGGAATACAAATCTTACGCATAGATTTTGAACAATGAACAAATAGGTCATAAGTAAGTCCGTTACTAACAGCTTTAATTTGGAACAATACAAATGGAAAACTCTCATTCAATTGTCTTTGTGTTATAGTTCAATTAAACGCAAATTCTCGAGTTAACAAAACCATCTGTCGCTGAATTGTGCGAATGAACGTTAGATCTAGATTGTGTGAATGAATGTCAAGTGATTGTGACGTCATCGGAATGTGCGTTTTCAAGCGCGATTCAGTAAGATTGAGCGCTAGTGTCAGTGGGAGGAACACTGTCCTTGTTTGCGATCCATGGTGCGGATAGATTGGGGAATACCTTCTTCAAATCAAAATTTCATCTAAATTCTAAAAACAAAAAAGACTGCTGCTTTGAATGGCGAGCTCGTCGTTGAGTTGCCAAACGCTGCTAGGAGCTTAGGGCTGCAAGGGAGATAACTCTAAAACATTTTAGCGTTTCGACGAATATTTGAACTTGTTGCCGATAAAGATAACATTGCTAATGCTTACGGTATCACAAAAAATGGGTTGCCTTATCGAAATTCTGATGTACTGTCGCTGACATTTCAAGAATCGACCGTAAAAGGAATGGATGGCCTTGCCATATCTACAGTGTACCATCGAATGCCGATTTGACCCTGCATGATTCCGAGGTCGTGTACGTTTACATTTGAAGATGAATGTTTTGGAGGTATCTCTGATTCTTTGCATTGTTTCTCGGACATTTTAATCATTAACAAATAAACACGTTGTTAAAAATAATTTTTCATTTATCTCGTTTATTTTTCGTTCGGACTGAGAACAATATTCTTAAATCGCAATTTTGATTGACATCATCAACCGATATTATCTTGGCAGGAAAGTAGTTCCGGATGAGATCGCTTTCACGTGCAATGTTTCACAACAGTGTTGAATAACATGTCATTGTTTCACAACTGCAGTATCTTCAACGAGAGTGTAATAAAGTAAAATATCCTCAGCAAGCCTCGGATATTTGTTACTTTTATCAACTTGTGTTGATATATTTGATATCAGAAGATACTTGGGTAAGATTCTCTATATATCCAGAAAATGATGTACACTATGACATTGAGAGTTCTCTGTTGTTATTTCAGTCTCCTGGTTGGTTCTTTTAACATGGGCATCCAGCACCTCGACATGAAGAAGTTCCAGCTGTCACGCAAAGCTCAGTTCTAAGTCAACTTTCAATATAGGATTTTTGTCAGGGTGTGCTGCATCAGTAGCCCATAGCTTCACCTAACTGAGTCACTTAATTTATTAACATGATGAAGTGTTTTTACCCTGACGAACAAAGTTTCCTCTGAACGAAAGATTTGTGAAAGTGTGTGAAGGTCTTATAAAGGCAAAACGTGAGTCTGCTTGTTAAAGTACTCACCGAAATAGAAATACAATGTTTTTTATTATTCGACTAATGTAAGTAATTCTTACAGATGTTCAAATAACTAAGATTTTCCCAACTAGGCCTTATGAAATCATTGCAAAAATATACTTTAAATTGCCTTTGTTCAGGTAAAACTGCCCAAAATTTGCATATTTTTAATACATTTCGAAACCTGCTATAGCTTACGTCACTCTCAGCAATGCGTGTGCCAACAAACCTGCAACGCTCTTTTCACTTGAATTTGCAGTTGCACATGCGTTGCCACAGCAACTCCGCAATTGACAACTAAAGTTATGAATGAACTCGTAAGAATAGTAATTTGTAACACACGTTTATGTCTGTAAAGTTAAAGGAAACCACGTTTTTCAGTTATTCTATGAACTTTTAAATCTTTTAAGATATGAATAGTAGAGGACATAAGAATAAATTATTGTACATTAAACAATGTACAATGGGACGGTACTGAGATTACAGATCATTTACATACTATAGCTTGTATCAGAAACATACATTTCGACTTTGAAATAATTTTGAGGCGTGAAAATGACACGTTTTTCTCTCCTATAAATTCATATATTTCGGGGGATTTTACAAAAACTGTCTGAAACAAAATTTGGGAAAACCCATTGTGAATGAATATTTAGGATACAAATATCCAATTAGTTCCAAATAATGAAATAATCAACAAAAAGCATTTTATTTCTATTTCCGTGATTACTTTAGTTCAAAGTTTGTCAGTTCTGACCCTTTCCTGTGATGCTTTTGTCAGTTCTGACACTAGCTTTTCTGTGATTGATTTGCTGTCATACTGGACATACAAAAAATTTAGAGTTGATTGTCCTAATCTAATCAAATCTGTTCATCTTGTTTACTACTGAAAGTTCCAGGTTAGCTGTTCTAACATATGCATATCATATTTACAGAGAATCTGTAATCTTTTACCAGCAACTTGATGAAGTCGGGAAATAACTTTTGATACTGTTTGTGTTCTGGCCATTGTTGATTGATTTGATTGATCAGAAAGTGCTTTTTCCCATAAGAGATATGTTTGATGTTTCCCATTAGGAGAGATGTTTGATATTTCCCATTAAGAGATATGTTTGATATTTCCCATAAGGAGATATGTTTGATATTTCCCATCAAGAGATATGTTTGATATTTCCCATTGAAGGTTTATATTGCTGGCACACTTTGAAGAACTTCACTTTAATGATTCCATCTCCTGCAAGGCAGAAGGCAATTATGAAAATAGAATCCCTTTAGAACAATTGAGTACTGTAATATCATTAGGCTTATTTTGCTAGCTCAATTTGGAGTACTTTATTTTAATAATAATTCCCTTCTGTAAGGCAAAATGCAATTACGGACTTCATCAGTCCCTAAGGACAATGTGATGTCATTGAAGGTATATATTGTTTGAACAATTTGAAGTGAAATGTATTATTGTGAGGTACAGTCTTTGGATTTGTATTTAAATATATATCAGTGTCACTGTTGATCAGTTTTTGGGAAAAGAATGAGTCCTTTAAAGGGGCAGTAGCACATTTTTAGGGGAATATAAGATGATGTCAGGAAAACAAATGGTTCTAATTGAAAGACAATGTATTGAAACTAAATGAAACAGTAATAAATCAAATATATAATGTAAAGTTCAGTCGTTCGATTCCTTTTTCTTATACAAAATGAATTAAAGGTGTTCACACAAAAATGGCTAAATGGATTTTATGTGAATCTTTATGATTTGTTCTCTGACTATGGATGATTGGTTTGTGTAATAAGATTTTTGACACTATCAAATGATACATTTAGCATTAGCACTCAATTATCAGTCAAAAATTTAAATATAATTTTTTTTTTAAATGTGCTACTGTCCCTTTAAGTGATTAATGGTGACAGTTATTGATAGGTGCTGTGTTTGAACGAATCATCCTTTCCTTGTATAGATTGTGATGAAGACCAGTTGGTGGAATTTAATGTTTGTGATTTTCTGAACTGTTTTGTTGTAAAGAGTTTGTTTGAATTGTTGATGATCATGATAGTGCAAAACTTGTTTTGTTAATGTTTTCAAACGAAACATTTGTAACATTGTAACAATTAGCCTTGTGATTTGATAAGTGCAACTGAAAGGTTATAGCCTAGGTTTTGTTGACATTTTCAAAAGAAACCTTTGTAAGATTGTAACCATGATTGAATGATTAACTAAAGCAACTGAAAGGTTAGCCTAGGTTTTGTTGAAATTTTCGAAAGAAACTTTTGTAATATTGTAACCATTGACCTTTTGATTTGATGATGTAACTGCATCTGAAGGTAACAAAGGATAGTGAACATTTATATATGAAACCTTTGTAACATTCAAACCTTTAACCTATTCATTTGATGATGAAATTTGTGCATGAAATTTAGTGGAAAAGAAAGCAAATGTTTTTGTAAATATTTAAAAATGAAACCTTTGTAACATTAAAAACTTTTACCTATTCATTTGATGATGAAATTTGTGCATGAAAGTTAGCGGAAAAGAAAGCAAATGTTTTTGTAAATATTTAAACATGAAACCTTTGTAACATTGTGAAATTGTGCTTTGTGATATCTTACATAATTTTGTTTATTTATTACCAAGGATAATCATTTTTGAATGTATGTACATGAATGTTTATGTGATTGGGGAGGTTTTGCAGATTCTTGTAATCTTCAGATGAATTGTACTTGTCAAACTGTAATTAGTTGTACTCTAAAGATAAACTGTACTTGTAAAATTGTCATCAATTGTAATAAGTTGTGCTTGAAAATGAAATGTACTTTTCAAGTTGTTGAATTGTTTTGTACATGAGTAACTGTATGTTCATGATATAGATTAGAATGAATGTAATTTACATGTCTTAAAAAGATTTTGTATCATTATTAGTGCTTTAACATGAACATTTTGGCAATATCTGTTTTTATTCTTTTTTAAATCTTGGCATTTCTTTATCATTACTGCATGCAGGTTGTCTCTCATCTTTTCTCTAACTTTACTTCTCTATCAACTGTACTGTGACATATTTTCAATATGAGCACATGTGAACATATACCTTTTCTTAGCAACGATTGTTGTAGTACGAATACCCATAATTTTTTCGCTTATGACGTCAGAAAACATTTTTCTTCATGTTTCTTAGAGAACTAATCAGGATTGAATCGGAAATAAAGAAACTTTACCCTCGGAAATGTATCATATGACTTTTACAAAATTTGTGCAAACTCGTGTAAACCCTCGTTCTCGCTCAGGCAATACAGAAATTCTCACTCGTTTTGTAAAAGTCATATGACACACTTACTTGGGTAATAAGCTCTGTCTCAAATGTTCTGCTTTGTATGAGTCAAAAGACTCACATTCATAGAACACCTAAATCAACTGTCCTCGAAAGTTTTTTATCACTTGTTTTTTTTTGTTTTTTTTTTGCAGAGGACTTTTTTTTTTATGTTGTATATTCAATTATCATTACATAAATTTCATTGCTTTCTTTCCTATATGTTTTTTTAAAAAATGTATCATAATTTATTTGACAATTTTGGGATTTTCTCTGAAAGTTTGTTTGTATCTTTATTAATTGCCTCTATCTTGAATATTTTCTACAACACTGAAATCTTTTATGATCTTCACATTTTCTAATCATTATTAGTTTTATTGATTGAGGAAAAACCTTGCATTCCTTTCTCTTGCATCAATGTTTGTTGCTAGTGTATGCTTAGGCTTATTAGCACATATTTCCAAAATAGCCTCTTTATCAAGTGGTCTATATTTCTTTTTTAAGGCAAAATTTCAATATGATAATGTGTCACATCTCCAACTGTCTGCTAGGGTCAGGATTATGTGCACCTCTCACAAGTAAAGAAGCTTCAGTCTTGATGGTACAAGGACAGTTGAAATGCTTAATTTGCCAATTGCGCAACATCAGAATCTTTCTAGTTCAATCAGTGATCCACTTGTGACAGAGCTTACTATGGAAGAGATGACATTTTGACCCCTGTGGAGAGAGGATGATCTTATTATTATACCCTACCACAAAGTGGGAGGGGATAAAGTTTTTGCCACCGTCAGGCCCTCAATGCATGTGTCAGTCCGTAGGTATTAAAGGGGACAAGTTTTCTCAGAAATTGTTAAAGATAGGATAACCAAATTTGCTGTTTGTCTTCAGGACTTCAATACCTTAATGGAAATTGAAAATCCGAAGCGGGAAGGTATTTTTTACAGAGTTATTGCCCCTGTTCTGTGTTTTGAACTCTACTAAAGGATATCTTAAATGGGGGAAATTTTTTAGTTATGATAGGATAACCAAATTAGCTTTGGTTCCTTATGGTATTAATACCTTGATGGAGTATTAGAATCAGAACTGTGCAAGTATTTTGTACAGATTTATGGCCCAATTCTGTGCTTTGGAGTCTGATTTAAGAAAATGTTGGAGTTTTTTTTATGTTAAGAGTTATAAAAATGACTTTGGTAAGAGAGATTGATGACTATCTCTTCTTGCTGATATTTGTATTGTAAATTATGGACCAATTTGAATTATTCCCAGACAAAAAATATTTTTCTAGAGTATGCTATGGTTACTGTTGTGAATGAATTATTATCATTATGTTCAAGAAGACATATCAATGATTGTGATGTTGGCATGTTAGAAAGTGCTTTTTTTCAAGAAATATGTAACCTGTACACTTTTAAACCTTTTGATTCTGTGATATGAAATTAAGTCCCATATTGTACTTGAATGTGACCACAAGATTGTGGTCGTGATATGTGTGGTTGTACTATAAGGTGTTTTTGAATATTAACCCACAAGGTCTAAGGGTCCATTCTATAATTAATAAAATAGGTTTAGTATACCGTGCAAAATGTTTTTAAGCCTCAATCTGCTTGATTGCTTTCAAAGTTGGACCCAACAAATTTGCATATGAGGGTCTCATGGTTATGTAATGTGTGGTTGATATTTGAATGTATGAACTGTGCATACGGTTGAAAAGATTGCTTGGATATTTACTTTCAAAGTAAATTTCAGTGCTTAAAAGTTAATTATATGCTTATAGCCTTTGTATATGTTAAATTAAGCCTTTGTATATTGTGCATTTAAATGTAGAGTTAAACCTGTTGATTGAATATGTATTGAACAACAAAAGTTCATTTTGTCTTGAAGTTTCTGAGCTGAAATTTTGGTCAGAGAAAATAGTCCTCCTTGCTTTTGGAAATATTTTACATCTGTGGTTAAAATAATCAAACTTCTTTGATAATTCTTTTCTATTTTACTTAACCTTTGTGTGATCACTCCTTGAAAGGCTATATCTCATTGAATTTTTTCTTTTGAATTCCAAATTTTTTGGTATTGTGATTGAAATATTTGAATATCTTTTTATATGGATGTTTTCGTCCCATTTTGAATTTGTTTGCTTTGTGTATACACTTTTGCCGTCCACTTTGCATTATGATTTTTTTCATTGGTTCATTTTGAGCTTAGAGTACATTCTTTCTTATTGTACGTGCAGTTCAAAAGAATTTTCAATGTTAGTAAATTCTTCTTACTAATTTGTGGATATGCTTGATAACTTGACAGCTTTTCGTTATTTGAGTTCAAATGGCAAATCAATCTTGAAGAAAGGGTCTACATTCTCAAAGCTCTTTTTGAATTCTAAATTGAAAGAAAAAACATTTTCAATTATTACCCATAGTTTTGAAAATAAGTAGTGATATATTTTCAATGTGAAGATATGTGCACATATCATTCTTGCCTAAAAACGATTGTTGTAGCATGACTATGAAAGTTTTCCGTCTGTGACATCATTAAACCATTGTTTATGATGTTTTCTGTCGCTTGCTTTTGGGAGGGAAGCAGACAGATTTCTAAAAGCTACCTTTAAGAGAATGAAATGGAAAAGAGTCTGCAATAAAGAAATTCTTACCCTTGGATGTTTGTCTTATGACTTTTATGAAACTCATGAAAATCTAAAATAATCCTTGCTCTTGCTCAGAGGATACCAAAAAAATTCATAATTGAGAAAGTCATATGACACACTAATGAGGATAATAATCTCTTCATATGACACATCTTTCATAGAATTAAGAAAGTTTAGACATCTGGGCTCAGGTTTTTGACTAACAAACTTATTGTTTTATTTGATGGCTCCATTTCTGAATGCCTGTGATACCTTTGATAAAGGGGGCGTAGCTCAGTGGTAGAGTGTCCGCTCGTCACCCGGAAGACCGGGGTTCGATTCCCGGTCGCGTCATACCAAAAGACGTTAAAAGATGGGAGTTGTTGCTGTCTTGTTTGACACTTAGCATTGTAAAGGCAGAACAACGTATTAACTGGCGCTGCACGGTGGCTGCCGGGTGCCATGGGCACAAAACAAATTTCCGATGTACTTGTACTTAGGACAATAAAGTGTTATTATTATTATTATTATTAAAGCTTAGCAGTTCTTAGCTTTGTTTTTGAATTGTCAGCTTGTAAACCAAAGTCTCAGTAAAATCAGATCAATATACCTCACTGCATTTGGTTCTGAGAACAAGGATTATCTCTTGTGACCTTCACCTTTAATTCAACTTATCACAGGCCAAAATTCATGTGAAATAGTGCCAACAGTTTATTCATTTTTTGCTGAAATGTCATTTGATCTGATTTTATTGAGATTTACTGAATAATGTCCCTGTGAGTGGATAGATGGAGATTACACAGTAGGACAATAAATGAATGTTATGATGATTTTGTTGTTTTGTTGATTTTGCTTTAATGATGACAAAAGGGAACCTGCATGTCAGCTGGTTTCATATCTTAAATAGTTTGAAAATTGAACAATTTGTCTCTCTTTGTAATAAAATCCATTCATTTTGACAGTTCATTATTCACCATGAATACTTCTTGCATTTGAATCACATTCTGGTTTGGATGTATTAAGCGCAAAGCAATATCTCCCATCTTTAAACATCTTTAGGTATGACATGGCAGTATTTTAAATAAAAACCTCCAAAGGGATGAGTGGAATTAACATCAACTCTCTCACTCAAACATGATGGTGTCGCTATAATGGTGGAAGTATTGCTTGAAGAAATTAACTCTTGACCAGGTGTAGGTCATCTTATTGCACACCTTTTACATCTTTGTCACTTTAGAAGTAAAAGTTCTTGATGGCAGTAACTCTTGACAGTAACCCTTGTTACATACATTACTACACCTTTGTCACCTCAGAACTAAAGTTCTTGATTGAAGAAATTAACTCTTGACCAGATGTAGGTCATCACACAATTGGACACATTTTATTCCTTTCGATGCATTCGACTACTATGTGTCTCAACCGCCACATGTTAAGTGAAGTAGAGCTAGTCTTCAAGCAAATCCACACTTTATGTTCTAATTCGTAAACTCAACCGAACATAAAGCATTTACTAACAACACAACACTGTATTGGGTGTGTTCACGGCAGCCTGACGGGGTGGTTTATTACATAAGACGCGTTTTATACATAGCATGACATTGTGGTAAGGTCCGGCAACATTCACAGAAGCAGTCACAGTTCACAACTCAGTTCGCGTCTTCCCATTAGCTTTCCATTCATCAGTCTTGACTCTGGCTCCAGTTTGTGCAGGAACAACAAGACACAAGAATAGATACAATGATTTATTACAAACACATTTTGGAGTATATACAGTATGTACATGGGGGCTTCTCGGCTGCCGGTAAATAGCCTAGAGGCTGACAAGGAAAGAAAAATATGATATGGCCCTACAAGATTGGTGCAGGACAAGCCGCAGGACAGGGTAAAGGACAAGCGGAGAGCCATGCTGGCCATGAGGACTGGAAGAGGTAAAGCAGGTATACTGTGGCCCTACGGCTGTAAGGGATGACCGCAGGACATGGTAGAGAGAGGGACTCATCCTGCGGACGAGTGAAGGAATGGAAAAGGGGATACCTGCGGGGCATGTGTGGGCTCATCCTGCGGATGAGTGGGTAACCGTGCTGGTTATGAGGACCTAAGTTTGGGCTCAACCTGCGGATGAGTGGGTAACCGTGCTGGTTATGAGGACCTAAGTGGGGTCATTATGAGGATGAGTGGGTAGCCCTGCGGGCTATAAGGAAAAGGGGAATTAATAAAGAAATAAGCTTTTATTATTTTGGGGGCAAAAGCCAAGTCATGCCAGCAGGACGACATGACTTGGTTTGAAATACCGGGAATTAATAAGTCATGCCAGCAGGACGACATGACTTGGTATTTCAAGGTTTGAATGACTTGGTTTGAGCAAGGTTCCTGCGGGTGAAATACGGATACAAGACATGCAATATACATAATTTAATTAATGTTATAGAGTATGAAAAACAACAAGAGCAAATATACATACATTGACAAGTATAAAGCATAATGCAAAAAACGTAGAAAAGACAGGACAAGCCGAAGAAGCCCCAAGGAGGAGAAAGGGGAAGGTTGGTGGGTAACAAATTTGTCGACATCGTAATGGTTAAAGTGAAACTGAAACGAGGCTGACTGCTCATTAGCATAAATAAGGTAAACAATGTGACGTCATTTCCTGCTTGGAATTATTGGTAAATTAAAATAAGTATAATATATTAAGAGATTTAGTAAGAATATAGGAAGTAAAATTATTACTACAAGAAAAGAGTTGGAATAAAATGTTTTGCATAAAGTTAGTAATAGAAAAACGTATGTGGTAAAATTGGAAAAAGCCTGGTTTGAGATTACGTGAAGTGATGTAAGAAATAAAAGGATATGCTGTTAAATTGGCATAAGATTACATAAGGAGGAAATGAGCTAAACGAAAATAAAGAATATTATGGAGGTAGGAAATTGTAATTGTAATAGGCGAAGTAGAAGGCAATAATATGTAAAATGAGAGGAAGTTATCCCTGCACAAACAAAAATATAATAAATTTACATTTTGTGCAGGAACAACAAGACACAAGAATAGATACAATGATTTATTACAAACACATTTTGGAGTATATACAGTATGTACATGGGGGCTTCTCGGCTGCCGGTAAATAGCCTAGAGGCTGACAAGGAAAGAAAAATATGATATGGCCCTACAAGATTGGTGCAGGACAAGCCGCAGGACAGGGTAAAGGACAAGCGGAGAGCCATGCTGGCCATGAGGACTGGAAGAGGTAAAGCAGGTATACTGTGGCCCTACGGCTGTAAGGGATGACCGCAGGACATGGTAGAGAGAGGGACTCATCCTGCGGACGAGTGAAGGAATGGAAAAGGGGATACCTGCGGGGCATGTGTGGGCTCATCCTGCGGATGAGTGGGTAACCGTGCTGGTTATGAGGACCTAAGTTTGGGCTCAACCTGCGGATGAGTGGGTAACCGTGCTGGTTATGAGGACCTAAGTGGGGTCATTATGAGGATGAGTGGGTAGCCCTGCGGGCTATAAGGAAAAGGGGAATTAATAAAGAAATAAGCTTTTATTATTTTGGGGGCAAAAGCCAAGTCATGCCAGCAGGGCGACATGACTTGGTTTGAAATACCAAAGCGAGGTTGATGCAGGCAACCGAGAGCCCCCAAAAAATAATTGGTTGTGTAGAAAATTGAAGAGAAGGTAACTAATAAAGATATGAGGTATAATGCATGTATATATACATATATAAGAAAATGAGTAGGTATTGATCAGCAAAAGTAAACTGTATGCTGAGAGTAAAAAGCAAATAACTTAGAGCAAACACAGGGCTCTTTGGGCTTGAAGCAGAGTAGCTTCAGGAGTTCTAATGTAGCGTTGGAAACAGTCTGACCGCCATCGGCCTAGTGTCTTAATGAGGTGATCTTCCACTCGAGCAGAAGCAGCGGTAGTTGCTGCCCCGATACGGAAGGAGTGGCCAGAGTATTGGGAGGGGTTGAACCCAGCTCTAGACAACGCTCTACTTAGCCAGCCAAGGAACACAGCTCTAGATATAGGTTTGTGGAGGGAGTCTGTGAACAGTGGGTCGTCGTTGGTTGCACATTGTAAGGTTCTAAGGTGGTATAACTTCCGGAGACTAGAATAGGGACACAGTGTGTTATTGGAAAACAGGGTAATGTATACTCCTTGTCTGAAAGGATCAGTTTTCGAAGCTTTTAGCAACAAGGTACACTTCTTGTTGCTGGTGTCGAACGTAATAGCACTCAAACTTATATGCACACTGGGGTCGTAACTGCTAGCACAAGTTAGTTCTCCGCACCGAAGAAAACCGAAGAAAGCTGTAAGGCACATGCACTCCATCACAAGATCGTTATGTGGTCCAAGTAGACCTGTTCTAAGACACACTACAATTTTTGCTAGTACGGCAAAGGTGATAGGCAGCCGTTTCTTTGTTGTGAGTGTCTGCAAACGTTTGTAGCCTCTCATGAGGGATTGTAACCTATTCAAGCCACCTGACGCTGGGTTGTCGAACAAGGTAGTGATACCGTGCTGAAGGTAGAAGAACCTCACGCCTGCTAGGTAGGTTTTAACTGTCACATGAGATAACTTGAGTACGCCGAAACAGTGTGCGATAAAGTACTGCAGATAGGTTTCACACACTGGGGGTGGTCCTGACGGTAGCAAGGTTTGGAACAGTCCGAGGGTCAGTAGGAACTTAATATAGCAATTCATGCCTGTGGTATACACTGCTCGGGTGCCCTTGCTCACAGCTGCTGCCCATAAGGAGTGGAGATGGTTGCTTAAAGCCACATGACTTGGGAGCTGGGTGGGCACTGGTGGGGTTGTCGCTGTGCTTGTGGTGCCAGGGCTCTGAACTTGGGAATCTGTAACCGAGACAAGGCGTCAGCAATGTTGTTATTTGCACCGGGCACATGCTTAGCTAACACAACAAAATTATTTACTGCTGCTACCCATGTAAGTCTCCTCATTAGAGACATGATATACGCACACTTGGATCTCCCCTTTTTTAGAATGCACACAGTTGCCATGTTATCACAATAGAACAAAACACGCTTCTTAAACCAGAGGTGGCCCCACAAAAGGGCAGACACTACAATAGGGTAGAGTTCCATGAAAGCCGTAGACAGGCCACGCAACTGTGATATGTCCTGGGGCCACTCCTCGGCGAACCAAGCCCCCTGATAGAAGCCACCGAATCCAACTGTGGCTGCTGCGTCTGTATAGAGGGAGATATCAGGTGTTGGTGTAGCATTTACGTCATGGAAGAATGAGATTCCATTCCACTCGGAGAGGAATTTGCTCCACATCCCAAGATCCTTGCGGCAATCCCCGGACAGACTCACGTGGTGATGTAGTTTTGAAACTGAAGATGCCAGGTCCAACAAATATGACACGAATGATCTGCCTGGTACTATAACTCTACAAGCGTAATTTAAGTGTCCCAGTAAAGATAACAACTCTCTCTTTGTACACTTCTTCTTCCGAGAAAACTCTGACAGTAGTTGAGCTATGCGTTGCATCTTGTCTGATGGCAACTTGGCAATCATGTTGTCTGAATCAAGGATGATCCCCAGGTACTCCAGCGATGTAACCGGGCCGATAGTCTTGTGTTTAGCCAGTGGGATATTCAAGTCCTGGAATACCCTGATGATGTCACTCATGGTGTTGTTGGCATTGTGATGCGGTGGACCAATTACCAGGAAATCGTCAAGGAGGTGAAGCACGTGGGGCATGTTGTAGTTGTTTGACAGAATCCAGCAAATAGCTTGTGAAATGGTGTCGAAGATCTTAGGGCTGGATCTACAGCCGAAGGCTAGCCTGGTATAAAAATAGTACAATCCGTCCCATTTAAAACCGAAGTAGGGCCAGAAATGAGGATGAATTGGTATCTGCTTAAAAGCGTCAGTGATATCTGCTTTACACAATAAGGCCCCTTTTCCAAGTTGGAGGATAATGGCTATGGCCTGGTCTAGAGTCACATAGGAGAGTGAGCAGGAATCTTTATCGATAAGACTGTTGATGCTTGATACCTCGCTATCGTGCGGGGCAGATAAGTCCAGTATAAGTCTCTTCTTGCCTGAGTATTTTCCTTCTGCCACTCCAAGGGGGCTAACACGATAATGTAAGTAGGGGGGTGTCGTGTAGGGACCTATCACATAGTTCTTGACACACTCACTCTGCACTAAGTTAGTCACATCGATGGGATTGTTCCTAGCGCTTAGATTGTTTTTACACTCCACAGTTGACTTGGGGACTGAGAACATTGGATTAAAACCTGATGTTAAGCCCTGTATGAGATAATTTGAGAAAGCTTTGTCTGGGTGAAATTTTAATTCCCTTTGCAGATTGCTAATGTTCAAAGGAGTCAACTTTAAAATGTCACTGGGTACAGGAACAGCATTTAGTCAGTTTCTAGGCGAATCACTCTCGTATTTACATTTCATCCTGCTGTGTGCGCTGGAGTTGCAGAGAATGCATATATGGAGGAAGGGACACTGCTGACGGGTACATCCGCGGTCGTTGAAGTTGTTACACACTTCCTGGCCCTGACGTCTGACTCTCTGCCTTCCTTTGATGTCCGTAAGTTGTCGTCTGTCTGGCTGGTTCCTGTCCTCACGGCCGGTCGGGAAAGATCTGGGTGGGAATTGCCGTGAAGTCTCTCTAATACTAGGGCAGGCTTCTGTTGTGTGGGTAATGCTGTGGCATACCGTACAGGTCCTGGTACGCCGTCCGGAGGAGCACTGCCCGTAGATCCTTGTATCGCGCAAGTCCCATCGTATGTGTATGCCCTTCTCGGCATAGGCGGCGACACGGGCAGCAAAGAGCTTATGGTAATCGTAGTGCACTAGGCCACCATACAAAGTAGCCAGCTCGATGACAGTTTGTTCGTGGCCATCAAGTTGTTGTCTTTTAGTAGGGTCATGTTCGCATAGCACGTCCTTGTACAGGCTGAATGCTTGAATAAATTCCCCTAGGGTGAGAGCTCTATTCAACCTAGGGTCGTCTTTGAGTGTGAACACATTTCCGTCAAATTCAGACATCCTGCTGTCAATCATATCTTGGTTTGGTAATAGAAGTATCGCTAGGTTCACATATTTACCCTCTTGAATTTTCTTCCTGAGGGCTGGTGCCACTGTAGAGATCTGGGGGAGGGTATCTGATGGCACGTCACACAGGGAACTCCTAGGAAGTACTGACAGAGGGGGGGTAGTCACTCCGGGGAGGGGTTGGTCGACATTCACAGCTGACAGATTGGAAACTGCACTCCGAAGTTCTGCCAATTCTCGTTGTAAAGTGGTGATGACAGGTTGCTGCCCTTGTTCTGTAATCTGATCCTGTGGAGCTGGAGGGTTAGGATAGAGGGGTGGAATGTTCACTGAACTTAACAGAATATCCAAGTGATCAGAGCCCTGTAATGTAGGTTGACTGTCATGTGTCGGGACTGCTTGAGTTTCTGTGACCGGACGGTGAGCCGATGAAGTCTGGTTAGAATTAGAGGTGGCTTGTAGATTCTCGTAGTACAGCTGGTGTAGCAGTTTACGGTTCCAAGAAGAGGGTACATTGACCCCCTGAAGGGCAAGTCGACGTCTCAATTCCACAGCTGTCAAGTAGGGGGAATTCCTTTGTTTACGACCATGGGGGGCGCCATCTTGGTTTGTCACAGGGATAGGTTCGTTAACCCCATCAGCTTCGTCATGTTGTACCTCAAGATTAGCTTGCCTGCGGCTACGTCTGGGAGCACGTCCAGCCATGTTAGCATGTCAACAATGCAGTACGGTCAATTAAGAAAGCTGATGGTGAAGGATGACAGAGATATTATCAGATTCAGTCAAGCAGAGATAACAAATTTGTCGACATCGTAATGGTTAAAGTGAAACTGAAACGAGGCTGACTGCTCATTAGCATAAATAAGGTAAACAATGTGACGTCATTTCCTGCTTGGAATTATTGGTAAATTAAAATAAGTATAATATATTAAGAGATTTAGTAAGAATATAGGAAGTAAAATTATTACTACAAGAAAAGAGTTGGAATAAAATGTTTTGCATAAAGTTAGTAATAGAAAAACGTATGTGGTAAAATTGGAAAAAGCCTGGTTTGAGATTACGTGAAGTGATGTAAGAAATAAAAGGATATGCTGTTAAATTGGCATAAGATTACATAAGGAAGAAATGAGCTAAACGAAAATAAAGAATATTATGGAGGTAGGAAATTGTAATTGTAATAGGCGAAGTAGAAGGCAATAATATGTAAAATGAGAGGAAGTTATCCCTGCACAAACAAAAATATAATAAATTTACATATAAAAGAATCCATTCTCCGAAAACTGAAAAAGATTCAGGAACAATGCCTCATCTGTATTGAAGTTTTACAATATGCAGTAATTTTAATTTCAAGATTTTCTAATTTTAAATATATCAAGAAACGTTACGTATCTTTGCGATTTTTATTATGAGACATCTTTCAATAATTCCAAAATACTCCCCTTGTGGTCAATGATCTTCACGGCTGGTCATATCCTATCCCTCGTGGCCATCTTTACGATCTCTGAAAGACTAAGATAATTTCTTTTAGTTCATGTCCATAAGTGAGTGAGTTATTGTTTTACGCCGCTTGGGCAATATTACAGTCATTAGCGGCGTTCATGTACATGTACTTTACACCAACACTGTTGTATCATTTGGTAAAGAGTGCCTCTCGAGTTCTCACAACGTTGAATAGGAATAAATTCAGCTAAGACCAATAACTTCTCTGAAGATTATAACCTCGTACTGTTAATTTACAATTAATAGTTTTGTCTTTAGTCAAATCCTTCAATTTCTTTTCAGTTCAAATTATGCAGCCGTTCAATCGAAAAAACAATTAGTTGACATTGCAAAGTGCTGTTTACATTGCCATTAGATAGGTAACATTTTCAAATCTGGATCCTTATTATTGAATATTTCTGTCCAAACACTTTCGATTTGGCGAAACTATGTACTTCCTCTTTCCTGAAACAATATAGTCATCATGTAAATCCATACTACAGCCTAGATTATAACTTGCAGTTCTTGGTAATAAAACGTAAATATGTTCATTTTGTAAATTTCGAATCGATTACTTTCATTTAAAATACCCTTTCAAGACAATTTATACACATTTCACAAAATTGCAATTTTATGAAAACCTCAGAAATATGTATATGTGCGGTTTAAATCAGACACTTGTAAACTCTTATTACTTCAACACATTGAATTGATCAAATCCGTTGCAATCTTTTATGTTTTGGCATTTTAAAACTGAAATAAATGAACATCGCCATCACGCAACATATCTATGCGGTCGCATTCAAATTTACTCTGCAACACTGCCGAAAATACTGAATAACCGATTTGCCTTCGGTTCGACTCTTTGTACGTTAAAATATGTCTTTGGCCAAAGACTTATATTCAAAAGCGCACGGCCGAGTGTTCCTTACCTTTGGTCGAGCGGCCCATATAACTTAAGCATGGTCTTGCAGTCGAAAGCCTATGGTCCATGTCCAATGCCTCCTGTCCCATCGACTCAGCTCATGCCCAATCAGCAAATACTCATAACCTCCTGGCCAATCACCTACCTTCTCATGATCCATCTGCCCATACTTAATTTCTCCTTACCCATGGTCCTCAACTCACGGCCCAGCAGCCCTCAACTCGCGGCTCAGCGGCCCCTCAGCTCACGGCCCAGCGGCCCCTCAGCTCACGGCCCAGCGGCCCCTCAGCTCACGGCCCAGCGGCCCCTCAGCTCACGGCCCAGCGGCCCCTCAGCTCACGGCCCAGCGGCCCCTCAGCTCACGGCCCAGCGGCCCCTCAGCTCACGGCCCAGCGGCCCCTCAGCTCACGGCCCAGCGGCCCCTCAGCTCACGGCCCAGCGGCCCCTCAGCTCACGGCCCAGCGGCCCTCCGCTCACGGCCCAGCGGTCCTCAGCTCACGGCCCATCAGCTCTCAGCTCGCGTCACAACGGCCCTCAGGTCAGCGCCTAGCGTCTCTCACCTTATGGTCCAGGGGCCCTCAGCACATGGCCCTTCGCCCTCAGCAAAGCTCATGCCCCATTGGCCCTCACCTCATGGCCAAGCAGCCCTCAGTTTTTGACACGGCACGGCCCTAATCTTTAGCCCATTTGATAATTGTCAATGCTTGGCCCCGCGGCATTCAGGTCATGACCACATCAAAGTCCTCATCTTAAATCACAAATTAAACTCTTAAACCCAACGGGTCATTAAAGTCCATCATTTTATTATTATTTTTATTTTGTTTAATTTTATTTAAGCCAAAGCCTCCTTTACATCAAAGTCAAATGGACAATGTTGATTTTAACGCCCGTCGATTCTATTTCGGGACCAAATTCAACCCCTATGGTTTCTTATAATTTGCCAAGTAAAGTAAAACATTGTTCCGAAATCGTTACAGTATAAATCTATTCTGTTTTGGTTTTAATACAAATACTCAACAGTACTTCTGTTCAGTTTTCCACTCTTCAGCTTTTGTAGTTGTCTGAACTACTTTCAGATGTATGCTTAAATCCCAACTTCACATCACCTATGTCTTCAATGAAAAACCAAGAGATTCAAAATAACTCGCATCTACCTGAATAATGCGTCCTTAGCCGAGACTGAAATAAAGCTTCCAAAAATTGTTATAATAAGTAAACCAGAGGCTTATTATTTTGCGGAAATACCAGAATTCAGAAGAAAGTACAGTATCATTGCATAGCATAGTAGATGGAGGAGAGACCTTTCCATTTAATTTTCGAGAAAATTCCGGTTTGGTCTTCGTATATGAAATGACCTCGTGCATGCTATCTGTTGGTAACGGAACAATGATATAACATACCATATAAAACATAAAATCAAGTTTCACCCTATCAAGGATGTAACTCCAACTGTGCTAACATCAACTTCGATGACGAAATCATCGCAAAACTATATAAGGGTAAATCCAATCAAACAACAATAGGGGGTGGCTCAGGAAAATCAATTTTGCAAACCCTACATACTCAACCTCCAAATGCAGTGTGAATGCCAATATCTTCCCATCCAGATTAAGCATTACTATTATCACACCTATTATTTGTGAGTGAGTTGTTTTACGCCGCTTGGGCAATATTACAGCCATTAACGGCGTGTATTTGTGAATTGCTTGTATGCAGAAGGAGATTACGGGTCATCGAAGACTTGGGACTAGAATGAATAAGACCCCGCAGTACTTCTGTTTTTTCGGTATTATCAAAAAAAGAAATTGACAGATCAGGTTTCATTGCTTTTGTAATTTAGTTTTGTGCCACTGGTATAAATCCCTAAGCAATGTTCGTAAAACGTTCAACAACGTTAGAATAGAACAATTGAAAATAATGTTCATCACCTTTGCATAGTCATAGCGCAGCAATCTGAACCCCGACAGTCGTGAACCTCAAGTGTCTTTCCACGTGCACTTCACACCTTATATAACCTCACTCACGTGACCAACTGCACGAGCTCCATGCTCTTCTCGGCTTTGTTCACAACCCAAAAACACCTTGTTAGTTAATATATTTAGGTTGGTTGCATATTTTTGTGACTAATACCCTTCTTCCGGTAATGAAGTCAGTTTATGTTTTTAAAAACGTAAAAAAAGAGTATTGTTAATATTTTGTTGATCTAGTTAGGTCAAGATAAAATACATAGAGAATGGTGGACAACTCTTTTTCGTCAAATATAACTCTATCAGAGTGGGGTATAAGTCAGATATACCCAGCCTTCCCTCGGTGCATCACTCAATAACCTCCTGTTTGAATCTTGGATCCTCGGCTCCGCTACGCTATGACTCGGAGACCCACGATTCAAACAGGAGGTATATTGCTACGCTACGCCTCCGAGACCCACGATTCAAACAGGGGGTATATTGAGCGATACACCTTGGGAAGTGCGGGTATATCTATTACGTATCCTGTGCGTTAACAGACACCGTGTCACCTCTTGTTTTTGAACGACACAGATTAGTTTGATATCATATTTGATGTATTAACTTCCTTCTGAATATATTCAGTTTCGATGAAAACCCAACTTAAAATTTCGTTTTTGGAGCAGACTAGCTCATTGAAACTTTGTACATGGATCAGTCATCATAATTATGTAGATGAGCCTTTGGGATTTTCAACTTCTTCGGAGTTTTATTTTTGACAATTTCAATGGAAAGTTCACTAAGAATTTAATTTTTTAGACTATAAGTCAGCTTTAATCGTCACAGAAACATTACTGGAATGACCAACATCTTGATAACTTATAATGATAATTTATTTGAATAGCACCTATTTTCCAACTTTAAGCTGTTCAATGGCCCCAAACAAGAGAAATATTACATATTAAATGCGTCTCTGAACCGGAACATTTTTATAGAGCTCTTGAAGGATATCTGAGATCTTGCTGTCTTAAGTTCAAATGGTAGACTGTTCCACAAGATGGGGGCTATTTTCGAGAATGCCCGATCAGCTTGTTTAGTTGGTGTCGTAGGCACAGAGAGATGTAGCATGTCTTGATTCCGTGTTGGTTTATACGCCTAAATCAACTCTTTTAGGTAGGAAGGGGCGTTGTCCTCATAGAGAGCAGCATAGGTCAGTGTCAGGACTTTGAACAGTATACTCTTTGCCAGACTGGGAACCAATGATTTTGACATCGTAAATTATACATTGCCAATAAGCCATATTCTTAATTTCCATGAAAACATACAAGGATCAACATAATTAATCTTATACATGTAATTAGCTGTTCCTTGCACCTTTCCAATTTTAGTGACCATAAAACAAGAATTTTTTAAAAAAGCTTTTCTTTTTATTCCTCATGCAGAATATAAGTACATGATAGAGTAATTCATAGAGACACTAATTTACAGAGGTTAGAAAATATAGATATCTTAAATCATTTATACAAAAAGCACTGGAGATGGACAAGTTTATACTTTTTATAGAGAAAATACAAAAATAATTTTTTTAGACTTGCTGTTGATAAAACGATAACTGATAGTTTTAAATCTATTAACAATTCAACAGCATTTGCATACATCAACAGATTGGCATAATAACAAAATGTGTAAAATGTACATTTTTCTTGATCAAATATTTATAAAGTCCCAACTCATTAACTAAAATCCCAGTTAACAAATTACAAGTTGAAAATTTTCAAAGGCATTTAGAGGTTGGTTTTATAATACAAGACAAATGTTATGGCTAACAACTTCTTTATTTATTTCTCGTCTAAAGAAGGGGCAAGAAGTTTCCCATGCAGATGCATCATGGGAAAACCATAAAGAAGTTGTTATCAATAATATTGTCTCGTATAAATTCTAAGTAACAAAAGTTAAAACAGGTCTGTAAAAGTGTCCATACTTATCCAGGCTTTTTACTTACCAAATGTTCACTAAATGTACATCTAAGGATATGAAATATACTTCGCAACAAAAATTTAGACTCATCATCGATGATGCTATCAAATTGTTGTATTGATGGGCATTGTAAAACTCATTTATTACCAAAGTGTCATGCATTTGTCATTACCGGACCTTGATCAACACGTGCATCATGAAACTTAACTGACAAATGCTCACAAGAAGTTCATGGACATTGTTGAAATTCAGTTTTTTATGTCATTAGGACCCCTTTTGTATCGGGGACAGTGTTTCATTTTCGGGGTGGAACAACATTTTCAAGCTTCGCTTACATCATGGTGATTGAATTTATTCTCAAACATGAAGAAAATAGTTTCGAGTTTTTACAAAAATTCCGCTACAAAATAAGACATGACATCCTGCGCTGAGTCTAAACTTTTTTCTTGTAGAATAGATATTACAAAATGTAATCACTAGATGTTTTTCACTCTGAAATAAATAAAATGCAACTCTCTTTGTTAAACCAAATAAAATTTGACTGGCAAAGAACTCTTGAAAAACACTTTGCTTCTCTAAAATAGGATGCCTAAGTAGTTATATTTAATTTTATGTAATTTATGTAAAAAAAGACACCAATTGAAAACTATAACTAAAGACATTAATCATAGACCAAAGCTTTAATTCATTAATCAGAATATACATACAAATAATTTCAGAAAATAGTGATCTATTTTTGCATTTCTTAATTAGAAATTCTTATTCATTATTGGTGTGGAATGCATTGTATTAAATGTTTAAAAAATAGACACCAGGTTTTAAATGCAAACAGTATGAATTGTTTAAATGCAAGGAATAGGAATTGTAAAAATGCAAATGATATCAATTTTTAAGTGTAAACAGAATGGATTGTTTAAATGCAAACAATGCTAATTGTTGAAATGTAAACAATATGAATTGTTCAAATGCTAATGATATTAATCTTAAATGTAAACAGAATGGATTGTTTAAGCGCAAACAATGCTAATTGTTGAAATGTAAAAAATATGAATTGTTCAAATGCTAAATATATTAATGTTGAAATGCTAACATTATGCTAATTGTTGAAATGTAAACAATGCTAATTGTTAAAATGTAAAAAATATGAATTTTTCAAATGCTAAATATATTAATGTTGAAATGCTAACATTATGCATTGTTTAAGCGCAAACAATGCTAATTTTTCAAATGCAGACTATAAACAAGGAAATGCGTAGATTGGAAAATTTCATTTTTACAATACATAAAATAATAGTAAAAATAATCAAGATAAGCATGTAAGGACAGGGACATCGACTGGCAATGGAAAAAGCGGAAAAAGTATAAAATTTGTACATAATAAGATTATGTATATGTATGCTAGATAAGCACTCAATAAATGATTTGAACTAATATTGACTAGAGAACCTAAGCTCATGTCAATGTTATGATTAAAAAACTGTATTTAAGATTCAAATATATTTATAAACATTATACTTTGACTTTTTAATCATTTGTTTAAAATCAAAATCATAAGAAATGGAATTTATGGAAAAAATTATTAACTTGTGGTGCTATATGAAAAACATGTTTATATTTCAAGGCTCTTTCTCTTATTCTATTTCTGAAGTTCGTTCTCATATGTTCCTGTTATTACAGGGGCAGTAGCACATTTTTTTTAAACTATATATATGTTTTAAATTCTTCACTGGTAATTGTACTTAAGTGCTTAAAGGGGCAGTAGCACGTTTTTTGATGATTTTATATTTTAAAATTACCACTGATTATTTTATGCTAATGATAAATGTATCAATTTGATAGTGCCAAAAATCTCATAACACAAACCAATTATTCATAGTCAGAGGACAAAGTATGAAGATTCACCTAAATTGCCATTTTGTAAGAACACCTTTAAAAAAAAGGATACTAAATCTGCATTCTATTGATACTACATGTATTTGTAATTGTATTTGTGTTGTTTATCCTCATTATTATTTCTTGTGTGAAACTATTGTAGAATTCTGACCAAATATATCTTTCGTAGATTCTACCTAATGTTTTGGTATTTCCAGGATAAGGTCACCTCACCACATGAATAAGTATTTTTCAATTTAATTGAAAATTTCAGAAGACTTGAGGATATTCGCTTTCTCTCCCGACAAATTGATCAAATCATGTAAAGTAAATCTAACCTCTGTCAGAATATGATGGGTTTACGGGCTAGAAAGGTTGAAACCTCTAAACTGTTATGTCATAATTGAGGCTATTTCTAAAATGTAATTTTGAATTACATCATGACGGCTAAGTTGTTTGTTTGAGGGGTATTTTAGAAGTTGGAAATGTCAAATAGACAAGGAATTATATGGATGATCAACTTCTTTATTATACCCCCGACCAACAACTTCTAAATCCTATTTCAGTATAAGAAATTTACTTCTTTTAATGGAGACTTTCATTTGTATTATATGCAAAAGATCTTCAAAGTCTATTTAAAAGTAACATTTTAGACTGATCTTTTCTTCACTAAATCATCAACTTCTAAATCCTATTTCAATATAAGAAATAAAAGTCTTTTACCGGAGACTTTCATTTGTATTATATGCAAAAGATCTTCAAAGTCTCTTTAAAGGTATTATTTAACACTGATCTTTTCTTCACTAAATCATCAACTTCTAAATCCTATTTCAATATAAGAAATAAAAGTCTTTTACCGGAGACTTTCATTTGTATTATATGCAAAAGATCTTCAAAGTCTCTTTAAAGGTATTATTTAACACTGATCTTTTCTTCACTAAATCATCAACTTCTAAATCCTATTTCAATATAAGAAATAAAAGTCTTTTACCGGAGACTTTCATTTGTATTATATGCAAAAGATCTTCAAAGTCTCTTTAAAGGTATTATTTTACACTGATCTTTTCTTCACTAAATCATCAACTTCTAAATCCTATTTCAATATAAGAAATAAAAGTCTTTTACCGAAGACTTTCATTTGTATTATATGCAAAAGATCTTCAAAGTCTATTTGAAGGTAGTATTTTACACTGATCTTTTCTTCACTAAATCATCAACTTCTAAATCCTATTTCAATATAAGAAATAAAAGTCTTTTACCGAAGACTTTCATTTGTATTATATGCAAAAGATCTTCAAAGTCTATTTGAAGGTAGTATTTTACACTGATCTTTTCTTCACTAAATCATCAACTTCTAAATCCTATTTCAATATATGAAATAAAAGTCTTTTACCGAAGACTTCATTTGTATTATATGCAAAAGATCTTCAAAGTCTCTTTAAAGGTAGTATTTTACACTGATCTTTTCTTCACTAAATCCACCACTTCTAAATCCTATTTCAAGAAATTTACTATTTTCCCCTCAGGCCCTCAACAAATAGGGGGTTCCTCCTGGTCAAGAGATCGAATAAAGGCTGCTAGTTTCTCCTCATTCTGTTTGTCTCGTAAACCAAGCTTCTTTATGTCCTTCAATTTGATTGGTCGTCTGACGCTGTGACGTCTCCTCACTCGTATACAGTCACGAATGTTTCTCAGAATCAAATCCTTGTACTGGAGGGTGTTGAATTCTGTCAACTTTGTCAGTCGATCAAATGATTTGTTGGTATATTTGAAGTTGAAGGTCGAGTAAGGTCGTTCAGGGTCATCAAAAAGGTCAAAATCAGCAAATTCTTTTTCTTCTTGCGTCTCTCTTGGTACTCCTGAAACATAGAGGGAAAGATTTGTGAATTATTATAAAGATATACAATTTCTGGGCATAATTAATTTTACATGATCAGTCTGTTGGTTGGCGAATTACCATTCTCAGAAAAGATTAAATCTATTCACTCACAACAATGACATTGGGTCTAAAAAAATGGAGAAATAGTAAGGCTTGAAAAATCACAAATGTTAGCATGTCTCATTAAGGAGACACTGCCACTTTCAACACATATTGCTTTGGTTTGTAATGAACTTAGATGGTACAATGAAAGACAAACATTCACATCACTTGCTAACATCATCTTTTTATTGGTTTAATTGAGAAAAATTCCAGCTTGGGTCAAGTTATGTAACAGCCTATGAGGTGAGCTGAGCATGAGATGATCAGTTGACTTTAGGACCTCCGAGGTATTAACAAGGCAGTGGCCATATACTGTGACTAAGGTGAGACAACATTATATAACTGTGACAGGGTGAGATCTAAAGCATTCCTACTGACTCCATCTTGAGGGATATCTCTTGGCGGAACAGTGTAGGATTTTCAACTTGGAGGTCTGGGGTTCGAATCCAGCTGGACATGAAAATATTGGATTTTCTTTCCTGCTATATTTGGCGCCCAATATAGGGCGGGACTATTCCTTAATGTCACAACACCTTTAAATCCACTTCAGGTTTGTAAATCCTTATTGGTATGTAAATCCTTCATAAACAAACACCCCAAATGTTTGACTCGCTTTATGGAGGGGGTGAATGAGACAGGGTGAGGTCTTAAGCATTCCTTCTGGCTTCGGCTGGAAGGATATCTCTTTGGCCCAACAGGTAGCTATATATAAGGCTTATATTAGGACTCTCTCAAGGTTTGAATTCCGCTGGACATGAAAATATTGGATTTTCTTTACTACTACAGTTATATAGAAAGAAATCGAAGCAATTTAGGATTATCATATGGCACTAATGGCATAGAGAGTTTTTTTAGTAAGAGGAAGATCTTGAATGAAATCCTGAAAACGTACCTGGAGCCTTCTCATCCCTGAAGGTAATGTTGTAGAGACAGAAGTGCATCACTATAGGACAATGGGGCTCCTTGGGGTCCTTGAACACGTAGCATTCTTTCAGTCCCTCTCGGTCAACCACCGACGGGTCAATCGGAGGGAACGGTACCTGGTTGAGTCGCGCCCACTTCTCTGCTAGCAACAACTCCTGGAAATAAAGGGGAATCCTTTTTTACAGATACCACATAGAACTTAGATAAATTACTTAATAATGGAAAGGGATGTAGGGCTGGGAGGGTGTAGGATTTGGCTGGTTAATTTTTATGCCCCCGAATCGGAGATTCCGGGGGTATATTGTTTTTCACCTGTCCGTCTGTCCGTCATTCCGTCCGTCTGTCCGTCTGTCTGTCCGTTTGTCCACAAAAACTTTAACCTTGGTCATAACTTTTGATTGGTCAGAGCTAGGTCTTTGATACTTGACATATGGATCCCTTGTGATGAGACCTTTCAGATGACACCATGACATTTGACCTTGTGACCTTGACCTTGACACAGCGAGCCTTTTCCGAAAACTTTAACCTTGGCTATAGTTTCTATACTGTCAGTGCTAGGTCTTTGATACTTGACATGTGTATCCCTTGTGATGAGACCTTTCAGATGACACCATGATATTTGACCTTTTCCGTCCGTCCGTCCGTCTGTCCGTTTGTCCACAAAAACTTTAACCTTGGTCATAACTTTTGATTGGTCAGAGCTAGCTCTTTGATACTTGACATATGGATCCCTTGTGATGAGACCTTTCAGATGACACCATGACATTTGACCTTGTGACCTTGACCTTGACACAGAGAGCAGGATGCATCCGGGGGCATTC
Source organism: Steromphala cineraria (assembly GCA_916613615.1). Taxonomy (NCBI): domain Eukaryota; kingdom Metazoa; phylum Mollusca; class Gastropoda; order Trochida; family Trochidae; genus Steromphala; species Steromphala cineraria. Next base: position 16,279,255 of record OU744735.1, on the reverse strand, counting down.
GTGTTTCACAAACACATCTTGTTTTTTATATGTTACATAACATAAAACAAACTTTTTTTTTTAAGCCCCCGAATCGGAGATTCCGGGGGTATTCCGGGGGTATATTGTTTTTCACCTGTCCGTCTGTCCGTCTGTCTGTCCGTTTGTCCACAAAAACTTTAACCTTGGTCATAACTTTTGATTGGTCAGAGCTAGGTCTTTGATACTTGACATATGGATCCCTTATGATGAGACCTTTCAGATGACACCATGCCATTTGACCTTGTGACCTTGACCTTGACACAACGAGCAGGATGCATCCGGGGGCATTCGTGTTTCACAAACACATCTTGTTTTATTTTCATATGTTATAGATCTTGGCAGATGATATGATAAAGATTGGCACCTTTCTTTCCAAACAACATTCAAAATTATTTTTCCGGTTTAATTTTTTTTGGGATGTCAATAATTATAATCATAGCATTATGACTTCAGAAAATACTTGATTCTCATTGGCTGAAATGAAAGATTTCCCTTTGTATAATGACAATGAAAGACGTACTTGACGTAGGCAAAACACTGCAAAATGATACATCATGTCAACTAGGTTCGGTTGCCTAATATGTTGCTCGTTCTCATGTGCACAGTCAAAACAAAAATCATCAGCAAACCAATCGCATAGTCATTTTAAATAGTGTTCAGCAATGCGCTATTCTACTAATACAGAAAGATTTTGCTTGAGTCCTTGCGATTGGTTAGATTAGCTTACGTTGTACGTCAGAAACATGCAATAAAGGTGGGTGCGGTCACACATAATGGAGAGGAAATCCTTGCTGGACTGAGTATGAACCCGATACAGTGGATAATTAAGTGAATACAGTGAATATTTCTCGGATCATGGTCGATTTTGATATTATATTCAGTGTTTGAAATAAGCTAAAAATGTTGCCAGCCCATAATTGGTATTTTGTAAATTATAATGGTAAAATTTAAGGAAAAGCTCAAAAAGTTACCAGTCCCGACCAAAAGTAACCAGTACCGGGCTGTCGGACGGGCCTAATTTCATACACTGTAAATTATATTCATTATATTGTTATAATAGATTATCATCTTTGAAATTTCTGGTATCATGAAGTTCAGAGTTAAAAAGAATAAAATAATCCATTACCTTGAAGGCAGGGGTAGTGTCACTAGGCCGAGCGCTGAAGTCAAATGAAAGAAGTAGGTCAACGCCTCTTTGTGGTCTCAGCATTGGAGGAAAGGGCGAGTTAAAGGTCAAACCTCCGTCAACCACGTATAGTTTCTTGATGCTCGTAGGGTACATCTCAAATATGCCGTCAAACTGGTCTACAATCAAACAGTGGGTGAGTGAGTTGAGATTTAACATGTTGTTTGCAATATTTCAGCTTCTTTGAGAGCCATTTAGAAATTTTCTAGACAAATGAGGAAGAGTTCTATGAATTTCTGCTTTTAAACTATTGAAATAGTGATGTGATCATTTTATCAAAGATGTTTGAATAAATTAATCCGCACCGATTTTCTCTTTCCACATTGGTTGTTTATATCTCAAATATAAGGCAATGAAATTTATGTGATTATAAAAATTATCCTTTGAAATTAAAAATCTTTAACAAATTTCCCCAAAAATGTTACTATATTGTTGATACTAAGTTATAATGATTGATTTCAATCATTTTACGAATACCTTGAAGTGCAGACTGAACAAATCACATACAATATGTACTGGACAAAGATGATAAAGGCTAAATTAATATAATTATATATAATGAATGCAGATAGGTATCTACATTTACCACCTGAAAAAATATTAACAATAAAAAATGCTAAATCCCTTACTCATTTTGTCCAGTAAATAAAAATGGTCGAGAAAAATCAGAAAACATTCATTCAGAGTTAGAATATGCATAATTGTGCCCATGCAGTATACTGAAATATGGCATCGATCATTCAAAATGATTAATTTAACTCAAACTGATGCATCCAGAAGGTGACAGAGATAATACTGTGTTAAAGATCAATATTCAAACTGTAGTGAATTGCAACTATTTTTTACTGTATTCGTTGTTTTTTTGTAATATTTTGCGACCAAACTTGGGAAAGTCAGACCAAAATTCATCAATTTACCAAAATAACTGAAACGGTAGCCCCGGCACGTTGACATGAAGGCAAATCAAGTGTTGCAAACTCACAATTTCGTTCCCTAAATATACGCTTTAAAGCTGTCCTTGTCTTGCACAACTAGATTTTTGTTCTTTTTCTCCGGATCAAGTACTCGTTGCCGCTCAAGTTGATACCCATGGGACGCAATTGCGGCAACTGTAAATCCTACACACATAATGATTATGTGTTACCGAAAGCGGGTTCATTTAAAGCTATTGCACTTTTGCAGAGGGTACTGTAATTTGGATGTTGAATTAAATATTTTATTGCAGATTAAGACATGTTAATATGACATCAAACTTTCAACGAGAGATTTTTCTACTGAGTGCTGTATTGCTTTTCTCAAAAGCTAAATTTCATCACGAACCACTTGCAAGTATGACGATGCATGGGGCTTTAAACTTTAGGGACACGGTTGGACTACCGAACCCCTATACACAAAATTTTATGAGGTATACCCTATGCCCTGTTTATCTTCTCAAGTAGGCAATACCATTTCAAAACTGCAGATCAACCATGCCCAATTACACACTATCCCTTGTTTATTGTCCTTAAAAGGGAATAACCATTTCTAATTAAGTTTGTTTTAATGAAAGAACTGATGACGTAACCATTAGGGCTGCATGAGTTTTGACTTACTCGAGTGTACTCTTTGCATGCTCGGATGGCCGTAAGAGCGAACAACTTGTATGCTCAACTGAGTGTCATACTTGACATACTTCTGTTACTCTCACAACGTTAGAATGCACATAAGAGTGACACTCATAAAGGTCAATCGAATAGGAAATTCCTCGCATGTGCGACACACTTAGTGCAAAACGAACACTGCCTAGGTTAGGTCCTCTTAAAGGTCTGGGTTTGAGTGATTTGATATTTTACGGTGGCTTCTTTTCTTTCTAATTCTTTTGCATAATTATTTATATAAATGGCATTTTTATGAGTTGCGGGTTGATGTCAGGCAGTGTCCGAAATAACCACTAGCCCTGTAGCCCGATGCTAGTTGAAATTTGCCTGGGCTAGTAGAAAAATAATATTGATAGCCCGGTTGGCTGGTGTGAATTGGTATATCAAAAATATTTTGACTTCTTTTCATTCAATTTTGTATTTAATTCAGTTACTATTTTGTGTCAGTTTCTGATCACCCCCATCACATGCCAAGACGTTTTGAGCAGATATGTGTTTAATTTTAAAACAATGAATGTCAGAAAACATTTTTTTATCTTTTCTTAATTGTGCTAGTAATTTTTCTTAAATCAACTTTGAAAACTTTCTAACCCGGTTTGCTAGTGATCTTGAAAATTTATTTCATACACTGATGTCAGAGTTGCTTCATTCTGAGGATGTTTGACATCCTGCCGGGGACTTGACGCAAAGAATTTGCACTTTACAAGATAGAGTGATATAACAATTAAAGTTACAACAAATGACGCTACCTGATTTTTAGTTATACGATCAGTCATGTGACATGTTCTACCCAGAATACTGTTATCTAATAAATTTAGTTATCCAATTTGTTAATGAGAGTTAAGTTAGTTTGGAGAAAAATCTTTGACTAGCACATTCCATTATTAGTTAGAAGATAAAGATTCTGTATAGGAAAATCAATAGTATATTACAAAATATGATAGCTCCAATCTTGATTTCAAATAAACATGTAGCATTCAATGGATAACTGGTCAGGATTGTATTTTACGGGATTGACTAAGTAAAATCATTGGCTGAACAGATATTCATCTTTTGATGCAAGTACTATGTGTAGAAAGAGCCTTTTAGGTCATAATAATTCATCAGATTGCGTCATACAGGACTGTGTTAGTAAAATTATTTTCTGAACAGATCTTTTGATGCAAGTCAAATGTGTAGAACGAGCCTTTTAGTTCATAATTATTCATCACACTGTGTCATACAGGACTGAGTTAGTCAAATTATTTGCCGGACAGATCTATTGATGCAAGTCATATGTGTAGAACGAGCCTTTTAGTTCATAATAATTCATCAGATTGCGTCATACAGGACTGTGTTAGTAAAATTATTTGCCAGACAGAAAGTTTTCGACTTACATGCCTTGTTCAGAGAAGACCATGCTAAATAATAAACTCTTTTGTCTACCTTCCGGATTAGCATCTGTAAATTGCGAGAAGAAGGCACTGTGCCGTTTTACGAAACCTTTCGACTTCTGTTCTGTAGTCTGGGCGTCAAACGGGGAGTAGGGATACACGTTAGAGAGCGACAACCCTCGCATGAAGTTGTGCACCATCGCGGCCCGACCCTCGATAGACTGGAACCATGTGCTATCGAAAAGACTTTCCAGCATTCCAGACCAAAAGGATTTCTTTCCTTTCTCCTTTGATTTGGTTTTTCGTAATGATGGTTTACGAAGAGGTGCTTTCTTTTCTTTTGTTTCTGAAGTTTTCCTCGGCTCGATCTCTGCTTCAGGGTCGCTCGTGTCGCTGTCTTCGTCTGATTGGTTCTCCAGCTCTTGTTGTAGTTCCTTTTCTGTAAAAAAAAAAAGAATTATAATATATCATATGTACTACAGTAGAACACGGATATAACGAACTCCAAGGGACCAAATAATTTAGTTCGCTATATCTGGTGCTGGCTACTCACATTTGGCCGTCATGCAGAGGGCTTTTGGTGGGACTTAATGTTTGTTCACGATCCCTATATCCGATTGTTTGCTATATCCGAGTTCGCTATATCCGTGATCTACTGTATATGTATTATATATAGACTCCCTGGTCTTATACCCCTGAGGATAAGGTATACATATAGATGATTATATATGTATATGTATGTAAAAGGTCTATAGTTTGATGATAAAACCTAGCAAACTACTTTCTTTTTCTTTTTGGTTTTCCATGGTGAGCATTGGTAACATTCATGACTTTATATCATTATGACATCAATAAGTCAAAAATTAAAATACAGACAATCGGCGATTGGACATTTATTATTAAAAAAAACAGCGTAAGTAAATTCTTAATTGACTCCAGGCACACCTGTGCTATGTATAGATGAGAGAGACTATAGCTTGGGTGACACTGATGTAACAGCCTATGAGGTAAGCTAAGAGCAAGAGATGATCAGTTGACTTGAGGACCTGAGAGGAACAAGGCAATGAGGGTCCACTGTTTAGAGTTTGGGTCTCAATTTAAATCAGCAACATCATTATTACAAGATTATGAGTGATCTTAGACGAAAAAATTCAGATTATCATCAAAAAGCAAAAATGAAATGTTTACCTGTTTATACCTATACAACACAAGTGCATAAATATAAGTATTTATCCCAAACAACAAAGAATATAATGATATTTAAGCATGAGTATCATTAACATACTACATGTATGTCATAAGCATGGATATGATATTCTGTTTATCCATGAAGTCACAAAATTATAGAAAAAATACTAAAAATCTTCTTCTCAGAATAAGCTAGCTGCCGGCAGGGCACATATAACACAATGTCATAGGCGAACAGTGGAGTCAAAGAATTGTTGACAAACTGATATTTAGCTCCAGTGCATCATATGAAAAATGTGAACCTGGATATGTTTGTCCTCTCAGCTATGATAAAATATAATCTCACCCAGCTCCTCTCGCTCTCTACGCATGAGTTCCACCGCGTCCACCTGTTTGTCATCCTGCAGTAGTCGCTTGAACTGGATACAGAAAGCACTTCCCCAGATACCTGCATATAAACACACCAGTATATCAGATTACCTTTAACTCTTTTAGGGGAAGTATAGCACAGTGGTTAGCGTTCGGCTTTGGATCAGGAGGTCCGTGGTTCAAATCCCGCCAGGCTTGGCAATTTTGTCTGCAGTAGAGAACTGTTCTACACGCAGTCAGGTTTGGGTGCAATGCATTATTACTAGCAGCCGCGATATAAGTGAAATATTATTGAAAGCGGCAATAAACGCAATATCACCTCACCTTTAACTCCTTTAAAGGTATAAGTCTTGGGAGTCTTGATAGTCTAGTAGGCAATGATAGTATACTAGCCGTATATATACCTTGAAAAACAAAGTTTATAGAAATAAAATTGCCTTTAATTTCCTTCGAAGCAAAAACTAGAAAAATATCAAAACTAATCACTACATCTAAGCCATCTATATTTTTTTGTATCTCATCCCCTAAATTAAGTCCTTCTGCAGGTGAACAGGTGGTCGAAAAAAGGAAAAAAATAAAAAAGGTGTGTATTTGTAGATATATGGTCTTGACATGATAAGGAGAATGTAATGTGAAAATTCAAATGGTAAAAAGGAATTCCTGGTTGAGTTAATGTAGAGATTTTCATGGATGTGTCATAAAACAGATTTTTTTAATCAGAGCGGGGTGATTTTAAAGATATGGCTGCGGACAAATGACAAATTTTGGAAGTCCGAAGGGTAAATCAGGGTCTTGGGAGATGAGAAACACAGAAGGAAAAAAATGGTCATTTCCAATCTTGATTTTCCTACCTTGCAGGAAGTGTAGCGGGGGTTCTGGATACTGTTTGACTAGCTGACCCATGAAGAACTTGCTCCCGAACAGCTCAGGACGCATAAATGTGGCATACTTTGGCATTCCTATCTCATAGGGACTAAACTCCATCCATTCTGAAACAATAGGAAAAGAAATATGATTGATTCGATGATGACATCTTATGAGCATCATTTCACTAAAAAGATTCACATGTTTTTGATTTGGCAACATTTTGCATTCAGACAGTTTCAAGGTAGCACTTTTCTTTGCACATTTTTTAAATCATGTTAAGGGATTCCATTAATCAATGAAATAATCTATTTGCATCTGAATATGTCAAATAAACGAAGAGGTTACCGTGGAAGATCATGGCGGACACATGTTTCTTGACGTGAAGACACGTGTACACTGGGAATGGCATCTCTCCTGTCTTCACCTTCTCCTGTTGTTCCGTTAGCTTTGTCTCAAGTCTCTGGAATTTATCAAATAAGTAAAGGATAAAAACCTCATCCTAGGGTTTGGTTGCAATGTAAACATGAGTTTAGGGGAGACCTGAGGGCTGCAGGCCAGAGGCCAAAGGGTTTTCCTGAGCCCTCAATATTTGCAATTGAACCAAAACAAAGGTAGAGGTTTATATCAGTATAATTAATTAAAGAAAATGAGGACAAAGTCAGTTAAAAATATATAAATACTGGAAAGTTATGACAAATACAGCCAATTATTTTCTGGGATATTCTATAGAATGTCCCAGTGATGTTGCATATGCCAATGAAAGGAGGTTTACCTGAGAAAAGAACACGCATGATACCTATAATTCACACAATATGCAGCTGCTCAAAGTGATTTGGTTTATTACCCAACAGAATTTTACTTTTGATGCTGCTGAATTGCTTCATGAAGACATGTTTATTTGTTCTTGCGGGTACCCAGGTGTTGTTCATACTGAGTGCAAAGTGGATAAAGTGCCTTTATTACCCTAACAGAATTTTACTTGTGGGTCCCGTTGCACAAAACACTAAGGTGACCTTAAGTCACTAAGGTTGCCTTAGTGCAATGTTAAATGATGGCACAATAGTTAACCTTAGTGTTAAGTCGTTTTGTGCAACGGCCCCCAGATGCTACTTGAGAACAAGTACACCTGTTCTTACGGGCACCAAGGTCTTTTTACTCTCAGTGAAAATTGAGTGATATATAAAAATGTACATATTAAAGAACAGGAATACTTACCCCTTTGAGTAACGTTTCTCCGACCAAATGGCCAAAGAAATCTGTGAATGATACAGGTTGACCTTGTTTCCGTTTCTCTAGGATACGGCGCACGTATCGATACATGGACTGGGGATTGAGGAGCCAGAAGGGACTTGATTGGATGTTGTTTTTTAGCTCCTCCTTTAGGTCACTGGGGGATTTCTTTGGCCAATCAGGATGGGAGTATAGTTGGGATATATACCTGCAACAGAGGTTGTGATTGGTTAAAAAATTTAAGATTCTAATTGGTAGAAACAATGCAAGTTAAGATTTCTGGTCAGTGTCTTTTTATTATATTGCAAAATGTTGCAGCACCCTTTTTGATTACAGTAGGCATGTGATACTTTGGTTAAAAAAATTGGGTGAAACATTGCAAGTTAAGATTTCTGACAGAGCCGGTTAATGTAAAATTGTAAAAAAAAATTAGCAATAAGAGAAGACATGACATTGTGAAAGTTTTATCTTAAAAAAAGAAGCCTAATTTGTGTTGAAGCCAACAGTTTAAAGCTGCGTGCATTATCATACTTGCATGCGGTTTGGGATGATATTAAGCTATTGAGAATATAAATACGTCACTCTGTAAAAATCTTTAGTCGAAATTTTGACATCACATTTACATTTTTTATCAACAATAACATATCTATTTCAACGCCAAGAGCACAGTACCCCCTGTAAAAAGGGCACAGCATTTAATGAACCTGCGTTCGGTGACATAATCATTATGCGTATAGGATTTACACCGTGTCTCAATTATCATATTGTTTTTCGATGGGCATCAACTTTGGCAGCAACGAATACCTAATTTGGAGAAAAATAAAATAACGGTTTTCAAGGGTATATTTAGAAACCGGAAGTTGTGAGATGGCCACACTTGATTTGCCTTTATGTCGGCTGTCGTTTCGGTAATTTTGGTAATTTAAATTACCTCCTATTTAATGAATTTTGGTACGATTTTCCATAGGTTTGTTGCAAAATTTTGCAAAGAATACAAGGAAAACAGTAAAATTACTTTTAAAAATATTGAACTCTGATAATGTATCTTTAAATTATTTCGATACTGTTCTATGGTACAGATAAATACAAATGGCGTCAACTCTTCAGTGTACAAAGTTTGGGCGACCTCGGGATGTGTCCAAACCACAGTTGCTGTATGTATGGACAGTGGTAGCTTATATATCTCGACCAACTCACCAGGCTGACCCCGACAACCCTGCCACATATGTGACCATGTCTAGAATCTTGCTGTCCACCAGGGCCCCCATTACTCCACTGAGGGCCGTCATCGCTCGGAACCCACCGCCCGATCCCAACACCGCTATTGTCGGCACCTGGGGAAGAAGGTAGTTCTGTTGTAGAACTTGGAGAGTGATGGCAATCACTTTGAGAAGCCTTGGCAGAGATCGGTTCTATTGAAAGATCTTTAGGAGAGAGGGCATTCAATTTGAAGAACTTGATGGATAGGGCCATTGTAATGACGGAGCCCTTATGGGAGGAGGGCATCTATTGCTCATCTTATTGTAGAACCCTCATGGAGAGAGGGTATCTGTTTGTAGGATCTTGGGAGAGAAAGGGCATTCTTTTAAAGGAACTTGGAGGATAGAGAGAATTCTATTTAAGGAAAATGTTTGAGAGAGGGCATTCTATTGAAGGAACCTGATCGAGAGAGGACATTCTATTGTAGAAACCTGGGCCTAGCTAGATTTTTAAAGTTCTCATAGTGCTAAGATAGTCCTTAGCAGTAAGTACCATACATTAGTTAGCCTATGACTATCTTAGCACCAAGAGAGCTTAAAAAATCGAGACCCAAGAGGAGAGAGGGCATTCTATTGGAAGAACTTGTTGGAAAATTGGATTCTATTGAAGGAACCTGATGGAGAGAGGGCATTCTACTGTGGGAACTTAGAGGAGATACAGCTTTTTTTGTAGGAACTTTGATGAGAGAGGGCATTCTGTTGAAGGAACTTGGAGGAGAGAGGACATTCTATTATGTAGGATTTTGGTGGAAAGAGGGCATTCTATTTATGGCCAGGGAGACGGGGCATCCTAATGTACTCAAAGAGGGCATTCTGTTGTAGAGACCTGGGAATAAACCTATAACAGAGACAGGACATCATTATGAGGAACGTGGAGGGATAGGAAGTTTATAGGTAAATGGGAAAGACAGGGCATTCTATTTCAGGGGACTTGAGGAAAGAGATGGCATTCTATTGCAGGACTTCAAACCTTAGTTTATAAATATTTTCTGATTCATTTGAGTAAGAAGGTCAACTGTAGGATATAGTGAGAGGGTCAGACAGGAAGCGAACACTCAGCTGAATATCAAGGTCATTATGTCAATTTGATATCAGAGCTGTTTGTTATATTTCCACCAATGACCATTTGCCAACTCTTAGTTTAAACCCATTTTGAATTTGAATCAATTTCTTAGCTTTTGGTAAATTTTCTTCAGAGACCATTTGCTGACCCCGAACTTTTAACCAATGTCTGGAATTTGAATAAATATCCAAGCTTTTTCAGTTTCTTCAGTGATCACTAGCTGACTTTGAACTTACAAACTATATCCATAATTTTCAATCCACACCAATAGATTTGATCATCTGCCAAATAAGGACTGAGGCCAGGCAGTTGAAAAGTATGTAAACTTTTGAAAAAGAGACTTATAAGAAAATCAATTTGTACCATTTCAGATAGTGTAATCCAAAATGTAACATGCGATCATTTCTTATTGGGATGGTTTTTAAAGTTATATCAAATCTACTTATTGGGATATAGGCTGTGTTTAAAGTTAAAAGTGTATTTTTGTATTATGAAAATTGTAGACTTACTTTTCATTGGCTGAGTATTGTACCAAATTTGGTATTTGAATTTTTTGGAATTGTACAACTATTGCACGATAAGTTTGAGCATGAATGTTGATTTAAGAAATATATTTCTTTCTTTGATAGGCATTTTTTAAGCAGGTTTGATGACGAAGAAGTTCTTATGGATAATCAACTTCTTTATTGCATGAAATGCTACATTCCAGTGTAGATACTAACACTGTTATCACTTGTTTGATAACGGTGTTAGCATCTACAGTGAAACGTTACATTTTATGCAATGAAGAAGTTGACTTTTCTTCTTTTAAGAAATATATCTTTATTCATTTATTTGAGAAGAATATCATCAACAAAATAGAGTCTTAGATAATCAGCTCTTTACTTCTCTTAGGTTTCTGGGTCCGTTTTCTTGAAGGATTTCTCTCATGGAATCAAATATTCGTCTTTTCCTTGTTGCAACAAACTGTTTCTCTTCATCACAGAGAGCAAGGCTGTAGTTCAGCTTCGGATCATTACTGAAAATATAAAATATTCAGATGTAAGTGGTGGAGTGGTTAGCATGCTGGCCTCTCAAGCCAACAGTACGGGTTCGATTCCCGGTAGAGGCACTACATATTTGTTCTAGGCCTTGTACTCTGCCGTGTCCCTTGGCAAGAAGTGGTGGAGTGGTTAGCATGCTGGCCTCTCAAGCCAACAGTCCGGGTTCGATTCCCGGTAGAGGCACTACATATTTGTTCTAGCCTTGTACTCTGCCGTGTCCCTTGGCAAGAAGTGGTGGAGTGGTTAGCATGCTGGTCTCTCAAGCCAACAGCCCAGGTTTGAATCCACTTAGAGACACTACATTTTTTTTTAAGCACTTCATCCACACTGCACTCAGTCTACCAAGCTGTACAAATAAGTACCTGCACACAGCTTGTATAGATTTCTTACGATTGTGCAAAGCGCTGAATAGCGTTTGAAAGCAATGAGAGTACTATACCTTCAGAGTAATGAGAGTAACTGTCTGCTTTAGGCTTGCCTAGCATAGAAAATTATAAATGGACTATTATCATCATTATCATTATAACTTAGGATTTTTCTCATGTTTATAAAAACAAACAGATGAATACTACATGTATGATGATGTGTATACAGTTCTAGGTTTGTCAGTTACTCAATCTTTTTTAAAATTCAATACCTCCTTTCACAAAACAACCTGAAAGGGGCAGTTGCACGTTTTTTGATAATTTTTTATTTTATTTTTTTCACTTATAATTGAACATTAATGTTAAATGTATTATTTTGATAGTTTCAAAAATCTCATAACACAAACCAAGTATCCATAGTCAGAGGACAAAGTATGAATATTCACCTAAAATCCATGGGCGACCATTTTGTGTGAACACCTTTAATTCATTTTGTGTAAGAAAAAGAAATCGCATGGCTAACTTGCTAAAAATGTGCTACTGCCCCTTTAACTAGGATTGACCTTAACTCCCATTCTATAACATGGCACTAAGTAAGGTTACCTTAAGGACTTACAGTCACTTTAGGGCCTTGTGAAAGGAGGCCCAGTTTGTGAACTGAATATTTTTGGTCATTTTTTTATTTTCTTATTACATTGATGACATCAGAATGACAAAACTGAAAGAAACTAAATACTCACTCAATACGTGCATACATTTCAATCTCAACTTCTGACGTCTGAAACAAAAGTACAGATTGAAAAGTTCAGAGGGTTAAGCATTTTATTAATTTTGGTACTGACACTTTTTGCATGACAAACATAGTATTTTAATAAATTTCTTTAAGAGTTTTATTTTTCATAGGTGATGAAATCAATATTTTGTTAATTAAAAATGTTGCGCAGGAAATTTAAATTAAACACACTGTTGACACATATTATTTAATCAAATGTAATCATTTCAATTGTCATATTTGTGACACCCATACTGCCAATTGGAAATCAGTGTGCCCCTGATTTCAGTGAAATTGATGACAAAACTCCAAAAGTTGCATGTCTGGCAAAATTGTAAGAATTTATTAATTTATTATACCTACAAGGGCAGTCAAATCGAGGGTCATATTTTCCAAAGGATGCCCAAGGACAACATAACACCTTTTCATTGTGATAAAAAATGTTATAAACAATGCTTTGACGTCACTGTTTGTCTATGATGTCACCATCCATACAGACTGGCGGCCGCTCGTCTGCTTTTGCTGAGAAGTAGGTTTTGAGTATTTGCATTAATTTTGGGAATATGGTAGTAAACCAAATTTGGTATTTGTGCCCATTACATACTATGTTTACGACACTCATGCCCTAATATCAGTATATCCCTCATTCTCACTTGGGAAAAACGTGTCTTAAAAATTGTATGTCATGGTCATTCATATAATATCTTTTATTCAAACACTTGTCACAGACAATGTAATACTGGAAATCAGGCTAAAACAATTGTGTTACCGGTATGTGATATGAACATGTGCACAAATGGAAATGTGACACTGATAATTTTTCACCATTTGAGTATTGAAAGATCATCTTACAATGTAATTTTAAATGAATAAATACATTGTTAAAAGTGTAAATGATTAACTTACATCGTTAAAGGTGATCCTACGTCTAACCTTCTCCTCCAGTGCTAGGGGATCCAGGGGGATCTGTTTCGTACACAGGTGTTCGTCTAGCATGTAGTTGGCGTCCATTAGGCTGATCTCTGAATATATACAAGTCATATGATGATGTTTATTTTCTTCAATTGTACAAGTTGAATGTTATGTTATATAGGGGATCTGTTTCGTACACAGGTGTTTGTCTAACATGTAGTTGGCGTCCATTAGGCTGATCTCTGAATATATACAAGTCATATAGATCATGTTTATTTTCTTCAATTGTACAAGTTGAATGTTATGTTATATAGGGGATCTGTTTCGTACACAGGTGTTTGTCTAACATGTAGTTGGCGTCCATTAGGCTGATCTCTGAATATACAAGTCATAGCTTAGGATACAGGTCGTTAATTTTTAAGAAAAGTACCAGAAGCTGAAGATTATTATAAGGGTGAGTTGATCATACTGATTTCTGATTTCTTCGATTCATATAGATCATGTTTACTTTCTTCAATTGTACTCGAAGCTGATGCTTACTAGTATGTTATAAGGAGGATCTGTTTCGTACACTGCAGGTGTTCATCTAGCATGAAGTTGGCGTCCAACAAGCTGATTTCTGAATACAGTAGAACATGGATATAACAAACTCCAAGGGACCAAAGATTTCAGTTCGCTATATCCAGTGTTCGCTATTCACATTTAGCTGCCATCTTGGATTATATCCATCATATGTGTAAATGTATAAATACAATGTAACATAATACGTTTGACAAAGTCCTCAATCTTTGATTGTGTGTTTCGTCTGGTTGTCTTCAGTTAGTAAACATTTTGTTTACCTAACAATCAATTTTCTAAAAAGTTGATGGCACCACTAATTCACTAAGTTGACTGAGTGACTTTCTGTTAACAATAATGAGGACATTTGATTCACTGCGGAAAATGTTGATCATACCGCTAATTGACTGAAGCTGACACTAATTGTGTAGCTATAAGTAATGTTAATTGAGCCTTGGGGCATGAAATGCAGTTCACTATATTCGTAAATTCCCTATATCAGAGTTTGCTATACGCACACAATTTTAATTATATTATGTAGGGCTTTAGACGTAACTTAGAATTTTTTTCACTATATCCGATTGTTAACCTGAGTTTGCTATATCCGTGTTCTACTGTATATACAAGTCATAGCTGAAAATACAGGTCATAACGGGGAGCCATTGTACACATGTGTTTGTTCTATCAAGCTGATTTCTTAATCATACAAGTCATACATCAGGATATATACATGTCATGTGTATTTAGTTCAATTGTTCTAGAAGTTGAAGATTTTGAATAAGGGGGATTTGTTTTGTACACAAGCTAGGTGTTTGTCAAGCATATAGTTGGCATCAATCAGTTACTTGATCCTTGCCTTTAATACCAAAGGCTTTTGCCTGAAAACTGGTTAACTGAGCTACATCTGAACATATGACTTACAGGACTGTGTTCAGACCTGGTGGGGAGGAGCTACTTGACCAAGTTCGATCCCAGATATAGTTAATATTTTAAAATATTTGTTTCCTCAAAACTAGGTTGATTATTGTCAGACTGTCTGTTATTCAAATGGTTATAAAAGAAACTTCCAAAACTGATGGTTAGAATAATAATGATATTACCTAGCTCATTCTGCAAGGACCTATCCAGAAAGAATGTGAAGGTTTCCTTCCATACAGGGTTGACATCGTTGTCTTTGACCGTTGTTTTCTGCCAGCCCGATGGTGACGTCTTGATGGACAGAATCACATAGGGGTCCGGTGTATCCACTGGTAGAGGCAGATAGGTAGATGATTTTAGACAATAGGGAGAAGATAGATAGGTATATTTAATAAACATTCATTCAATTATTATCATCTTTTAGTGTTTTGTATCTTAATATGAAATGTATTTTAATGATTAATGTGTATTTATAAGGCTGATGGTTGATTGTTCAATCCTTTTGACTTGTCTATAAAAGGAACTTTAATTCAGGCATTTTTTATTGTAAATAAAAAAACATGCATATATGATACGATAAAACTATGATTTTCTTTCCTTAACTAAAACAAATTCTAAATGATGTGTAAAATAGAGCCAAATACTTTGTCTCATATCTCAACCATGAAGAAACGGCAAAAAACAACATGCACATAAAAGAAAAACTGACAATATATTTTTTTGTTCATGGAATGAAAAAAAGACTTTGTGAAAAAAATATAATTCTTATTTTAAGAATACAAAAGTATTCTTTGTTACTATAATGCTCATAAAATTTAACAAAACAAAGTCTATACATATAAGCATCCTGTCTCAGGGTACGAACATTACGCTAACTCCACTAATCTGTACCCTGGGCTCAGAAGCTAGATTTAGCCAATCAAATCATTATCTCGCCACCTTCTCGATAAAATTTCAAAGAGAAAATGATTTGATTGGCTATATCCCAAAATGTGCCGCGCAAGTGAATCTAGCTTCTGAGCCCAGGGTACAGATTAGTGGAGTAAGCGTAATGTTCGTACTCTGAGACAGGATGACATATATGGTGGCGAGATAATGATTTGATTGGCTATATCGGCTAAATCTAGCTTCTGAGCCCAGGGTACAGATTAGTGGAGTAAGCGTAATGTTCGTACCCTGAGACAGGATGACATATAAGATAATCTAATGGAAACTCACCAAGATCTTTGGCCCATCCTTTGGTGATGTTGTAGCCTTCTAGAACTGTGATAGTAAGGATAGTGCATGGCCGATGATGGACCTGGAGACAGATCATATAATTATCATAAACTTGCATGCAAAAGAAACAATACCATATAGAATTAAAGTTAATGCAAGATAAAACATAAGCAAAATTTTATGCCAACACTTCTAGACAGTAAATTTATAAAAAATTCATGTAACTATTCAAGTCAAATGCTAATCAGATTGATTTAACTTCATTTTTATAAGGACAATGAGGTATAGTTGATGTAATATTCATGAGAAAATAACGGGAAAAAAATTACCTCAAAGACTTTGAAGGGGTCAAAGCTGAAATAGATCATAAAGTTATTAGTTTGTATTTTTTTAATTAGAATTGTTATTTAATCCATTTCAGAGAGAAAATAATGACTGTACGATAGACAATACAATTGATGAATAATTAGTACATAAAGTCTGTATACAATGCCATGGAAACCATAAAAAATGAGAATCAAGAAGTTGAAATCCAATAATCAAAACTTGTTGACTGTTCCAATTAAGAAGTTTCACAACTCGCGCTAGGTCTTACAGTTTTTGAGTTTCAATGGTATGATGAAAATACCAAAAAGCATGTCTGTCCATTATGACAAAATCACATACAAAGTTTGACTGATCTAGTTTTTGGATTTTGCTCCGGAAACAAAGGATTATTGACGGAGGGACAGACGAACGAACAGACAGACAGGACGAGGTATATATCCCATAGTTATACATACTGGTTGGATATAATGTGGATACCTTTTGAAAGAATCAGAGTTTATAGTTAGCATTAGTATTTGTAGTTGTTAAAGAAAATATATACAGGCAAAATATAGGCAGATATATACTGGAAAAGCATATGTTTTCTGCATAATGGAGTACCGTATATGACCGGGTATAAGCCGACCCCCTTTCTCAACCCCCCAAATTCCAGTCAAAACCTAGTATCTCATGTATAGACCGACCCCCTTTTCGCAGCTCTATTTTGCTGACAGTAAGTCGATATGATGCCAGTTGCATTGAAACTAAAAGCTCATGAATCATCAAATGACATGTTAATTTTAAGACGTATATTATTTTAAAAAACTATAAAAGAATTTATAAGTATTCACTTACGGTGTTTGTTGTTTTTTTTAATCATATTACATATTATTCTCGACAAATTGTTAACGAACGACAGTTGAAGAAAGATGTAAGTATTTTCAGAATCAAATTTAAATCTTATTTCAAACAAATACTGTATCTGATTTACTTTGTGTACCTTCTTTTTTAATAATATATGTCTAAAAATCAACTTTCAATGTCAACTTTCAGTTTCAATGCAACTTGCATCATGTTGACCTGACAGTCAGCAATTATACAGCTGCGAGGACGGGGATCGGTTAATACATGTGATACTAGTTTTTTACTGGAATTTGGATGGTTGAGGAAGGGGGTCAGCTTAAAGGTTTGGGTCGGCTTATACCATGGCATATACGATAATATATTTCATATGCAATTTAAAAAATTTGAGACTTGTTATTTTATGGAATTTTTTACAGTGACTGATAAAGGATATCAGGGCAGACTATAAATATTAACAAAGACAGCTATTTCGAAGTACAATTGCAAGTCTTGCAATGTAATCTATATCTACTAACCTGCAAAAAATGCAGAAAGCAATAACTAGGAGAGACTAACAAGAGCTCAAGATACGACTATCCGAACACTTTGCAGATATCACACACAAAAGGGACAAACCCGTATCCCTACACTACAACCTCTCTGACCACTCTAAGAGCGATTTAAGATACAAAATCATCGATCAACTTAAACAAAATCCTGACATAGAGAGGACCACTAAAGTCTAGATCTCTAGAACTGAGATAGATCTTTGAGTTCCAAGCATTTTAACTGCAAGGTCTCAATGATAAGATCGTTGGTTGAAACTCTCCCCCTTGTTATTTTATCTATCAGAGAAGGTATTTTTTGGATGAAGGGAAAACAAAAAAGATGCACATATAGACATATATATACAGTAGAAACTATTGAAGGAGAGATTGGAACTGAAATTCGTTAAATTACATTTCCTTTGAATAGTATAATTAGAGTGAGATTGTTGCTAAAATATTTGTTAATCACAACTCCCATCTCAACCGACAATTAGAAATTTAAGAAACTTTCTATTACAATAATTCATAAGCAATTAGCATAATTAGAGGTTATTAACCTTGGCAGGTCTAAGAACAAAACATTTGTGGATTATAACAAACATTGTTGGTGACAAAATAATTAGACACTAAAATGTCATTTGCTCTGAACTTTCCAGCAGAAGTGTAGAAATATATTTTATTGAAATGGCAAGTTTATCTAATCTTTTCAAGGAACTTTGTTGTATATGTGTTCTTCATTTACAATGAAAAGCTTAACTCAAGAAATGTTTATTAAAGATACTTCACATAATGCACTTTACAATACAAATGCAATATACCGGTACTTGATATATATTTAATGTATTTATGGACACTTATTGTTGTGATTTGTTATCTATAGATGTCAACCTCAATTGTATTAATTAATTTTTATTCTTTTTTTTTTCAAATATGACACATAAATCCTCTTCACATGGCAAAATTCAAGATTCAAGCATGTTTAAATGGTGAAACATTTTGTTCAAGAAATATATTATTGAAAGAATAGAAGACAGTTTACTTGGGTATATTCATCAGACAGACAGACACACACAAACACACACAACATAACTACAACATCAGTTGGAAAATAACTACCATGAGGAAATACCATAGGAAATCAACTTTCAAAATATATATAAACGACATGAACTCATTTGGCGGTTTTCTGTGAAAACAGTCTGACACCTGCTTGTTTGTTCTCAATTACTGCAGATAAAACCGAGTCATAAGTAGACCAATCACATCATTGCTTTTAAAAAGCAGGATGACTGCGATCATGCATAAAAATGGTTCACATAAGTTACTTGCACCCAGTTTTTTATAACAATTTTGCCAGTGGTTTACCTATCATCAGAACATATGACTTTCGGAGCTGTTGTCAGACCATTGATAAGAGGAAACACCCTAATACAACAAGTTTGTATCCCAGACTGAAAAATGGTATGTTAGAATATTGCTTACTATCGTACATTGTATTTATGTCAATATTAAGATGTTTTTTACTAGAACCACAACAAAGACATTTGAAAAGGATCTCTATTACTTATAATAATTGGAACACATTTCTTTATGTATTATATTACAAGCTAGATTTTAAAAGCATACTTTCACACTTTAGAAGTGTTTTGATAATACAAAACATTTAAAAACACTTAATACCTAATTGATAAGTTTTACCTACCTTCTTCGTCTTGAGAAAAGCCTTGATAGAATAGATATTCTTGGGTTTATTAATTTATTTCATTCATCCATACCTGTTTCTTTTTATTTTTTAATGTCCAATAACAGCATCATGTAAATATACTATTCATTTATAACATTTATAATTTAATTGAATTAATGTATATAACTTAATATGACAAATATATATGAATATCTCTGAACAAGATGAGGAATTTTTTTTTATTGTAGTTTGTATTTTTGATGAACGCAGTAAAATTCAGATCTTATATTAATATTTGGAATTAATTATATTAATTATTTGAAATAAAACTGAAAATATGATAAAAAAGTCACTGCATATGTTTTGGAAAATAATATTCATTTGGAAAATTACTCAAATTTTAACTCTACCAGATCTACCAAATAAAACAGCCCTACTGCGCAGAAAAACGTCCACATTAAACGTGGAAAAGGAAACAGAAATATACTCCCTTGAAACATTAAAATAGGCAACGAAAAACGTGTTTACATTTGCGAGTGTGCACGAAATGTGTTTGCTTACCTTACACATTTATATTCGTTTATTGTTTTAATTGGAATATAACATGTTTATATGTGTAGGTACTCTTGTTAAGTTACGACATGACAAGATGTAAATTAAAATCTTAGCCGCATTTTTTAGACGAGGCGGATCACATGCAATTTCCTGGAACAGATTATCTAGGACAGGTCAAATACGCATGCGCTGCACAGGTCAAAGTTCTCTTGGCAATAAATGCTGCACTCGCCACGTTTTATTCGTCTGATTTTATGTTTTTAGGTCTCGTTCTACAGTTTTTTCATTGTGAACGGGGGCCAAAGAGTTCCCACTTCAGATAACAAATAGAGGTCTGACAGTGTTTTACCCCTAAAAGAAAAGTTATTAGAGGTATTTGAGTAAGTCTCTCTTTCAGAATTAGCTAATATACTTGGCTGTCAGCCTGCAACAGTCATGTATTGCTATGCCAATTGCTGAAGGTCAAGTGACCCACTCAATGGAAGCTGTTCGGTCGATTCTGGGTCCAAAATCCCAAGAATTTCAATGTGTGAATTTCATGTGGTCTATTTTCAAACAGCTGTAGCAAAAAATTAGCAAGGCTAACCTATAGTATTTCATTGATTTTTCCATCAGAAGTATGCATATTTTACTGCTGCTAGTGGTAGCTAGTGATCTTTTTCAGTCGTATGGGACCGACATGCCAATGACCGGTGGCGATTTAACATTGGAGTCTATGGGGGAAAAAACTGTAGAACGAGACCTTAGTTATTTATCTATATCTTTGTTTGGGTGTCAAGGGAATATACCGGAGTGTATGTTGCCTTTTCCACATTTAATTCGGACTTATTCACATTTTACTGTGCACTAGGTCTTTTGTTTGATAGGCCTGTATACAATAAACTTAAACTTCCAACCTAGGTAGAAATCTTCTAATTTTGTAAAACTACAAATTTTCACCTCATCTCTCCTAAATGACTGAGGTTTTGATATGCTGACTTACAAATGCTTGGACTGTGAGCTTGTAAAAAATATTAGTTTGAGTACAACAACAATTAAGAATATTAAAGAATGACAGATACTGTAATTACTCTATTAATTCGACATCTCCAATAATTCAACCACAATTTTTTTCTTAAGGAATAAATTCAAAAACTTCCCACACTTCAACCATATCCCCAAAGTTGATGCTCCTATGATTTAATAAGTCATTGCTTGAATATTTGTTTAATTTGCCAAAAAAAATACAAATAAAAAATAATGTTTGCTAAACATGTTTTTCTCTACTGCAGTAATCTATTTTAAATATTTTTATATATTAATGCCACACATGTTCTTGGTATTTATCTAATATTTTGACCACAGTGCCAAATGAGCCACAAAGGAAAAAATTATCCAACCATATATAGACCAATTCTGAAACTCTTCTGACAATATGATGGTTGAATTAATAGAGAAATTAATCAAAGAAACCGAGAAATTGTATCCTGGCTGTGCAGTTGCAAACTCAGATTAGTTTTCAATTGTTAAATGATTATCCATATATGAGACCTCTCCCACATTATCAATTGATCTAAAACTGAAATATATTGTAGAAATAAAATTCTTAAAGATCCTATATCATACTTGCAATATTTTTAAAAGTATTTTTAATGTATACGTTGTATTTTTAGAAAAAATTAGCGACCAACCTTGAGGAAATTGGACCAAAATTCATCAAATAGGAGATAATTTACAAAAAAATACCAAAATGGCAGTCGACATAAGGGCGAATCAAGTGTGGCCAATTCACAACTTCCGGTTTCTAAATGTACACTTGAAAACCGTCTTTGTCGCGCTCTACTAGATTTTATATTCTTTTTCTCCAAATTAGGTATTCGTTGTTGTCAAAGTTTATACCCATCGAACGCAATTACGGTAGTTGTGACACAGTGTACATCCTACAAGCATAATGATTACGTCACCGAAAGCGAGTTCGCAAAATGACATGCCCTTTCCAGGAGGGGAACTGTGCTTGAAGCGTCGAAATAAGTATGTTACTGTTGATTAAACAATCTAAATATGGTATCAAAATTTCGACGAAAGATTTTTCTACAAATTGATGTATTTCATTTCTCAATAGCTAAGTTTCAACCTGAACCGCTTGCAAGTATGATACAGCATCTTTAATTCAATGTTTACAGTTTAGCCTTGTTTATCCAGACATTTTGGTTATACCTGAAAATTGTCCGGATAGCAAGTAAACAAGGTTGTTAAATTTTTATGATGTAAGGAGTTCCTAAATATTTAAAATTTAGGTATATATGGATCATTATATGAACAATCATAATGATTGCAGAATATTGAAAGTGAAAGCCCTGAACTTGTTTTGTTAGTATATAATCACATTCGAACTCAAATTTATTATTTATTCAAATTTTATAAACTAACTAAACCATATCAATTTTTAGAACAAAGATGTTTTTGATAATATATTAATTTATATTATTTTTTTAACCCAATGATATTGGTAACAATTATTGAACTGTCATATAAGCTAAAAATTGAGTGAGAATTCTTTTTTTAAATAAATGAAAAGATAAATGCAGATTAAATTACTTACCCATTTGACCTATAGGACATTTCTATTGCTTGATGTATCCACTTTTTGTCATCTAGTGCTCATGTCACTGGAAATAAAAAAACAAAAGTTTAAAACCAGAAAGACAGTTTACAAACTCAATACCAGATGTTAAGTCCAAAGATATAAGTACAGTAGAACACGGATATAGCGAACACTCGGATAAAGCAAACACTCGGATATAGCGAACAAATTTTCAAGTCCCATCCCTATATAATATCATTAAAATTATATGCGTATAGCGAACACCGGATATAGCGAACTAAATTCTTTGGTCCCTTGGAGTTCGTTATATCTGAGTTCTACTGTTTTAGTTAAAGGCACCAATCGGGTTTCATCCGCCATCTTGAAATGTTAGCATTGCGAGAAAACAAATGTGCTGTATGATTCTAATTCATTAACAAAATTAAAAAATAACTAATTGATTGATAGAAAACTGAAAATTCTGTAACAAAATGAAACTTTAGATAGTCTTTCATTCATAAATATACTTATCATTGCTGAGGGGAAATGATTCATTTCTGAGATTAATATAATCCTGAAGCGACGACATATCTCAAACTGATATCTTTATCTTAAAAGTCACCTCAGGTAATGTTTGCCAATTAAATGCTCATTAATTTATGATTTCTTTCTTAAACGCTATCCAAAAGGAAAGTTTTGTAGATTTATCAAGAACAGTTGATAACCTATATTGAGAGAGTCAGATTTTTCTCTCTGATAAATTATTTGTTTCCGGCAACTTTGGCTAGTAAGTGAACTTAAAGTTATAAATGATTTGAATTGATGTATTCATTTAAACATTTTTCAAATTTAAGAAAATATTAACAGTAATGATAAATGATTTAAGTTGATGTATTCATATAAACTTTGTGAAATTTAGGAAAAATATCAACAGTAAATTATACTGAAAAATAAATATGTCCTAAAGATATCAAAAAGCGTAAGGAACAATTTGATATCAATTATCAAAGAGTCAATTTTATGTAAAAAATGAAGGGAATGATTAGAGCGTACTCGAAGAATGCATAAGAGTGTTATTTCTATTGTAACAAAGACTAATCATAACATGTCATGTGGCTTATATACATAGAGGATACTAAACGACCTTCCATTTAATACTATTTTTATTAAACGAGTTAATGATTGTGTATAAAATGAACGAAAGCGAGTTTGATACCAAATCATTCTTGAGTTTAATAAAAATAGTATTAAATGGAAGAGAGTTTAGTATTCTGTTTATTACTTGCCCTCAAAATCAAGCAAAACCGGCGACAGTTTGCTGAAACGAACTTTTCCGCAACTCGGCAGCCATTGTGTCGGCACGCTTCCACAATGACATCACAACCACACACTACTGTGACGTCACACTTCAATTGTGTTATTACACTAGTTTAATATTGCCGTATAAATATTACACTGCGGTATCTTACACGGGCGAGTAATAAAAATGAATATCATGTCATGTCCTAAAACGATTGAATTGTACACTAAACAAGTGTACCAACACATGTGAACATGTTTTATTTAAAATAAAACAGTGATAATTATATGAATGAGAAAACAAAAGCAATCGCATTTTGTCCACACTCTTAAATTTAAACACGCCTGCTTCTTTAATGTAGTATGCATGTAGCTACGGTTGCTGAGTTTCGTTGTTTAATGTTTGAGTGTTGAGTGAATACATTTATTATGCAATCTCCATGTTTAATCTGGCCTTCAACACTTTTTTTCTGTTCAATAAGGCTCTTTTGTTTGGTAGGCATGATTCTCAGTAGTGAACTCATCCATTTGACATATGTGAACTCGATAGGAAGAATGATAATCTCAAATAAAATTGACAGAAAAAAATCAATTGGATTAAAGTGATTAGAATAAGGGCGTGGTAGTTGTAGGATATTTGAACTGAGAAATATCTGGAGATCATTGTTAATCTAGAATAATCTGGGTGTGGCTGATTGTTGTACTTGGTAGTGCACCTTTGTTTGGTTATGAAAACATTAACTGTAATAATCCTAAAATATTATGTCTTCAGGATATCAATGCAGATGACATGAAAGAAGAATATATTTCAAGTAGAACATACATAAATTACAAAACACAATGAACATGAACAATCAATATGAAAAGAGAGGCTTTACTTTCAACCAGAAATTTTACTTTAGTGCGGATAGTGCCTGGAAGCATTGAATTAGGAGATAAACCCACTGTTTTATTTAATTTTCGTGGTCTAAAGTAGATTGATACCTGTTGATGTCATACGGAGCTGAACAGTATCGTCATGCCATTCCTCAATGTCAAACGAATAACTTAAATAACTTCCCGTTGATTTTTATTTTGAATAAATGCATGAAACTAATTGTCAACATTAACTAGGGCTAAAATATTGGACTCAAGTACTCATGGGCTCAGAAAGGGGTTCCCAAATGTCTTATTTGATGTCATGAGATGTATTTGATGTCATGGAGTTGCTGTTCAGCCGAGATATTGTCCACACGATGTTGATTTATACATGGTTATTTACAGAATAGTTTGATACCAATGTCCTTAATTTGTCAAAGGATCACCTAAACTTCTCACATCACAGACACATGCTCTAATATAACTTAAATATGTAACAGTGATTTCCCCTTCTTTGTGTCCAAGAAAATGGACGAAAGTAAAAAATATTGATTTACATTGAAACCAAAGGCTATTATCAATTTTGATCTCATCTATTACAGAGGTTCAGAATAAATGAAAATAAAATGCTCCAAAATTATGCACTCACCCTCTAAAGTATACTATGGAGTGATATATATCAAAATTATACCAAAGAGCTATGAATAGTTAATTAGACAATATTTGAGTTGACTGGAAGATAATACCATCGAATCCAGGCTAAACCAAGCAATGTTCGATACACAAATGTTAATCGCAGGAATCAAGTCCTCCACAGTCGGATAAAGTTAAATCTCTATCCTTGCCACCACTGCTGCTTGTCGACTGTGTAACTCAGGGGAGGAAACCATCCTACACATCACCTTTGACTGTCAAGATCTTCAACATGCAAGGACATTTAACACAATTGCTTCCCTGTCTGAACTACTAACAAGCCAAAACAACTCGTGGAAAAATATTGTGGACCTATTCAGAGAGAGGGAAAACAGGGTACGTGCCAGAGCAAAAACTAGCTGATCCGAAATTCAAAATATCATCAAAATTGTCAGAAAATATGATTTTACAAAGATTCAGAATAAATGAAAATAAAATGCTTCAAAGTTATGTACTCACTGGCTAAAGTCCACTGTGTTGTGTGTCTTTGCTATAGATATAAGTATATACACAGCAACAGTGTTATGATAGGGAGGAGAAAGTGTGTTATAGGGTGTTATAAATACTTGGTTTGTCTTACAAGTGTGATTATTTAGAGATTAACTTTACATGAGACACCGGAAGGAATTCTTAACAGACTCATAAGGTTAACTGTCAATCTTGATATAATAAAAGTTTGATAATCTAGCTGGTTTCTGAAGGCTTATTATTTCTAACTTGCTGAATGCTTGGGATAAGATAACTTTTTATGAATAAGAAAATCTCATAATTTATCTATGAAAAATCAATAGTTGTTGTTCTTTATCATAATTTTCATTTCAAATTATTCATGAATAAGGATTATCAAGACACAACATATTGCATTAATTATGTATAAAAAGATATTTTATACTTCCATTTGTCATCAAAACAAACTTTCACAAAAAGAGAAAGATTTTCTGAATAACGACTGCATTGTTAAGAAAACTATGTTTTTGAGTCTTTACTTACTTACTTTACCTACGTATTTTTTTTCTTCGCTTTGCGTTAGGGCATTATATGGTATAAAACTTTATTCCTCATACTACCGGTAAGCTTTTTCTCACATCCAGCCTAATGAAGGGGTGAGATTTTACTCCTAAACGTATTGACTTTCACAATAGAGAAGTGCCTCATCTTGCTGTTCCAATGTATACCAAATTGCCCTTAAACGATCGATCAATTGCTCTCAGATGCGTTCTATATATAAATCAATGCTTTTGTTAACTTCAAAAGTTAACATGATGACTTTCACAATAAAGAAGTTGTTATCTTAAAATCTTTCTGTTCCATGTACACCAAATGCCCTTCAACTATTTATATCTTTCACATGCATTCTGTATATAAATTAATGCTTTTGTTAACTTCAAAAGTTAAAATCCATAACGTAATGACTTTCACAATAAAGAAGTTGTTATCTTAAAATCATTCTGTTCCATGTACACAAAATGCCCTTCAACTATTCATATCTTTCACATGCATTCTGTATATAAATTAACGCTTTTGTTAACTTCAAAAGTTAAAAAGTTAAAGAAAATCTTGAATTAAGTAAATATATAATTATGCACCCACCTTTGACTACCTTCCAAATGAAAGAATAACCACATTGTTTGAAAAATGTTATAGACATCACAAATATATTGGAAATGAAGAGTTAAAATCAATTATATGTATCGTCCTCTGAACAATGGAATTCTCATGTACCATACAACATACACAACACTCATTTTCAAAAAAACCTTTTCAACTGTCTTCCAATCTAAGTATCATATTCCATCTCCGACAATCTCTTTTCAAAGAAAAAACAGTGGTTTTAGAAAACGTCCTTGTCACCGGATCGCTACCCCATTGACCTTTGAACTGTTACATATACCAGCCTCGGTACACACTTCACAAGACACATCATTCTCTAACAAGGACAGCGACGTAACCTCATTGAAGTCCCATTGACCCACCTGTCGGCTCTAATGATATATATACGATAAGTAATGATATATAGGTATGTAGGTAGACAGGGTTTGCCCAAAGCCCCTTCAGCGTCTCTAGCTAAGACAATTATGTCTACCTCAGCTTCGAATAAGAGGGTTCTATATAAAAACCTTGATGAGGGTTGTCAGAATAATTGTACAAAAGCCCATTGACCAACTTATCTAAATGATATATAGAGGATACTTAACAACCTTCCATCTAATGCTATTTCTATTAAACGAGTTAATGATTTTGTATAAAATGAGGGAAAGCTAGTTTGATACCAAAAGTTTGATAAAATTAGTATTTAATGGAAGGAAGTATTCAGTTTATTACTCGTCCTAACATTCAAGTTACATGACCGAAAGTATCCTCAAACTAACATTTTGTTGATGTGGCAGCCGTTTGATGGCGTGATTACTTTGTGATGTCGCGCTTAATTTGTGACGTTACAACAACACCCTACTGTGACGTCATACTTGTATTGTAGTATCACACTAGTTTCATATTGCCTTATAAATATTACACTGAGGTATCTTACACAAGTGAGTAATATTATGGTAGAATGATATTTTGATGTTCAGGTGGAAAGGAGGATAGTAGAGCCCACTTATCAAATCCCGCAGGGGCTCGGCAACTTTGTCTGCAGTAGAGAACAGTTCTACACGCGGTCAGGTTTGGGTGCAATGCTATGCTGAATTTCAGAGTAGTACCACCCATGGTTTGCTAGTTCAAGCCGTTGCCAGCAGGTTTCACTGCAATACATAGCCTCATTAGTGTTGCAGGATTTCTCCCTGCAGTAATACTAGCAGCCGCAATATAAGTGAAATACTCTTGGTGAGGTGTGAAATATTCTTGAAAGCAGCGATAAACCCCATATCACCTCACCTGTCCTGTGAATTAACATATTGGTTGAAATTGTTTCTTAAGCACCTCTTAAAGTGCAATTTCAATAGCGATATTAATTTATATATATATATATGTTACACAAATGTTACACAAGCGACTGTGAGAAAGTGCAAAAGAGGTAACTGCGGCACGTGTCCCTATATACAAGAAGGGAACTCTGTGAATATTCCTTTTCCTTTAAAGTTCACAATCAAAAATGATTTTGATTGTTCAGCTAAATATATCTTGTATGTTATCACTTACGCGGGCTGTAGGGAGCAATACATTGGACAGACAGAAAACCTACGAGCCCGTGTTCGAGTACACAAACAACAAATAAAGTGCCCGGAGGTACGCTGTATTCCATTAAGTGAACACTTGGACCTTTGTGCCAAAGGGAGAGACATAAAATTCAACATTTTCCCGTTTTATCAAATGAATAACTCTGATAAAATTAAAAGAACTTTAAAAGAAGGCTATTTTATCAAGAAATTCCTCCCCAAACTCAATGTTGGTAAATATTAACATTTGTTCATGTTGTTGAACCAAAATGTAAATTGTTCCCTACTGTGACGTCACAATATAAACGATGACGTCATAGACTTTTGTAACGTTTCATTCTCCCTGAAGATTAAAAATGAAACCGGTACGAGAAAAATCCGGCATTATGTTTTTATTTAATATTCATTAGACGAAGTTGGACCATACACCTGGACAATTAACTTTTTGTGAATATATATATATATATATAATTAAGTATCACCAATATCAACCCTATGATTTTATTTGAGACAATTAGCCTAGCCTGTGGTAAAGAGTTATTGATTTTAGATTTAGCTAATGCAGCATTTGAAGACTTATATGACTTCAATGATATTTTCTGCTGAGAGTTGCTGAATGTGCGAGGAAAGCACTCCATCTCATGGAAAATTAGGGGATAAATCCATTCTGTTTTTTATTTTGGGGTTGTATGTCGTGCATTCTTTACCCTTAAATATAATTTCAAACCGAGCTTGCGAGGTTTGAAATGTTTATTTAGGGGTAAAGAATGCACGACATACAACCCCAAAATAAAAAACAGAATGGATTTATCACCATTCTAACATGACTAATTAGTAAAAAAAGGTGGAACTATTTTGACTTGCGCAAAAGCAATGTGATTAGGTCAAACCGGTGCAGACCGGTTCCACTCACTTGCAAAACAACGGTACAGTCCACTTTCATAAAGAACACATTACAATTAAAATGTCATTACATACAGAAAGCACGTTTTTAAATAGACTCATCTATAATCCATTGAGCATATTATCAATAGAAAACAGATTACAATGTCGTCAAAGTTATGAATTTTTACCTAAATACATGGGTCGACCCATCACCCCTACAAAAACGACAAGGACTGACCAAATCAAGGGACGTTACTCTGCAAATAGTTGTTCACTACGTGTCAGTGAACTGTTTCAAACTTAGTGGAAGCTGTCAAGAAAGTTATATACTGTGTTATGGTTGGGGAGACTGTGACAGGAAAAGTGGTCACTTGTAAATTAAAGGTAGGGGCAGTGACTCCATTCAGCGAAATTAAAGAATAAAGTCGCTTCCGTTCATTTGACGAATCGCTGTATGAAAGGTGTTGCGATCGTTGATTTTGTTTTTAGATCTGGTCCATTTACATCGCGAAGCAGTAACCCAGATAACACACCATCTAGTGGGCCACTGGTGGCAGACAGCTTATGGCTTGCCACTGGTGGCTAGCAAGTTAAGAAACACATCAAACAGGAACAAAAAACCTGGTTACTCGATTAAAATTTGTAGGTGTTTCAAAATGTTGACAAGTTTCTGATATTGAAATTTAAAGTGTCGTCGCCAACATGTCTATTGTAAACAGAAAGTCGCTGAGTGCAGATTGTATACGCGTGCGCGGAGGAATGTGAAGCGGTCGTAAATATTTAGAGGTGATTATCGGCGAAATAATTACTCCAAAATGTTTATGAGTAACCAATCAGAAGGCAGTGTTTTCAAACTAGTTTTCGTGTCATGTTAGAATAAAGGATTCCTACTTGCAAACAGTTATCGTGGTCTCTTGGAGGCAAGCTGAAAAAACTACCAGAATAGTAAGCAAAGGGTTCAGAGATCAAAAGTGGCCATTTACAAAGTATTTTTATTAAATTGTGATATTTCATGATGAAGACTTTGAATCATAAAATTTCAAACATGTAATTCCATGCAAAGAAAATTCTAAGGAATTCCTACAGAGATCTCCAGGAATTAAATTCTTTTAAAAAAACAAATGCACTAGTAAGCATGGAAAGACTGACAATATATGTTTAGAAAGAGGAACTTATTTAACAATAGAGGTTAATCAAGTGTGCATGACTTCATAAAGTTTGAATTCATGCACAGTGTTTAGTGATGTTTCCTGTTACAGATATGTCTAGAGTAGCAGTAATTGATACATTTGACCAGGATATGTGTAGAACCTTTGCCTTTTTCTCAAGAGTAAATGCTACGTGGGGGTACTATCGTGTGGAAAGCTATTTGGACAATGAGGATGCATGAATTAATCATTTATACTCTGTGTATAATTATAAGATAAATAGAAAAACATGTCACTCATTGAATACTTCCTGATCTCATATAGCTCTTAACTTAAAGAACAGTCAGTTTTGAACGGTAGGGTACGGTAGGCATTAAATTTTTTTAAATCCTCTGTGACATATTTTCCAATGGAAACAAAGGGAGAACAGTGGTGTAAAGGTTAGCATGCTGGCCTCTCACCCTAAAAGCCAAGGTTCGAATCCTTATTGAAACAACAAAATCTGTGACATTGGTCTTGGAGTTTGTTGTGTCCCTTGAATTAAGGTACTTTATCCTCATTGCACTCAGATATACAGACCTACATGGTCAGGCTTAGCGCTTGGTGGCTGAATAAAGAAGTTGTCATCCAAAAGTATTGTCCTAATACAAGGCAGTGGTATACAAATGTACCCAGTTTGTTTATAAGCTGCATGAATCTATTTTGTAATGCAAATACCATCATAATTAACACACAGACATGTTGCTAAACATTTTTATCAAAGATATCTTTGTCACAGAAAAAAGTTTTCTCTCTTCTGAAATTTCTCCATAAATAACATTCTTAATTATACAATAAAACTACATTTTGAGCACCAATGGGTCCCCAATGGCTAAAATTACTCAAACTTCCGATCTGTCAAACGAAATCATAAACATAAATGGCTTCATTTTCTATGAGGAGAAATTATGTCTGCTCATGTGCTGTAGGTAAACCATTCTAGAATGAAAAATGATAGACGATGGAAAATGGTGAGGAATTTTAAAGGTAATCCCTATGCTTAATTAGGTGCTTGATTAACTGATTATATAAATCCCCAAAATATCACTCATTCATCTCAAAATTGCCTATATATATATGGTAAATACTTGTTTTCAATGAAAATCTTAAAAGAGTCATTTATGTTCGAGGAAGGCAAATTCACACGCCCATTTTACATTGATACTAAATATATATAACCTATCGAACATTAACAACTCAAAATTGTCATTCTAAATGCTTGCAATAAGTTTCCACAATTATGTTTGACTGATTTACATGCATCATTGTCGCAATCACAATCACAATCACAATCACAATCGCAACTTAAAACCTTCCTTTTGTCTCAATACAATGTCGATAAGCTTTAGAATGATACTTTCTTTCAACAGTCGATACTTTACGATTTATAAAGTTTGTCATATTTGACCCCATACAAATCACGGAGTGGCTCTTAAAGAATTTGCAGTAATGGAACCAAGAGAAGTTGGGTATCGTTCCTCATTTCTGTATTGCAATGTATTGCGATACAGAAAAGAGTATTGCAATATATTGTTACTTTTCAAATCAAGAATTTGCATGCTATCTTGTCTTAATATAGGCGTTAAGAACGATCATCACTGTGCAACTATGAGCTATTTTTTAAAGTGATATTTTTCAATCACTGTTTATTGCCCTTTTAACTATTTTCACAACACAACTACATTCTTTGATAAGAACCTCCCATCAAACATGTTTTATTTGGTTGTGTTGTTTTAGCAATTTAAGACAAACAAAATTAATTTTGATACGTTTGATATATTGAATATTTGCAGAAGCGTGTACCGTACGTATCATGTTATTCCTGTATTGCAATATACCAATATATCGATAATACCGCGTGTCCTTATAAAAAGGATGGGAAAACGACCATTATCACAGGGATTTAGCTGTAGGAGTAGCAGAGTTTTTTAGTCTCAAAATAATTAATAATTTACATAACAAATAGCGTTTCATGATAGTGGATGAATATAAGTAATCAATCTAAAAAATGCCTCAATATATTCAGGCTTTACACTTTGATACAGCAAACAGCTTGAGACACCCACCTCAACAAACTGCAATATATTCCTTAAGTTGCTACTGTCCAAATATTGACCACTAGCGTTGACCCGGACGGAGACAAACTAATTTTGTCATTCACATCCGTCTGTTCTTAGTAGCCTCTGGAAACTACCGTAATTTCTCTATTAATTCAACCCTACAATTTTCAAAAGATTTTCAGAAAAGGTCTATGCTTGACCTATTTTAACTTTTGGTGGGTTATTTGGCTCTTTGTCTAAATCGTGGATAATACCAATTATGTGTGATATTGATGCTTAGATTTTAAAGATGATGGCATAATAATGGCAATGCTATCATTATCAAGATATTTTAATTAGATTATTGCAGTAGAAATACTTGCAATTGTTATTTTTGGGTTTCTTTTGCAAATTAAACAATTATTTCATGCAATGCATGCATCATATGAGCATCAATTTTTGGCACTTGGTTGAAATTTTACAAGTGTTTTAAATTTGTGACCTCAGAAAAATATTATGTGGTTGAATTATTAGAGAAATTACGGTAATTCAAGTATTCAATACATTCCATTATAAGTAGAGTAATGTAGACATCCTATACTGTCCATACTCACTCACTGCTTTGTTATGTCAAGGGCAGTGGCTGATCAAGAAATTTTGAAGGGTTTTGGGGTGTTGGATGGTCTTTGGATCCACAACTGATAGTAACTCATCTAATCCAAGCAACCACTACTCTTCATTACCACGTAACCTCTAAATACTAATTCAAGTATCCAATACATTCCATTATAAGTAGAGTAATGTAGACGTCCTGTATTGTTCATACTCACCCACTGCTTCGTTATGTCAAGGGCAGTGGCTGATCAAAAAATTTTGAGGAGTTTTGGGGGGTTGGGGGGGTCTCTTGATCCACCACTGATAGTAACTCATCTAATTCAAGCAACCACTACTCTTCATTACCACGTAACCTCTAAATACTAATTCAAGTATCCAATACATTCCATTATAAGTAGAGTAATGTAGACATCCTATACTGTCCATACTCACCCACTGCTTTGTTATGTCAAGGGCAGTGGCTGATCAAGAAATTTTGAGGAGTTTTGTCTCTTGATCCACCACTGATAGTAACTCATCTAATCCAAGCAACCACTACTCTTCATTACCACGTAACCTCTAAATACTAATTCAAGTATCCAATACATTCCATTATAAGTAGAGTAATGTAGACATCCGATACTGACCTACCAATAGGAGATTGTGTTGTAGAAATATTGCAAATATTAAAAAGTTCATACCCAGTTATTCAAAATCTGCCTTCGAAAACGGTGCAGTTTTAGAGCAATGATTGCTGTTCTTATCGCTGATACTTAGTCAAGAGAGAATGCAGAATCTTGAATTGTAAAAGTGCCAATGTATCGCAATACGTATTACAATACACTTTTCTGTATTGCAATCGTAATATGGAAATTAGAAATGATTCCCATCCTTAAATACTCTTCACTATAATAATAACTCTCTAATGTCCGAATAATATTGTAAATTTGTGCTCTTAAAATAATCTTGAAAAGTATCTTCCCAAGATTATCTCACTTAAATCCCAATACCTTTATCCAGTGAATCTTTATGAACTTTTATCAAAGGATTTATCTTTGATAGAAAGCATATTGTATGTTTAATTTTCAAAAAAAATTAGTTCATGAATACATTCATTACAAATTTAGAAAACTTGTGTGTTGAAATATGTTCAGCTGATTTTCAATTTTTTATTTTTTTTATTATTTGATAACATCCAAAAATAAAATTCACAATTTCTCTCACAAATTATCCATGGCATAAAGTAAAATAATTCTGAGGATGATATTAATTATTGATAAGGAGGAGTTCATTATTATAGCAGTGTATCCGTCTTATATTGATCAATATCAACTAGGTGGATGTATGATATATGAATTATGCACATTGGAGTTTATGGTTTATCATAAATAAATAAAGTTCCTTGTTGTTATCAATACATTACACATATGTTGACTTCCTCACATACATTTGCGGTTCACACAAGATAAGCATGTGTAAAACTATTACGTTTTTCCTAGATAATATACTGCCCAAAAGAATTATGGGAACAGTAAATTATCCTTAAAGATCCATATTCAAACTAGTGAACTTAAAAAAATGTTTTAGAAGTAATTGACTACATTTGTTGCATTTTTAGCAATATTTTGCGACCAACCTTGAGATGATCAGACCAAAATTTCTTAAAGGCACCACTCGATCGGCTTTCATCCGCCATTTTGAATTGTTAGCATTGCGAGAAAACAAATGTGCTGTATTATGCTAATTCATTAACAAAATTAAGAAGTAATTACTTGATTGGTGGAAGAGGAGCATATTTGCAAATAATTCATAACAAAATTTATCAGTGACGACAACATTTTGTCGTAGTAATGCATTCCATGATTGTATAGCTTCAATGATTGGCTTTATTTCACGATGTTTTTATTTTTTGAGCGATACACTTTTTTTTTGGTCAAATTGTTTAATCTTGAACAACTGAAATGCTAACCTCTCAAACATATTTGAAATTAAGTGTGAAATTATCAATTTAACAATCCTATATAATTGTAAACAGGAAAGTCCTCCTGAATTTCGTTTCCACAAAAAATACACCACTCGATTGGTCCCTTTAAATAGGAGACAGTTTACCAAAATTACCGAAACGGCAGCCTTGACATGACAACATGAAGGTCAACCAAGTGTCACCAAGTGTCACCAAGTCTCGCCAAGTGTCACCATCTCACAACACTTTCTTACTGACATACTGAGATCAAATACTGAAAGTGATGAAATTAATGTTTTAAACTTTGTTGTCAGAAAATGGGGTCAAAATGAAACCACATGGTGTCAGGTTGTTCTCGTTCAAAGTAATGTAGCCCTGTTTTGGGTGATCTTATTGCTTTGGAAGTAAACTCACTAGTAGCAAAGAGG
This sequence comes from Steromphala cineraria, assembly GCA_916613615.1. NCBI lineage: Eukaryota > Metazoa > Mollusca > Gastropoda > Trochida > Trochidae > Steromphala > Steromphala cineraria. Next base: position 16,243,676 of record OU744735.1, on the reverse strand, counting down.
TTGATAATGACATAAATTTGATTAAAAAATTCATAATCAATCTTTTTGATAAAATTTCAAAAATGCTTTTAAATTAAGACAGCATGCAGTTGCCATGTGTCAGATGTGGATCATCACCATCATCATCATCATCATCATCACCATCACCATCATCATCATCATCATCATCATCATCATCATCATCATTATCTTCATCATTATCAACATCAACTTCAACATAATAACAACACTATTTGTCATATTGTCATGTTTCATAAAAAATTTAAACCAAAATCAAACAATGGAGGGTGAAAAAGGACACCAGGTTTGAATGACAAGCAATGTGATAGAATTCTGCAAATATGTTGAATAAACAGAGCTAGGACATGTGGTACACAACACTGCTCTTTTGTGTGTGGAGGTAAAAAAAATCTTTATTCAGAAAGGCTAAGCTATCATGTTTAAGAAATTTTATAACTTATTTTTCTTGTATTGTAAACTTAAGCTAAGCTCTCATGCATCACTTAAGGAACTATCAATCTTACCTTCTATGTTATGCTATTTACCTCCATTTCCAGTGGATTTCTTGACATTTTCAATTCTACTTAAAGGTCATTAAGAATATAGCCGTAACTCTTGTTTTAACCCTTTATCTGCAGTTCTTAAATTACATATAGAAAAGCCTATGTTGAGCCGATGACTGATTATTCTACTCCTTTAATTTTTCCATTATAGCCTTTAGTGTGTCAAACGTAATGCATTACAAGGTTGAATATTGACAGAAATATCACATACAAATTAAGTATGTACACTAACAATATCGAGATAAAGTACTTATCTTACAACTTGGAAATAAAATAAAAAATAATACATAAATTGTACATAAATACTGGTATCAATTTGTGAATTTATACCCGGTCCTAAACGGTACATAAGATCTTGATTCACGTTTACCTGATAGGTAGTGGCCATTCAATTACTTATTTACTTATTTACTAGTTGTCTTGTTTAATGTAAGTGTTCATTAATGAATAATGATCAATAACACAAATTATTGATTTTCTTTAAAAGTATGATATGAAAGTAAAGATATAAGTAACACTTACAGCCTACCTGTGACTGGGTACATTCCGGCAGGTGTAAACACATACATCAAACTTCAAAGGATTGCCCCTACAGGTAAGTATAGGCTCCTCATTATAACGCTACAACAGGTAAATATTGAGACCTCTTTATAACGCTACCATGGGTAAATACATTATCCTATTGATACAGCAGTTAATATGTGTGTTAGATATAAAATGTATTTATTCTGTTGGTTGCTTGATTTCACGACGACAAAATGACATTACCACACAAAACTGTCATGATCTCAACTCCCTTGGAGTTATGCATTTCATAATTCTGATGGTCATTTGAGTAGTTATCGTCTGATTTTAATCTCTGATTGATATCTGAAGAGCAAAGATGACACTTGTTTGGTTGCTCCGACTTTCTGAGGTATGCCATTGTCTTTAAAATCTAATCAAAATAATATGAAGTCTCAGCTCTTTGTTCTCATAACCATTGTTTAGTCAATGAGTGGTTTTCATAAAGTGTCCTTCAGCTTTACTTCTAGTTTTACATGAATATGTATACAGGCTATTCTTCCCATTGATAAAAGGTGAATACAGGTATTTCTGAATATGTAATCAATTCAGGTGTGAAACATTAGTAATAGATGAGTAACCCAGCATGCCTTACATGAATGTGAATGTCCCTCTCTATTTCCTTTGCTTTGTACCATCAACAATGTACTTCAGCCCGTAAAGTTAAAATATAGATATCATTATCATTTTCTATTATATGTTTTACCAAGTTAGAGTTAGCGAATTCGACTTTGGATCAAGAGGTCCGGGATTTGATTTCCGTCAGGGGCTCATCAACTAAGTCTGCAGTAGAAACTTTTCTACGTACACACTGTAAGGTTTGGATGCAATATTATACTGGATTTCAGCGCAGTACCACCCATTGTTCACTAGTTCCAGCAGTTGCTCGCAGGATTCACCATAATACATAACCACAATAGTGTTGCAGGATTTCTTCCTGCAGTGATACTGCCACCCCGGTGATATAAGTGAAATGCTCTTGAAAGCAGCATTAAGCCCAAAATCACCTCAAATCACCTTACCAAGTTACAACAACAAAGAGTATGGGTCATTTGCAAAATGTGATGATGTATTCAGGATATGTGTTAAGAAAAAATGAAATCCAAAGTTCTCACTGGCAATGACATTTACCCAAGGAGAAACTAGTTTACCTAGAACATGGACAGTAAAGGCTACTAATTCCTCTGAAAATAAGAAACACATGTACCTTTTGGATGAAATGATCTAGACTTTCTCCTCGCCCTCTAATTATCAAACTAAACAAAATTTTTTATTGATTATGTATTTCAAATTTGTCCAATATAAGAGAACAATGCTGTTTAATGGATGTAGAAAGGAAAAACCTTAAAGGGACAGTCCTGTTGGGGTAATTTTGTGGAATCGAAAATTCAAGAGGATGCAGTGATGCATTCCATTTTTTGCCAAATTATTAAACCTAGAAAAACTCAAAGGTTACCCTAACTAACATAAAAGTGAGAATTTTCATATATTTATCATAAAGTATTCTGAAATTTTGTTACCACAAAAATATCCCGATAAGACTCTCTCTCTTATCAAACAGGACATACTATTCTAATGCGGAACCAAGACAGCATAACAAAACAAAACAGCATAATCCTCATAAGAATTTGATCTTCTACTCTTCTTTTTTTCCAGAAATGCTAATATGTAAAAGAGAATTAATTCAATGAAAACAATAACTACGCATATTGTTCATCAACAAAAAGTTTTCGAAAAAGACAATTTAGAAATAAATGTTTATCAAAGATTTTGACTTTGACCTCAATTATTTTCAGAAGTGTTAATATATATGTGGAAATTTACCCTAAAATATGAATCATTTGCTGTGCCAGTAGTTCATCAATTCTTAAATCACATACACACATGTAGAAATAGATGTACCCGAAACTACCTTGACAACCAACTCTCATTTCTAGAAGTGCAAATATGTAAAATGATACAATCGTTCCAATATAACACAAGCAGTGATTTCATCAATTATAGAAATCACAAACACACGATGTAAAAGTACATGTAAAATCTTATATTCCTGAAGTGCAAATATGTAATATGATAATTCATTCAATGAAAACATAAGCTGCCCAAGAGGTCATTAATGAAAAAAAAAAAATATACAGGAATTTTGAAGCAACGATACAACATGATTTCAAGCAGTGTATTAAAGGGGCAGTAGCACGTTTTTATGGGAAATATAAGGTGATGTCAGAAAAATAAATATAAATGGTTCCAATTGAAAGACAATGTATTTAAACTAAATGAAGCAGTAATAAATCAAATATATAATGAAAACTTCAGCCATGCGATTCTTTTTTCTTACACAAAATGAATTAAAGGTGTTGACACAAAAATGGCAGCCAATGGATTTTATATGAATCGTTATAATTTGTTATCTGATTGGTTTGTGTAATGAGATTTTTGGCACTATCAAAACAATACATTTAGCATTAACATTCAATTATCAGAGAAAAATTAAAAATATAAAATTTAAAAAAATGTGTTACTGCCCCTTTAAAGTCAAATAACACTACCCGGTGAAACACTGGGAGCACATATAGTTCATCAAATGACAATATTCACATACCGAGTACACATTTACAGGCACACATCCTCCAAAATATATTGATTTAGACTGCTAATTAGCTAGCAGTGTAATGTTGTAATATAAAACAATACCATCATGAAAGATTACCTACGACAATTCTTTGTCAATGAGAATTGACATTCATATATTGAAAAACAATTGTTAAATATTTCTTTAAAAATCATCTCCTACTTTGCTTCAAGAACACAGAAGCTTCATTGGACAGTATACACTGTCAGTAAAGAATGTCTTTTCTGAGTTATAACAAAGAAAATTTACCTGAAACGTTTTCCAGCAGCGAAGAGTAATCAGTGACTGTCATATAGTGAAACGTGAGCTATACGTGTGCTACATGATACCAATACGCCTTTTCTCTGAAGCTTACAAATAGACTTCAGTTTCCTGTTTTATAATCTTTGCTAGAATTACAAATATTCTGAAAAAATTATCTATGTGGAAACACTGGAAAGATTACTGCCCTATATTTCCTTCCTCATAACAGATGCTTCACTGCAGATTTGAGAGTAGAATATGATATACGTGTATTTACACAAGTGACTGAGAAGTCGAACAATTTTCATATTTTAACAGAAGTGATTGGGAAAGTGGTAGAAGATAGCTTGTAGTTAAAGCTTAATTCAAACGTTTATGTTTCAGTTAATGCTGTCATTCTTACAAAATCATGATTTATACAATGAACTGCAGAATTTATTACTGCTAATAAAAATAAAGATTTGATATTTACTTGAAATAGATGCGGCAGATGTTTTACAGCTTGACAAAAAAGGACATGATGTTTATACAGAAATGCCACAAACTGGTTTAAGATTCAATACCAAAGATTAACATTTGTGTAGTATAAACATGATTATCAAGAAAGTATTTGGAATTTGCATAAAACAAATTCATGAGTTTTAGATAATCAACGTAATTATTTCATTATTTAATTTATTGTCCCTTTTTTTATCATTATTAGTTGTAATCATGTAGTATTTTTTGGACACATACATTTTCACCCTGGATGTAATTACCAGTCTATCATGCAATGTCAATAATTTCTAGTAGTCTACTTGGTATATGGAATGGTAAAGGCATTTTATTGGTTACTCGCCTATAATGGCTGCAATACTGTCCAAGCGGCGCTAATCAATAACTCACTCACTCACTCCTATTGGTTCATACCAGGCGTTTTAGTATAATATATATACAACCTATAACTATTTAAAGTGACACAGAGTATCTTTCTTAAAATTTTATTTGGTTTTGATAAGCTACAAAATATCTAATATGCTGATTGAACTTCATACATCATCACTGGGTTTACAAATATATCCATTTATGCATTATATCTCTAAAATTATTAATTTTATGGAAACATCAAGAAAACATCTCAAATACGTTTAATATTCGAAATTATGCATCCAATTAATCTACTTATTAGTTACAATACCTAATAAACACTATCGAATCGAATATATCTTCCTGTCAGCTTATATGACAAGGTTTCAAAATTGCGTTTGGCGAATTTGCGCGCGCCACTCGAACCACATTGTCCGGTTTTTCGATCAAAATCCCAACTTTGAATGGCCGTATTTTCGCTCAAATTTACGGATTGACCTTTAACTTGTTATTTTCAGCAACAGTTAATGGTTCTCGATTTAATAACATCGATTTCAAAATTTGACATATGTGATCCTATCAACATACTCTGTGTCTCTTTAAGTATTAATTTTTCGGACATTTGAAAATTGGTGATTTTTCATCTAAAATTAAAGGAAAACAAAACCAAATGAAACATGATTTTACAGAAAGTTGTAAACAAGGTATGAACTTGTGTTCAGCTCAATATGTGTATAAGTTCTTTATTATCGGTAGTGTAAACCAGAGCTCATTTTCAAATCCACGAGTCAAAGACTTATTATTGTCCAAGCGGCCGCAGCAGCACCAATACAGCTACCTATCTCTTGGTCATGCCCTTCTTATTATAAGCCAGCTCCAAAGTCGTGCCAAAATGTTCATTTATTAAAAAATCAATTTATTCATTCTTTCTTTTCTTTATATTTCCACAAAATGTGAAATAAATTGTGAAAATGGCGCAAGTATGTATGAGATCATAACCAGTCGTTAAAAAATCTGCCTTTCTTCAACTGAAGACAACTGAAAATTGATTAATTACTCTGTTATTTCAAAAATATTTATATAAAGTTAATTTTGTAAGTAAGTAATGAAAACAAAATGTAACACGTTACTAAATGAAGCACAAATAAATCAAAGATATACCCGTAATATAAAGTTCAGCCATGCGATTCCTTTTTCTTACAAAAAATGAATTAAAGGTGTTCACACAAAAATGGAATCCAATAGACTTTATGTGAATCTTTTTAATTTGTTCTCTGACTATGGATGATTTGTTTGTGTAATGAGATTTTGACACTATCAAAATACATGTAGCATTAATGTACATCTATTAAAAATATAAAATTTTCAAAAAATTGCTACTGCCCCTTTAAAGTTTTTCATCAAATATAGAATTGAACAAGAATGTACATCTGTCAATCATCAAAGTATTATTTATAGTACCACCTACATGCATTTAATTCAAAACTGTTTAAAAAACAAACAAATCCATTTGCTTCGTCAATAAGTGAGTTTACTGTAAATATAGGAGCTATTAACCTTGGTGAAAGACTGCACCAGAAACAGTATTATCCACACTTTGCTATGTTGTTTCTTAATCCCTCAAACAGGATGAAAAAAGTCTCATCATATTTTTGGGATAAAATCAATTACCAAAGAGATAATGATTTCATTATGTACAAAATGTCATTTGAAATGTGCATTTTAATCTAAATTATCTCATTTAACTATAAAAAGGCAAACAAATGAATTTGATTTTAAACTTAATGTCAATATTTGAGTAAGCTGTATAGCATATTGCCTAGTGACCTTACTGAAAACTGACACCAAACTAGGGTGACAACATAATCTAGCAATGACATTTAAGTGATATATCCGGCCACGTTGATCCAGTTTTTGATAATGATGTACATTGGCATTTATAAATTAAAGAGGGGAATAAACAAAAACAAAAAGCTGCTTAGTCAACAAACTGCGGAGGGTCTTTTGATCTTTTAAAGGGGCAGTAGCACGTTTTTTGATGATTTTACATTTTAAATATTTCACTTATAATTGTAAGTAAATGCTAAATGTATCATATTGACAGTGTCAACAATCTCATTACACAAGCCAATCACCCAGAGGACAAAGTATGAGGCTTCACATAAAATCCATTGGCGGCCATTTTTGTGTGAACACCTTTAATTCATTTTTGTAAGAAAAATGAATCTCATGGCTGAACTTGACGTTATATATTTGAATTATTACTGCTTCATTTAGTTTGAATACATTGTCTTTCAATTGGAACTATTTATTTTCATTTTCCTGACATCAGTTTATATTCCCCCTAAAAACGTGCTACTGCCCCTTTAAAGCCTAACTATGAGACAACTGTGTTTTATAAGAGAAAAATTGATAAAAGTGAATGCACACATGCCTATAGTACATTTCCTATATACAACTTTCGTAACATCATTGCTAGGTGGATATAAACTGTATGAATAACATGTTCATTTATACAATTCAATAATAAGGAAAATTTATTAACTGTTGGATGGACAAAATAGTATTCTTTTATGTATTTTTTATGTAAATCCTCATAAGTTGGACACACTTAAAGTGTTGGCTAATATAAATAAGGTTCAATAAGCAAGAGTTTTAAGAGTCAAAATAATCATATATAGGTTTTATTTTATCTTAAATGTAATAATTACTATATCAAAAGCAAAAATAAAAAAAATATTGAATAAAGTTTATGATTCTTAATCTTTAAATACAGTTTGTTGCAACGTACTGGTGTAATTGGATTATTCAGACATATGTGAATATCATAGCTATGTATTTATTACAACTTAATTTACAATTTTACATGAATACCCTAAAGCATTGAATTTTGATTGATGAAATTGAGATATCAATTGTTGCTCTCTTCCTCAAGTTTAAATATTTCATAAATGATTACATACATCCTATGCCTATACACATAAGATACCACCCTTAGATAAGAAGAAATTAGAAATATTAACTAAAGATAATGAAATATCAAGTTTTACATATTATATGAAATATCAAGTTTCACAAACATATCGTAATCTAAAGTACAACCATTGTCATAAGCATTTATCGCTTCTTAACATATTTGCATTTTTATATCATTTTTTTCATATAACAATCAACTCATTGATTGAAAGCGTAAGTATCAAGTGAAAAATTTCCAACTTGTTTACAATCTCATTTAATTAAATCTGAACCTATTATTGAATGTTTAAAAACTACTAATTAAGAGATCAAAATTTAAATATCCATCCAAATTTTTAGACAAAATAAAATGTCAAAGAAAACATTAGTGACAATACCCATTACTCATGTGTAACTCTTCAAATGATGAAGTCAATAAGGTTAGCCTTACTAAAAAAGTATCCAAGTGTCATAAACCCCTAAATGCTTCAATCCAATAAAGCCATTTCAATATCCACCATAAAATCATAAACCCATAAGCTGTCTAAGCTATAAAAGATAAAGTGAACATACCCCACCTCAGTGTAACTCTTCGATGAATGAAGGTAATAAAGTTGGCCATGATTCTTATAAAGGCAGACGAAAGCCCACCAAACACCTACACATCGGGGTACGGGGCGACCGACTCGCACCGATTAGCCCAAGGCGGTGGTTTGACAGAATTAAAGTGACGACGTGTTAGCACTAGTAGAGAAAGCATTGTTACTTAAATCTGAATTAAAGAATCCATGCTTTGTGACATCCTTATTTAGACATTGTGAAAGCAAGTAGAGAAATATTTCTTACCTAACTTTAAGTTAAAGCAGACAACTTTGTAGTAACATTTGCTTCAAAGTTAAACCTTGTGAAAGCTAAAAAGGGAAATATTTGTTATGTATTTCTGCATTAAAGCATCAATACTTTGTGTCATACATTTGCATCAAAGTTAGACTTTGTGACAATTAAAAAGGGAAATATTTGCGAGGTAAACTTGAATTAAAGGGGAAAAACTTTGTAACATACACTTTCATCCAAAGTTAAACTTAACTTAAAGCTTTGCAACCTAGATCTGACTTAAATCATTTACATCAAAGTTAGACTTTGTGAGAGCAAGTAGAGAAAGGGTTTTACTTAAATTTTAGTTTAAGTACCCAAGTTTTGTGAGATACATTTACGTCCATCATTTGAATTGATAAGACAATCTCTGAAGTTTTTAGACTCTTATGTTTCCATATTCACTTTCCATAAGCAATTATTGTAAGAGGTTAAATTGACTTAAGGTATAAATTGATTTATAGGACTTTTAGTAAGGCTATTCCATTTGAAAGGTTTTATCTATTTTTAGATATTTTACTTATTGGTATAAATGGGGGTGCTATTTTGAGTACATATTGAGGAGTGTTTGTTTATGTTGTATATTATTGTATAGGATTGTATTTCTTTATCCATGTTTTCATACTGGTTATGATTAACTGACATATTTGTTATTCAAAAAGTGGAAATTTTATTTGCTCACTACTTCAACAACATTAAGTAATTTTTATTTCAAAAAGTGTTAAAAAAATTCTTAACTTTCCTGTTGTCCTGTTGACAAAAATTATGAAAAATATGAAATGATAATATTTTAATAATATTTATTTATATGAAATTAAAAGTTTGACAATTGTTAAACGAAATATTGGCATACAGGAAACCAGTACAAACTGGACTGCATATAACATGATTGAAATAATTGTTATCAAAATATCAAAAATCAAAAACGATTTTGATAAAATATTTTGCACCATTACAAAATGAATATCTGTATTTCAATCATATTCACTATTCTGGTATTATATTTCCAAAACCTGTACGTAATATTAATATTGCCTTTAAAGAAATACAACCGATTGAGCAGAAATTTCCACGCCCTATTTATTAGGCGGGGCTGATATAGATATTGCGGGTACAGGGGATGAGTACTGCGTACCCTAAGTAAACGTGATTTCCCTCTTGTAACGTGGATTGAACACATACAATGATCTGATATTAGCTTTCTCTTCCACTGAAGGTATTTTATAAGAAATACTCTGGGTGGGGCTTGGTGATCATTGTATAGCCAACAAAACGTGATAAAACTACTTTATGAATAATATTTACATCACCGGCAAATATAATCAGTGATCTGTTAATTATCATGGTATATTGCACCAAATTTTGTAAAGCAATATATTGTGATATGTACCTCATGTATTGCAATTAAATTACAGTATATTGAATAAACTAAGTAATAAACTCTTTATATTGTTTAAAAATTAGCATTTTATATTCAGACAATGTCTTTTCAAATCTTTGAAAAGTTTACTATTACACAAAATATATCATATATGTAAGCCAATGTTGATGGCATATACATTTAATATTTTAATTTTGCAGAGGGTACTGTATTTTGGATGTTTAATTTAGTATTTCATTGTTGATTAAAACATGTAAATATGATATCAAACTTTCAACAAAAGATTTTGATGTGAGAGTGATGTATTTCTTTTCTCAATAGCTAAATTTTATCACAACTGTATATAAGTTTGACGATGGCGATTTAATGTATTCAACAAGTCAGATATGTTCATACTAAAATATACAAGTCAATAAGTTGTAACGAGACAACCAAAATTGACCAAAGGGTATAGTGACAAGGAAGTTTATTGCAAAATAACATCACATCACCATGCTTATTACTTCCAGCCAATGCTTACAGGGTCAACTACACAATCACTATGTGGCTAGAGGTTTTCTCTTGCAAATTATTAAGTGCGCTCATGTAAAGGAAAATTCTTAAAGCAACATTTAATTCTGTAACCTTCATTTGACCTTTTCTTCTTGAATAATAACTTGGTTTGTATCTCAATACCACACATATTTGTTTAATTAGGGTCTCCCATTGAACAATGTCTTTGATTTCTGCAGTATTTAAAAAAAATATGATGTAAAGTTCAGCCATGCCATTCCCTTTTCTTACACAAAATGAATTAAAGGTGTTCACACAAAAATCTACGCCAATGAACTTTATGTGAATAATTTGTACTCTGACTGGCTGATTGGTTTGTGTAATGAGATTTCTAACACTATCAAATTATTACATTTTTTTAGCATTAATGTATCCGTGAAAAATTAAAAATATAAAATTTTCAAAAACGTGCTTCTACCCCTTTAAATAACCCATTATGTAGTTCTGAAAGGAAGTATAGTCACATATCAAAACACTTTCTGATTGAAAAGTTTCAATTATTTTAATTTTTATCGATTTATTAGCACCAACATGTTTTTATTTATGGTGTACAGCATGGTAAAACAAATTTTGTAACATCAAATTTCAACTATTTTCATTTTCAAATCTCTTTAAGCTAGTTAAATCATAGCTCTGTTAAAAAGTGAATTCAGTGCATGAGCAAATTTTTATTCACAAAACTAACAGGGAGACATCAATAGTCTGTTTGGACTCTGGACTTTGATGAGGATCAAATGAACATTTTATCATAATATCATAATTCATAAACACAACCTTCACTTAATTCAGGGTAAACATATTTTCCAAAAATCATTGACTATAAGGTTCAATAAAAAAAAATTAGAAATTAATTATTTTTTTAGTCATTTATAATTGTGTGCAACAGTTTTAGTTGCTGTTTAGAAAAATATTATACCTATAATGTTTTGCAGCCTTAATTAAAATATTGACACAGCTGTCTATTAAAGTTAAGCCAATGTCCAGTTAATCTAAAGATTGACAAATCATGTTGGTTTTAGTGATTTTAAGTCAAATGTATGTCCCTGACCTCAGATTAACAAATTAACCCTCTTCAGTTCTTTTGTAAATATGACTGCCCCATATTGTGTAATAAAGCATAAACAAAACAATTTAACTATGACCTACCTCAAAGCATAGCCATGTTTTTACATAACCGTCTTGTATTTATACAAACTCTGGCCGGTACGTGGGTTGAGTCATGAAGCGTCTACACCCTTGTATAAAACCGTTGGGTGGTACCCTGATTTATCAGGGTGGTTTGGCCCATATAAACCTCTCGAGATGACGGTCGCCCGATTTGTCTGCTGAGTTCACATGTTGCTGTCAGATTATCACATGTTGAGGACATGTTAAGGGGGGAGAGTTGGGGGGGGGGGGGGATTAGACAGGGGGAGGGGGTAGGAAGGGGGGAAGTATTGGGGATTATATATCATTTAGTTACATGGATAATGTTATATTGTTGCATGTGTAACATCGATGCTGTACACTTGAGGTTATGGTATGGAGGGGGATTGAGGGGGGGGGGGGGGGGGGGGGGGAGTTTAGAAGAGGGGGGTTTGCAAGTTGATATGATGTACACTTGAGGACAAAGGTTATTGGGGGAGAGTATGGGGGGTTAAGGGGGATGGGGGGTAGTAAAGCTTGCTTATCCTTGTGTACTAGCTATACTCACTGGTAGAGACAGTGGGCAAAAGTATTCACAAGATGACACTATATCTCCATGTACATGCATGTTAATTTGTTAGGTACGGAAGCATACGGAAGCATCCTAGTGCCACAGTGAGAATTTTTTTTATCTCCTAATTAGGAGATACTATCACCTAATTAGGAGATACTAACTCCTAATTAGGACATAAGTAACTCCTAATTAGGACTTATCTATTACGTAATTAGGACTTAGTTATCACCTAATTAGGAGATACTAACTCCTAATTAGGAGATACTACCTCCTAATTAGGACATAAGTATCTCCTTATTAGGACTTCAATCAATCAAAACTTTATTCAGCATGGAGGTCATTCAAAAGTTAACCTTTTTTACTTATATACACGCCCACCTGCAGACCTATATATTTTTATCCTTTTACAAATATTTACAATGTAGTTTGATAAGTTGAATGAAATAAATGACATTATAAATATTGACTGGTGATGAGGTCTATACCTGTTTTATAGACCCTAGGAAAACAATATTGATCGAGGACAAAGTTAATGGATTTGAGGAAACAATATTGACCAAGGACGAAGTCAGAGGTCAATATTGTTTTCCTCAGGTTCATAGAAAGAGGGCTGGACCGAATTCACCAGTTCACAGTTATTTTATTACGCTTTGATACAAAAAGGAAAATACGAAAAAGACTACGTGATCTACAGCAATAAGGTTCAATTGCTTTGGGACAAGTGGACAATGACGTCATTATCAGAATCGAACCAAATTCCCGTAGTTAGCCGTAGTTTTTGTTGTCTTTTCGTTTTTGTATCTCTGAATAATAAAACAATTATGCAATGGTGAATGTTTCATTGATTTGAGGAAAACAATATTGACCTCGGACTTCGTCCTCGGTCAATAATGTTTTCCACGAGTCTATAAACTTTCTCCTAAACTTTTATTATTATATGAAAGACAAAATATATTATGATCTTAAGTGCTTTTGTGAGTCTTTTATAGCATAGATCATGTATAATATACTTTTAAAGTATGGCGTTATCGGTCATTAGAAGTTAGACCAAGCAATCACCTAATAGGTAGATAATAAGTCCTAATTAGGTGAAAGCTAAGTACTAATTAGGTGATAGCTAAGTCCTAATTAGGACTTAGTATCTCGTAATTAGGACTTAGTTTCTCGTAATTAGGAGTAAGTATCTCCTAATTAGGTGATAACTAAGTCCTAATTAGGTGATATCTAAGTCCTAATTAGGTGATAACTTAGTCCTAATTAGGTGATAACTAAGTCCTAATTAGGAGTTAGTATCTCGTAATTAGGACTTAGTTTCTCGTAATTAGGAGTAAGTATCTCCTAATTAGGTGATAACTAAGTCCTAATTAGGTGATATCTAAGTCCTAATTAGGTGATAACTAAGTCCTAATTAGGTGATAACTTAGTCCTAATTAGGTGATAACTAAGTCCTAATTAGGAGTTAGTATCTCCTAATTAGGAGAAAGTATCTCCTAATTAGGAGATAAAAAAATTTCTCACTGTGGCACTAGGATGCTTCCGTAGAAGCATCCTAGTGCCACAGTGAGAATTTTTTTTATCTCCTAATTAGGAGATACTATCTCCTAATTAGGAGATACTAACTCCTAATTAGGACTTAGTTATCACCTAATTAGGACTTAGTTATCACCTAATTAGGACTTAGTTATCACCTAATTAGGACTTAGATATCACCTACTTAGGACTTAGTTATCACCTAATTAGGAGATACTAACTCCTAATTACGAGAAACTAAGTCCTAATTACGAGATACTAAGTCCTAGGACTTAGCTTTCACCTAATTAGGACTTATTATCTACCTATTAGGTGATTGCTAGGTCTAACTTCTAATGACCGATAACGCCCATACTTTAAAAGTATATTATACATGATCTATGCTATAAAAGACTCACAAAAGCACTAAAGATCATAATATATTTTGTCTTTCATATAATAATAAATGTTTAGGAGAAAGTTTATAGACTCGTGGAAAACATTATTGACCGAGGACGAAGTCCGAGGTCAATATTGTTTTCCTCAGATCAATAAAACATTCACCATTGCATAATTGTTTTATTATTCAGAGATACAAAAACGAAAAGACAACAAAAACTACGGCTAACTACGGGAATTTGGTTCGATTCTGATCATGACGTCATTGTCCACTTGTCCCAAAGCAATTGAACCTTATTGCTGTAGATCACGTAGTCTTTTTCGTATTTTTCTCTTTGTATCGAAGCGTAATAAAATAAATGTGAACTGGTGAATTCGGTCCAGCCCTCTTTCTATGAACCCGAGGAAAACAATATTGACCTCTGACTTCGTCCTTGGTCAATATTGTTTCCTCAAATCCATTAACTTTGTCCTCGGTCAATATTGTTTTCCTAGGGTCCATAAAACAGGTATAGACCTCATCACCAGTCAATATTTATAATGTCATTTATTTCATTCAACTTATCAAACTACATTGTAAATATTTGTAAAAGGATAAAAATATATAGGTCTCATTTCTATGGGAGATTATTATTAATCCATATACTTCGTAGGTAAATCTGATAACATAAGCATGATTGCATGTTTAGAAAATTTAATAAAAAAGTATTTACTTTAAGCTAAGATGATTTTGGTTAACATGCAAAGATTTACAATGATCAAGCAAGAACTCATTTCAAGAAAATTTAACTAGTGTGACAGACAAATTATTTCTGAACAAGTATGCACATTTTCATTCCTCATTAAAAGATACATTACATTATAGATACGTTATTTTGTTAATTTCAAACACACATAGGATGCATAAATCGCAAATTCCCATTTTTGGGCACTGAATGTTCTACATTTCAGATACAAATTGATTAATTTTGGAATTTAGGTAAGAAAACAATGTTGTCGATATATTGCACTTTATTTGAAATCAATTCGTTGATGCGTCATTGTTCTTGAATGTTTTAAAACAAGTAAAATTAAGTGTTCATTTTCTCTCTGCTCTCTCGCCCCGGTAAGGAGATTCCAAATCGATGTATTTTCAAAAAGCGGGTTTCCCTTTTTAAAGATATGTTTTAGTGGTATCAAATAAGGATTGAGTTACCTTGCAATTTGTATGGTAGCGTTTCTTTTGGACACTACACTCAATTAGCAAGTATGCAAGTATCTGAATTATTTAACCACACAAATACTTTTTCGTGGGAAAACACATTTAGAGAGATATCCTTATCTAGCTGATGCATTTCATCCAAAAATGGCATCAGAAAATCAGACCAAAATTCATTGTATTTACCAATGGCTGAACAGAAGACCCGGCATGTCAACATGAAGGCAAATCAAGTGTTGCCATCGCAAAATTGCGTTTCCTTGAAAGCCATCCTTATCGCACACTTCTAGATTTTATTTTATTTTTCTCTAAATAAGGTAGTTGCCTCCCAAGATTTGATACCAATCAGATGCAATTACGGCAACTGAGACGTGATTTAAAACCTACACACATAACGATGACGTCACCAAAAGCAGATTTTCCGAAATAACCACTAGCCCGATAGCCCAATGCTAGTTGAAATTTGCCTGGGCTAGTAGAAAAAATGTAATGATAGCTCGGTTGGCTAGTGTTGATTGGACTATACCCAAAAAAAATTGACGTCTTTTCATTCAATGTTGTAAATAAATCAGTAACTATTTTGTGTCAGTTTCAGATCACCCCCATCACATGCCAAGACCTTTTGAGCAGATATGTGTTTGATTTTAAAACAATGAATGTCAGAAAACATTTTTTATCATACAATGGATAGTGTTCTCTGCATAATAAAGCCAACGGATATTTTCGATATCCGTTGGGCGTGGCTAAGGGTCATATACGGATACCGATGCAAATTTCAAAGGTCAAGGTCGAAACTTCTTTCGAAAATTCCGATGAAGTCACAAGCGTTAACATTTCGAATGCCTTTATAACGGAGAGAGACATTACAATATGAATGATAAATTGCATAGACATTGATCTAAGAAATAACAACAACACTGCATGGATATTTAGCCATTTGCACAAGTCCTGACTTAGTAGTGCCAAAACACTGTCATCATGGGTTGAATGAAACAGACCGAACAATTATACTCACAGGTACCAAAGGCAGTTAAGTCTCATAATCAAACACTTCATTTACCCTTCTTCGGTGTTCTTTACTTTACTATTGTTTAGTTTGGATTCGGAAATCCACAGACTATCATCTAGTTTAGCTCTCCGGCCTTTAATGTTCGTTCAATCGCTGTTTCAACGCAAGCTGCCATAGTCACGTAGGCGAAGGGAAGCAACTCTTGGCCCTTGGTGAGATTGACTCGTCCTCTCAATGACGTCAGAGTAAAGACCGTCAGTTCGATCCCGCCAAAGACCATTTAAAATGTGTCTAATTTTTAAAATCATCGTATTTTATAGATTTTTTAAATTTCAAAACTTTGGATTCGTGACAAAATAACTCAAACAGCAATACAAGGCATATATTAGGAGGAATTATATTTTTTCAATTCACCATCAGAGTCATTTATTTATTTGCATATATCAATGCGCGAATCTTAAAACAACGTCAACTATTAAAATAGTATTATCAGGCATTTTTTCGAAATAAATTTTAAAATGACATTGTATGACAAAGAAGTTATCATGCTTGTGTGTAATTATTGGCATAAACTAACCTCTGGGACGAACTCCAGCCCCTTTCTCCGTTCTTTGGAACGTGTCTGCAGAAGTCTAGATTAAAAATATAGATAAAAAATACTCTAAGTCATATTTACCATTAGTGGTATGCAGCTCCTTCCTTCCTTGTGGAGTTATCTTCCCCTGATCTCCCATGTGCTCATATTCTCTCCTGCACTTGTGCTGAGTGGATGTCTATGTAGAAGTCTAGATTGCTTTCTCAATTCAAGCCTTCTCCTTTGGGATTCAATTCCTATGGTATGTGTTGCCGACATTTGGTCATTTGAGTGACAATCGCATTCGTTTTTTATGTCTGTGAACTGTGTTTTTTGTGACTTGTGATTTTTTTCTGTGATCATCGGCGACTTTTCCGCGAAGCATTTTGTGTAACTCATTTCATCATGGCGTCTCATAAGTGTGTGACTTGTCAGCGTTTTATGTCAGATAAAGACCCTCACTCTTTGTGTGTACTGTGTGATAAGTCCCCCATTTGCTTTCCGGATGCAAGGTGTTTGTTGTGTCGCGATCTGGAGGACGATGTTTGGAATAAACTGTCAGAAATGCGTGCTAAGAAATCTAAACAAATCTCTCTCAACCCTCAATCTCCTAATCCACCTATTCCTACGGATAAATCGCCTCTGATTCCCCCTTCGGGCTCGGTTCCTGTGGCTCCTCCCACTTTTGATATCACGGCTTTTCTCACATCCTTTAAGCAAGAGATGGTCTCGTCTTTCAAAACTAGTTTACATGAAATGGAAAAGAAGAACGATGAGAAATTATCTAACCTTAAGAAATCGCTCTCCTCGTCTAGATCCCACGCGAATAGTTCTACTAAGTCCGGCTCTTCACGGAAGGGTTAGGCTAGTTTAGATGACCGCCGTGAGTTTAAGTCCCAGTCCAATAAGCGGGCCGCCGACCCCGTGGAGACGGTTACGGCGAGTGATACAGTCAAAAAACAGTGTTTACCCGACGGGGGCCTGTTAGTTGACGGCCGTGGTGGCCAGAAATTGGGTGCCCTAAACCAGTCTGGCGGCTTAAAAACCACAGAGCTGGAGGGGCCTCACGATGTTGACGCCGTCAACCTGCTCCGTGGCCCTCCGGGGACGGTTCAGGCCGGGTCACACGTGGGTGACGGCAAGCCCGTCAATAGTTCGTCTGCTACGGCTTCTGGCCTGGGCCAGGTTACCGTTAGCACGGACTCCACGCGTGACCCGTGCCCCGATCCGTTATTGTCTAGGCAGCGCACGGACGGCACGGACTCCGCCGGGAATCTAGGTCGCGGGTCGATTAAGGACACGGTTGTTGACAATAAGGGCACGCTTGATTTTGTGGACGTCCGTAACCCGCCGTTGATACCCATCATCACGGACTCTAACATGGAAGTAGATCAACCTGTTGATGTTAAACTCCATTCACATGAAGGCTTAGCCATTATTCCTCCGGCCGAAATTAAGGATGTACCGGACTTAGACCCGTCTTGGTCTTATTTGAAAAAAATTAATTTTCTTCACAAATTGAAACCGTGCACACGTCCTCCCGTTTTGGATGAGCAAGTGGATCGTGTATTACCTGACGAATTGGGATCGACTGGTGTGCTTCCTCCCAAACGTTTACCTAAGAGAACTTTACCTCATTCCACCGTGGTCAAGTCGGGCTTGGACATTGTCAACGCGAACATAGCCAAGGCTAAGGATGCGACATCTCTTCCGAAACTGCCCGTTAAACAAGCCTATATTATCCATGATCGACTTCTACCGGCCTCAGCTCCCGATGTTGACAGGGACTTTGCCCGTTTAGATGCCCGTCCTAACCAGAGATTTGTTGGAGACAAGTTGACTGTCACCCGTAAGGACGTCAAGGAAATGGATCTAGCGGCCCGTAACTCTGTTGACATCTTATCCTACATCAACTGGTTCGCGGCAGGGGTTAGACAGCTTTTACCACCCACCTTCCAGGACTATACTGGTATTAAACCCTCCACTCTTACTGTCATGAGCGCGGAAGAAGTTGCCCTAGCTCACTCCTTTTTAGACGTCATTTACCAAGCAGTAGGCGATGCGACTCTTGCCCAGCTATCTTCTGTCGCTAGACTTACAACCCTTGAGAGATCTCGTCTTCTCGGAGCAGTCAAGAATCTTCCAACGGATGCTAAGGAAGATCTTTTCCAACAACCGCTCAACACTGACTCTATGTTCAATGGCCAGTGCTCTCAGGCCATTGCAACTCAGGAAGCCCAAACTAATAGAAACTTGAATCAACAACTTGCTTCAGCACTCCTTGCTCAGACCAGGAATCAACGAGGCAACCCTCGTGGTAGGAGAGGTTTCGGCGCCACTACACCCCGACCCCCCCTCCATCGTTCTGCCTTTGATCGGGCCAAGTCCTACGGTCGACCACCCCCCTCTTCCTCACAATCTCAACCCCCAAGGGAGTCTCAACAGCAGCCACCTAGATCCAATTTTCGTGGCAGAGGAAATCGTGGATCCAAACCCTCGTACCGCCGTTGACTCCGTAACCGCTCCTTTGATTTTGTCAGACCCTTTCGAACCGGCAACGCCCACGGACTTTCTCATGGATTTCGACTTCATTACGCCAGTCGTTCCCTCCCCGGTGGGGGGTCGACTACTACGCTTTGCCCGGAATTGGACCCAAATCACTCAAGACAAGTGGATACAGTCTGTGGTTTCCGAGGGGTACCAACTCCAATTCCAGACTCATCCTCCCCTGGCTACACACCCTCAGGGAAGGAAATACCTACTACAAGGAAATCGTCTGGAATCTGCTCTACTAGCAATAGAGCAATTATTGCTGAAGGAGGCTGTTAACGAACTCTCCCCCCTAGACACTTCGAAGGGGTTTTATTCACCAGTTTTTCTAGTCCCCAAGCGGGACACTCCAGAGTTGCGAATGATTATAGACTTGAAGATCCTAAACAAGAATTTTCTGTTACCTCCTCCCAGATTCACCATGGAGTCATTGAAGAATGTGAGGAAACTAGTGCAACTGGACAGCAAGTTTGTAAGCCTAGACCTCAAGGATGCTTATCTCCACATTCCCATTCACAAACAGTCACAGAAATTCCTCAGATTCGCGGTAAACGGAAGGAGATTTCAGTTCAAGTTCTGCCTTTCGGAGTCTCCATTGCACCATGGCTCTTCACTATGATCATGAAACCCCTGCTCCAGTTCTTACACCTCAGGGGAATAGCTATCCACGGATACCTGGACGATTTTCTGACACGGCATCTCTCAACAGTGATCTTAATCAAGCACCTCAACTTCGCGATCCATGTGTTTACCCACTTAGGATGGATCATACACCCGGACAAGTCAGAGCTAGTTCCATCCCCAAGAATCAAGTTTCTCGGGGCCGTGTTAGACGCAGAGAAAGGTTTGATTTTTCCCGTACAAGATCGATGGTTGACTACCCGAACTCTCATCTTTTCTCTACTATCATCTCGGACGGCGACACTACGAAAATGGATGTCTCTACTGGGGTTCCTGACGTCGATTCAAGCCTTCACAGTCAGAGGTCGCCTCAATCTCAGACACACACAGTCCTGGATAAATCAGAACAGAATTCAGGAGCTCGACTCTGTCATAATGTGCCCTCCACACGTTTGCCGGGAGTTGGAATGGTGGACTCAGGAACACAATGTGATTTCGGGAGCAAGATTCACAGACCCACCACCACTATATACCATCTTCACGGATGCGTCGCAAGAAGGATGGGGTGCGCATATGGACAATCTGGAGACACAGGGGAAATGGACTGTCCAGGAATCTCTTCTGCACATCAATCTCTTGGAGATGCTCGCAGTTATCAAGGCTTTCAACGAGTGGTGGAGGCTACTGTATCGAACCAGCATCATGATCGCGTCCGACAATGCGACGGTAGTTGCTTATATAAACAAGCAAGGAGGGACCAGATCCCAGAACTTGATGTACCTAACTCGTCAGCTATTTCAGCTCACGGATCAGTGCAAGGTAATACTAAGGGCGAGGCACATCCCGGGAAGGCTAAACGTTCGAGCCGATATGCTCTCCAGGAGGAATCAAGTGATCCAAACCGAATGGACCCTGCACGAGGAAGCATTCCGTTTGATATCGGACAGGGGGGAGACCCCCTGCATAGATCTGTTCGCCACAAGCCAGAACTTTCGTCTACCAACGTACGTCAGCCCAATCCCGGACCCTCAGGCTTGGGGGGTGGACGCTCTATCCATGACATGGGACGGCATGATAGCCTACGCATTCCCCCCATTCAAGATAATACCGGACGTATTAGCGAAGATAGCAACTCAGGATTGCTTGATCTACCTAGTGGCGCCCGCCTTGCCCACGAGACCGTGGTTTCCGAATCTCTTGGATCTCCTGACAGACTATCCTCTAGTCCTACCGTGTTGGGGAAATCTGTTATCCCAGCCGCACTCGAGGAGGAATCACGGCAACCTGGGGATGCTCAAGCTTCACGTGTGGAGGTTATCTCGCGATCCCTCCAGGAACAAGGTTTCGGAGGAGAATCTACGAAAGCTATTGTTAACTCTATCAGGCCCTCCACAGCCAGACTTTATGATGCAAAATGGAGAATTTTCACCATCTGGAGAAGAGGAAGAGATTTACTAGACAAGGATATCTCTATTCCCATGTTAGCGGATTTCCTGTTGTACTTAAGGAATGGAAGGAAATTAAAACATGGAACCATTGAAGGTTACAGATCGGCAATAGCTTCAGTGTGTGACATTCAGGGGTTATCAATAGGATCGGATACCTCCTTACACAGAATGATCAGATCTTTTCAGATTCAGGATATCACAACGCCTTCGATTTTCCCCAAATGGGATCTTTGCATTGTTCTACAGTCCTTACTCAAAGCTCCATATGAACCGCTGAGTTCGACTCCATTAAAGTTCCTTTCCTTCAAAACAGCTTTTTTACTTGCCTTCGCTTCAGCTGCTCGAGTGTCGGAGCTCCACGCGATTGACAATTCATCCATAAGATTTTCAAAGGATAGAAAGGAAGTGACTTGCCGCGCCTTACCGGAGTTTCTCGCCAAAAATCAATCCTCTTCTTCGGGACCTCTAGGTACGAGGTCTTATAGAATTCCAGCGCTACCTGTCTCTACGTCTCGCTCAGATAAGGAGAGACTCTTGTGCCCAGTCAGATGCCTCAGATGGTATCTGGAAAGAACTGCTTCGTTCCGTCGCAATAGGAGGAGATTGTTCTTGTCCTGTAAACCTGCTGTTGATACGGAAATATCCAAGAACACGATATCATCCTGGCTTAGGAAAACCATTGTTTTTGCTTACAATCTCATGGATCAGGACACAGTTAATGTCAAGTTTTCTCCTCATGAGATTAGAGCCTTATCCTCATCACTTTCGGCATGGAAATCAGTCTCAATTCAACAACTAGTATCCTCTTGCCAGTGGAAGGGATCGAATACATTCATCTCATCTTACTTACGGGATATCTCACCCTCACTATCAGGAATCAGTGATCTAGGACCCTTAGTCGCGGCTCAGCACGTGACTTCGGCCTGAGACCAGTGTTATCAAGAAAGAGGAAAAAAGGGGGGGGGTCGGGGTCGTTGGAGGAAATTCGACGACTGACCTCTTCAAGTTCCAACTGTATGTTTACAAGGTGAGGCCATACTGTGACTAAAGTTATGGTGGTGGTCCGAGATAAGGGGACTTGCGGTATATGTTCAGCACTCGTTGTGGATTGGTATACCCACCAAACTTGATCACGATTTAACCTCAAACCGAATATGACGTAAGTTTATATTAAACCGGAAGTGACGTCATAGTGAACCGGAAGTGACGTAAGATAGAACCGGAAGTGACGTCACAACCGGAATTTCAGTAAGAATAGGTATTAATCTATTAATAGAATCAATTACGTCATAGTCGGTTATAAACAAACCTAATATATTAACCTGTGGTATGCACTCATTTATTGGAATGATCGGTGATGGGAGAAATAAACAGGATTACTGCATGAGAGTTGGAGTTTTTGTTATTTATCCATAATATTCATGAGAATTCAAGAATCAGTTATTTTAATGGATTAAGAGAGTAATTGAATCTAATTATTGGCATTTGTAAATGGAGCACATCCCCTGGATCCCTCCTCCTATTATGTGAAATTCGGGACTGGAGTTCGTCCCAGAGGTTAGTTTATGCCAATAATTAGGAACAATTACAATGTATTGTTAGTAATTATTAGTAAACTTACCTCTGGGACGAACGTTTAATCCCACCCAGGTTTACTAAATTTACTAAATTCCTCCCCGCATGTTCCAGGTGATGTGTTACTATGGACTATGGCAGTTCGAGAATATGAGCACATGGGAGATCAGGGGAAGATAACTCCACTAGGAAGGAAGGAGCTGCATACCACTAATGGTAAATATGACTTAGAGTATTTTTTATCTATATTTTTAATCTAGACTTCTGCAGACACGTTCCAAAGAACGGAGAAAGGGGCTGGAGTTCGTCCCAGAGGTAAGTTTACTAATAATTACTAACAATTCATTGTAATTGTTCCTTTTGGGATTGTAATTATCCTGCATTAGGAATAAACACTATGTATTTAGCTCGCCAAGGCTCGCAAAATACAATGTTTATTCCTAATGCAGGATATTTACGATCCCAAAACACACTCACATGATAACCTCTATTTATCTTTACTTAATTGGGCTAGTAATTTTTCTTTTCGGCTAGGAACTTTGAAAATTTTCTAGCACGGTTTGCTTATGATCTCGAAATATTATTTCATACACTGTATACTGCCCTTGATATTGTAATCTAAAACAGTAAATATGATATCAGAGGTTAGAGGAATGATTTTTCTACCGACTTATATTTATCTTTTCTCAATAGCTAAATTTCATCAAGAACCAGATGCAAATGTGACGATGGATCTTTTCTTCAAACGAGACATCCTTGAATCAATTAACCTAACCCCATCCCTTAGTGCATCAACTCTATTTAGGCTTCTTATCCTAAATGGCAGTTGAATAACAGCATAGTGACAAGATACTTAAATGTATCCAGTAAGATAAGAAAAGATAAGTTGATCTACAGCAAACTGACGCACTTCACCCAAAAATAGTCTCAAGTAGAATATACATAGTCAAACGTTTAATCTTGCAACTAAATGACGACAATTCACGCTCCTTCGCTAAGAAGCCTGTATCTCTTTTGTCACCTGTTTGAGATTTATTCCCACCTTGGGTGAGAAATGTAAACAAGAGAATAGGAGTTACCTCCCTTGGATTACAACATAGTTACGCGGTTGTTCCTGATTTTGTGTGCATCACTACTTTGCAAACCTTGTCATGTTTGAGTTTGTGTGCATCCCTACTTATAAACCTTGTCATGTTTCTAGTTACCTGACTTTTATAGAGTGTTTTGCTTTGAAAGATGCAATCTGTGACACTTTGAACACTTCGACATATATATCTTGATTTGTTAGACTACTTTAAGTAATAAGAACTGACATATAAACAATCATGTGGAAATGATTTTATTAGAAATTAGTGAAATGAGGAAATTCACTTTGAAAGCTGGACACGATTGTATATCTTTGTCAGCACATTACAAAATGAGATTTCATCGAACTTATTAAAATATGATCTAAACTATGCTACTTGTGAGATCTATAATCTGCAAAGTGAAGAAAATTAAAATCTTGTTTTAATGAGATTGGAGGTTTCATATCAAGAATTAAGCTTTTGAAAATTCTTAGCAATTCATGAAATGAAAGAAGCTGTCTTTTAAAGCTTGACTCAAATATGTCTTAATAAAAGCTTTAGATTATCTGAATAATTTCGTTTTCATCTTATCTTCGTTGTTTTGATGTGATCATGACTTTGGAAGGCAGATCTTTGGAAGGCAGGGTGGTAATGGTTATGGGTGAAAAAGAAAACAAGACCCATTTTAATCTTGTTTGCATTGGCCTCAGGGATCTAATTTTCTTCGGCCACTTGGAAAAGGTTTTAATTACAATTAACAAGTTTTGGGAAAGATCAAAGAGATGCTAATTTTCTATTTGTAATTAAGTTAGTCAAAGTGTTGTGTGTATTTATATAGAGGGTATCTTGTGGTACCCTCAATAACCTGAGTGCTGTTTCATAGGGTGTCGATAAGATAGTGATTTTGACAGATGGGTGTTGACTAAAGGGGAAGATTTTAGACACCTTTTGAGTAGGGAGTATCTTTGTTTTTGAGTGCAACAACCTGGGTTTATATAAACTTATCAATTTAAGCACTTTAGGTTTTTGCTTGAAAATAATATAGGAAAGAAAACATTTTCCTTATTTTTGTGATCAAGAAAAATGTATTGTTGAATATTGTCATTGATTAATTCATTATTTCATTTGATATTTATAAAAAAATATAAAAGTATTATTATCTAAACTTGCAATTACCTTATTTAGCATTACATACTTTTATATTACTATATGATATCAATATTAAAATGTTCATACACCAAAATGTCAATTACCTTCAAATTCATAGATCTCAATTGCTTTAGCAAATCTTCCTTCCATCCCAAACTTTTTATAGAGAATTTGTTTGTCTGAAACAAATATTCATGTAAATTCTTAAATTTGGTTTGGGATGTAAGGTATTAATACCCATTCATAATACCCTATATATTACTTTTCAAGTATACAGTGTCTATACACACCACATATGTCTTTATTTATGGAAAACACGGGGCCCTTAAGTATGCAAAATTAGTAAGAAATTGTATAATTTGCAGACGGCAGTATTTTTATTAATGCCGATAACTTTTTAAATTGTTTGGTGACCCCATGATTTTATCACATTTTAGAATAGATTATATTAGAAACTGGATGTTTTAAAAATATGTACAAATTCAAAAAAAGTTTATTTGTTCGTCCTTTCTCTTTAACTATATAGTCTTCTTTTCGCATTTATGGTTTTTTTTGGGGGGGATCAACCTTCCAAAATGTGCTTGCTTTGCTTATCTGACTTGTGTAGCTAACACCCTTCCTGGGTTCATGAGTTGCTCTAGAGGATTGATTTGTTAA
This sequence comes from Steromphala cineraria, assembly GCA_916613615.1. Lineage (NCBI taxonomy): Eukaryota > Metazoa > Mollusca > Gastropoda > Trochida > Trochidae > Steromphala > Steromphala cineraria. Next base: position 16,217,612 of record OU744735.1, on the reverse strand, counting down.
TATTTCGTGACGATTTGAGATACACTTTAACCTAACAATGATCCTCTAAAACTTCCGATACACCGTAGTAATCTGTTCTCACAACGCCTAAGAAAGTACCTAAGATGTTAACAAACACTCCACAACACTATGATACACTACGCTATGATACACTAACATTTGGGTGTACTAGTGGATTGTGAGTGGCTAGTCATACAAGATTGATACATCGTGAGACAGGAGGTGACAGATACGTGATGTTATCCGTCGTCTCGAAGAGATAACACCATGTTTACTAATCCAATGTCATGTCAACACCTACTGTGAGATAACAGATTAGCGGGAATTAGCACGCTCAAAATATTAATATTTCCGCAAACTTGTTGATAAGAGCTGGAGTGTGTTGTGTTTGTTTTTGTAACTGATGCAAATTTTAAGGAACATAGATTGAATTCCTATTTGTATAGGCATGTGTAAGCATGGATAAATATTTTTGATGACAGGTACAAAGTTATTTTGATATAAATATAAATATAAATATAAATTTAATTCATCCACCCCTGTTACAACAAAATTGACCTCCATTCCAGGGAAATGAGAGGCAACTTGCACAGTAAAGTTTGACATTGAGTGGGATTTTTTTATTCCACACTCACGCACTCACACTCAAATCCTAACCTCCTTGTATATCTATGGTGATGTATTATGAAATTATGGTCTAATGAGAATAATATAATTGAAAGAAAACAATTAATACAAGTGCTGCTCTTCAGATGAAAATAGAATAAAACATGATACATCATCCAATTTACATTTAAATTCACAACTTCCCACTTGAAATTAGTTTGTTGTTTTTAGAGTTTAATTTTTACTCCATTTGTTATGAAAAAGAGAAGAATGTAACTGTCAGGAGCCTTTTAACAGGTAGTAAATTAGACTAGCATTAAGTTTAATTTGATGGGAAAATTTTGACATTGTATAATCTTCAGCCAATTTGCAATCCCATATTTTCCACAATTAATGTTTACGGTTTCTGTTAACAAATCAACTTCATCTCAAAAGACAGTACGATTTACCACCGAGATCAATCTGGTTCTGTGTTTTGGTCCCTCAGAATAGCATGGAATTAAAATTTTCATCAAAAGCACTTGATTAACGTAAATAATTTCCCAATTTGTCCAACTCAAGTTCTACAAAGCCCAATGAGCTACGGAGACCCTTACTTATCTTCGTGGGGGCGGGTTAGCGCGTTTGGCTTCAGATCAAGAGTTCCGCTGTTCAAATCCCGCCAGGGGCTCGGCATCTTTGTCTGCAGTAGAGAACTGTCAGGGTTGGGTGCAATGCTTCACGAAATTTCAGCGCAGTACCCCCCTCGCTAATTTCAGTCGATGCTTGCATAGCCACAATGGTGTTGCGGGCCATCTCCCTGCAATAATACTAGCAGCCGAGATATAAGTGAAATAATCTTGAAAGCGGCGATAAACCCATCACCTCACCTCATCACTTATCCCCGTTGAATTGAATTGTTGAGAGTTAAGACGCAATTCGAAGGATCATTAAAAAAAACTTCATTTATTCCAGGCTTTAATCATTCGGAACTTTAAACACAAACCTTCACAACTTGAGAGAAAAATTATCAACCTGCCATACTTGATACTATGCTATCAAAGGTTAAGGCTGTAGTATGAGCAATTGTGTTTCTAATATAGGTTAATAAAGTATTAAATCGCAAGATTACTCTATAATGTGAAGTATTTAAGGTTACCGCCCTCAATTTAAGCTTGTGCTGTACACGATGAAAGGAATTTAGCATTAGAATTATATTCTGTAAATTGTGTCTCTATGACATTTGGTATAAATCTGAAATCTTTGATATATATATATATATATTTGATAGTCGGTCAGCAAAATTGTGTTGTTACTGTTTTTATGGTTAATAATTTTTATTTATTTTTACAAAAAGACAATGCAGATAGGAAAATATATATCTTTATTACTTCATTATTGAAAATTAGACCATTTAAGCAGTGTAACACCATAGTGTCAATTACTACAAGATCGCAAATAGTACAATTCTGAGAGCAAATATTCATAGGAGTAACGACAAATTAACAAATCAAATAATAAAGTATTGAATTTCATTTCACAAAATTTAAAGCTCAAGTATTCATTAGTATAAAACCATTTTAAAGGGGCATGCAGAAGCACGTTAAAAAAAATTAGTTATGTTATCAATTTGTGACTGATGATTGTACGTTTATGCAAAATGTCTTATGATAGTGTCAGAAAACAAATTAGAAAGATTCAAATAAAGTCCATTGTCGGCCATTTTTGTGTGAAACACTTTGAAAGATGATTTAAATCTTGTTCTTATCAATTTGGAAATTCATTATCAAAAATTTAAAATATGTATGTGTAATTGAAAATCTTACATATGATAAATTCACTTGAAGTCTCTACTTTCTTTTTTCTGTCAGTATAGGTGGAGTTTCCTGTATCATGATTTCCTAATGTCAGGAACAAAAGGTAGAAAGGAAGATTTTATATTTCAATGCGTAGATCTACACATGTTGTTTAGCCCATCTGAACTTTCTGTTATTGAAGGCAGAAGTATAAACAGTTTACCTAACAAAGGTGCTCGGTGTTATGTAATTCTGTCGGAACGTTTAACTAGAAACCCGTGTTTTACATCTGACAGTTTGCCAGCCTATTCATAAGAATCAGAGTTATTTTGGACAGGGCTAATATTTGGTTTTGGAGTAACAGTGTACATATAAAGCTAATTCTTGTAGGCTTATTTCAATGCGCTAAATCTACCTCAAACATAAGAGAGTTGGTTTTGGAATAAGGGGAGATAACTTTGAAGTTGTTTATTTCATCAATGAGAAGATCTTGATGTTTTTTTTAGAGAAAATATCTGAAATTTTACATGTTTATACCATCACCATTGAAATAAATTGTGAAATTATTTGAATATTTTCCTTGATTATCAGTGAAAATTTAAAAAAGAACGTGCGTCTGCCACTTTAAGTAGTGTATACTTTTCTGCTAATAAAAATCAACCATCCCTTTCACTAATGACAGTATGACAGTGTGATTGGTGAAATTGTACTCCAATCAATTCAAACGATTTCTGTGATTGGCCAATGAAATGACGAAATATCATTTACATAATGATGTGTATATGTTAATTTAGCAGTTAAGTATTAAAATATCGTGGGATACAAAGCCATTTTTAGTCTAGATATAAATAGAATAGGGATTGACTTTGTTACGTATGCTCTTTTTCAACCCTGAAGTAATACATTCACAATTGTACAACTTTTATCTGTAATGATCGAAATCATGCATTCTAGTAAATCTTATAAAAGAAAAAATACTGTTTTTATTGTGGAATATAATAACCTTCCTTATTCAACTACATTGTATATTGAATTTGACATAAAAAATGATCTTTTTATGTGATTAATTTCCTCAAAATTCCATCATTGATATGATTTGTTTTACAGTCATTTAAATTCTTCTTCAGAAATGTTGTTGATTTTTATACTTTTTTCAAAGAGATTAAAAACATTCATGTAACATTTATGAACATCTGCATCAATAAAAATTTCAATTTCAAATTCTGTTTTTGAAATTTCTGGAATTTGTAACCGACTTTAAATCCTATTAAGTTCATGTCTATGGTAAGTAAAAGTTTATTTATGTAAGGATATATTATACCAGAGGCATGTTGATTCAATACTTGTTGTGTATAACTATGTTGTTTCAGGCTTCAGATATATCTAAACCATCATTCTTAGACAAATAACTCCAAGTAAAGTGCAACTAATTAGATAAAAGTGCTTGGAGATAAATCAGAAAGAATACAAAAGAGTTTTGTGAACATACTGGAAACCTTACTGTAGGACAAATAATTTGACTTCATAATGTCAGTATATGGGTTTCATACAAATGATTGAAGGACATACTTTGTGAAATAGGTTTTAGTTGTCTGATGATATTATAAACAAAAGGTTAAACTCAAACGTTAGGTCTGTGTTTCAATATTATCAGACAAGTTTTATTAACAATATTCACTTATTTCTTATATGACAGTTAGGCTAAACATGGACAACCCTTTTTAGAAATTAACAGTTTTTATTAAAGAGACACAGAGTATGTTGTTAGGATCACATACGGTACGTCAAATTTTGAAATCGATGTTATTACATCGGGAACCACTAACTGTTACTGAAAATAACAAGTTCAAGGTCAAGCAGTACATTAGAGCGAAAATACGGCAAGTCGGGATTTTGATCGAAAACCGGACAATGTGGCTCGAGTGGCGCGCACAAATTCGCCAAACGTAATTTGAAACCTTGTCATAAGCTGACAGGAAGATAAATTCGATTCGATAGTGTTTATTAGGCATTGTAACAAATAGGTAGATTAATTGGATGCATAATTTTGAATATCAAACGTATTTGAGATATTTTCATGAGTTTTCCATAAAATCAAGCATTTAGAGATTTTATGCATGAATGGATATATTTGCAAGTCCAGTGATGAGATATGAACTACAATCAGCATATTAGATATTTTGTAGCTTATCAAAACCAAATAAAATTCTAAGAAAGATACTCTGTGTCACTTTAAGTAAAATAAACTTATATTAAAATTTATAATTTTCAAAAACATACAACAGTGACTTTATACTTTGGTCTTTGCCCTTGATGTATATCTCAATTATAGGTCAACCATTAGGTGTTTCAATATGTTTAAATGTTTGAGAGTTCAGGGTCTGTCAATCATTAAACTAACATTTCAACTGGTCCATGATCAAATACAAGTACTGTTGAAATATTGTTTCATTTAAAAAAAACCCATGACATTGTATTGAACCATATTTGAATTTAAGTAAAGTTTAAAGACTTTGATACTAATACTTTAAGAACATAACCTAGTTGGAGCAAGGTATATTTTTCAAAACACATGTTTATACTATTCTACTACATGTAAATAGAAAGTGCAGAAAAATATTTTTTGCCAAATTTATTCTCACTTGCCCCTGAAAGGTGACATTTTGCATCTTAACCATTCTAGAAACATGAAAGTACAGAAAGATATTTTTTGCCAAATTTATTTCCACTTGCCCCTGCAAGGGTGACATTTTGCGAAGAATACAATGTATAATCTCCTCTTACACCAACCATGTGCCGAACATTATCATCGAGCAGACTGGGCCTGAATCTGGTGCCTGTTAAAATGTACAGCAGAATGTAAGCATTCATTGTGCAGTAGACTTAATTTTAGTCTCTGAAATGATAATATATCTAAATACAACTAGGGCTTCCGCGGGTCCAATATATTGGTCTCGAGTACTCAAGGGGTCAGACTCGACTCGGACCCAAGTACCCAAAATGCTTATAGGTTAACCTATGAAATCACGTAATTGTTGTTCAGCCGAGATATTATCCACACATATGTTGGCTTATAGATGGTCATATAAATAATATTTTGAGACCCATGTCTTGAAATGGTCATGTTGATAATCTCATTTCACATATCACAGACAGTCAAAATAAATTACCGTATTCGACGTAATAAGCGCCCTGCACCAATAAGCGCCCCCAAAGGGTTTTGAAATTATAGGTCTAATAACTGCCAATGTACCAGCGGTACTAAAATGATATATTGACTGACACTTTGTTTCGTGAAGAACTAAAGGATACATTAGCGACAATATTTGTTATTTTCTACTCAATAATGTAAGTATGTTTTGAATGCCTGTATCAGTTATCAAAGACAACCTAAAAACAGTTTCACTCCAGTAGTCTTTATTTTTCGATCGTCATACAAACTACTTTAATAAGGGCCCATTCAAGTCAACTTTTGACTTATTAGGTTGAATACGGTAAATGAGGAACAAAGACCTCACGTTTTCGAGTCCACGAGAGGAAACTGCACTCGGCTCCAGCTTGACCCAAGCTACCGGGACTCGAGTACTCGAGTACCCATGGAAGCTCTAAATGCAACTACTTAGTATAAAAAGAGAAAGGAGCCCACTGAAGCTGTTTATTTTCAGAAACAGCAGTGATCTAGACTTGCTACAACAATGAAGACTTGTGTGGGTCTTTACAGATTATCTTTCAAATGCTGTTTGACACTGGTTCAGAGAAACTGGTAGGAGTATTGAAGTATAGCAAATTCTACACAGAAATTGCATTATTGTTGGGTTTTTAATAGGTTATTTTACTATTTGCAATACAACTATTTTGCACTACAGATTGTGTGATATAATTATTGCATTGTTATTTTCTTTGAATAGTTCCAAATATGGTCAACATTGAGTAATAGTTCTCATACAAAAGTTTCATTTGATCTTCTCATTCAAGTTGTAAACCAAATTTTCCTGTGGACAAATATTCATAACCATATTTATAACCATAGCTATTGTCACATTCATTGAGAACTGATTCCAAATAAAAATCCTGTATACCGTACCGTTTTGAATGTATATTACCATTATATTCATGATTCTTATCTGAAATTCATTCATTATGATAAAAGTCTGACATTATGCATTTTACTAAACATACTATTACCTCTAATACTATTATTAAGTTTGAATGCACCGAATGACCTCATAAGAGGAGTGTAAAGCAATTTAAGAAATTTCGCAGATGTTTAAATTAGTCACACTGAGATAGCGAAAATGCAGGTAAAGAAAATACCTTTCCTGTTAGAGCAATTTCAACAGTGTAAATAACCGAACAGCAATCTCCCTAATTTCTTAAACTTAACTTGCACCTCAAAGCATGCATGTCACAATTCACTTCAAAATTCCAGAACTCATGACTCCTGCCGATAAGATGATCACCATGACTAATATTGAAAATATAGCATCAAAATTTATCTTCAACAATCCACAATTGGATACACTGCTTAACAAAGTTATATTAATGATTATTTGTAAATATGCAGTTAATATGTCAAAACATAAGGTTTATTTGTACAACAGTAGAACACGGGTATAAAGAACTCCAAGGGACCAACGAATTTAGTTCACTATATCCGGTGTTAGCTACTCGCGTTTAGCCGTCATACATAGGGCTTTTGAAGGGACTTAAAATTTGTTTCACTATATCAATTGTTCGCTATATCAGAGTTCACTATATCCGTGTTCTACTGTATGTTGTAAAATTTGTAACAGTACAACTCTTTTTTCATGTCATTTTCACAAAAATTAAAATGACAGCCAGAACACTGATAGATCCGCCACTTAAAGAAGGGCTGCATAACCTTTTTTAAATATATTTTTCAAAAGATATTGGTCAAATAACTATATAACATAAATATTAGGCCAAAACAGCAACGATACACAGTTTCTCAATGAAGCTACAGCTAAGTAAACATTGCGTAACAAGGCGTCTGCTTGTCGCCGTCCAGCGACAAACCAAAACAAGGCTGAGAGGTGGCAGGGAGGGGATACCGGAAGTGACGTGGCAGTAGGCGAAGCGTTCGTCTGCTTATATGGAAAATGATAGGCGAAATCCGTAGTTCTGCCTTTTCAAAGCGATTAATAGTATCTTATATCATTGTGTTGCTGTCAACTGTCCTAGAATATCTCCTGATGAAGTCTCCGTAGACAAATTCCCATCATATGGATGGTTTTACGCCAAATTGACCCGCTGTGTTAGGTCAAACAGAGCAATGTGACAATCTACATCGAACTCACGTGTTCCGATCACTACACCGAGTTTCTGCTTCGAGCTCGCATTTTCACTGAATGAACAGTTTGGCATGCAGAGAAAAGGGAGATTAGTAAAATATAAAACATAGCACAATGTTTTGGGCTGATTTATGGTAATAATCCGAATATACAATGCTCACATTTAGATTTGAACGTTGTGTAAAAAGGTTGAATAAACAATGACATTGGTCTGCAGGTGTTACTTACTCTCTTTAGATCAGATACTCACTTATTACACAATTACTTTACTGTCTATCGTATTTCCTGTCTGTTTCCTAATTAGATGATATCAAATGATGACTATAGCAGGTAGGTTATATAATGCACAATCATCAACACCTGGCTATTTTATGACATCAGCTAATTAGGTAACATCAAATAGCAATTGTATTCCTTAACATCCCTTTTTTCTCTGATTGGTAAATCATAACCTATTAACCTGAAATTAGGAACACCGTTTTTGCTCTATCTGATAATTATTTTGGATAAGGTTCATTTAATAAATCTTCATTCTGTTTGGCCATGTATCGGGTATTGTTGTGGAAAATATCTCCTCTATGTACAAGAGTGAAAACATTAAGATTTTCAGTGAAATGCCCTATTAAAATAATGTTTTAAAAAAAGACATCAGTGATCATCCAATACATGTCTTTCATTGAGAATTGTAAATTGTCCATCACTAAATGAAATAACTAAGAAAAACGTATATATTTTTTATCCTGTTACAAAATGAAGTCAAAGGCAATTCTAAAAAAATGGTTTAAATGTAAAAGAAAAATAGTATTGTATAATTACATCCTTTCTGCTGTGCTACTAAAGTAATATTCAATAACAACCAACAACTGTGCACGAAGATAAAACAGTTCACACGGGAGCAATTGTTTACATAAACATCCAGGTTCTCACGTGCAGTCTTATGACAACAATGCGCAGAGCGAGACCATCTAGGCCTACATGCTGTAGCATTATGCGCACAACTTCGTTTTTAATCAGGGTCTTACGTTTTCATCAATACAAATTGCCAGTTGAATAAATAAACTACCGATTTATTGAAGGTTTGAGATGTGTGCATGTTGTTTAGGGTGTTTAATCGACGGTTAAACATCGAGCTGTACTGTTAGCTTGTGTTGTTTTACATAACGAGGGCACACAAGGGGGTATCACATCGCCTACTAACACGTCACGAGGCAGTCACGCTTCAGTGCGTTTTATTCTGTTCGCCGGCCTAATTAGGCGGTGTTCTTTATACAGTCATAATTAAGCCGTTTCTTGGTCGATTTCAGAAATTTAAAGTTGAGTCCATGTGAAATTGTTATCACTATTTCATGAATCCCGAAAGTTGCCATATAGCATTTCAGTCCCTCTTTAAAGACTTATAATGCGCTGAGTCTCAGTATATTGTTGAGAACCAGCTAGGTGCACTATCACAAGAACACGATATCTCTGGTTTGTATAACCTTCAACTAGCCCTGAATACTTCAACAGAAATTAAATCCCCTGCACACTTCGCACACAAACACTTTAACAGTTTAAGCACAGAAAGTAAATTGCTAGTGTTACAGTTGCGTTTGAAAATATGTTAAGTACAATAACATTGGCTTTCTGTATTTAATATAGTGTTTAAGAAATTGCTTACACAACAAAAGCAAGATTTTTCACTTAATTATCAAATATATATATAAGAGATTGGATGTTTGCATATTTTTAGGGAAACATATTCTACATTATGAAGAGGTAAGCAAATTTTGCCAACATTTTGTATGTTCATATAAAAAGAAGTACCGCTAGTTGTTCATATAGTCATCTGATACAAATTAATGATTTATATCTTAACATTGCCAAATTGATGTACAACAGAACATGAATGAACTCAGCGTCATTTTATCCAATTGTATAATTGTTGACTTTATACATTCTTTCATATATATATAGAATGATATATGAATTCATACCAGCTTGATTTGATGAGGTGAAATATGGAAACGATAAAGTTTACAATATTAAGAAATAACAGGTTCTAAATTGCAATGCTTCTGTTTTTCTTTAATAACCTAATAACTTTGTGCCTATTAACCTAACGACCAAACAACCAACCAACCAACCAATCTAAGAACCAATCAAACAACAACCAACCAAAAAACCAACCAACTAAACAAACAACCACCAAACAACCAAACAACCAAACAACCAACAACAAACAACCTAACAACAACATACCAAATAACCAAACAACCAAACCAAACAACCTAAAAAACAACAACCAACCAACAAACCAACCAACCAACCAAGAACCAAAGAACCAACCAAACAACAACCAACCAACCTACAAACCAACCAACCAACCAACCAACCAACCAACCAAAGAACCAAAGAACCAACCAAACAACAACCAACCAACCAACCAACCAAAGAACCAAACAAACAACAACCAACCGACCTACAAACAAACAAATAAATCAAATTAAACCAAAGTATGTGCCAGGAGTAATTCATCTCACACACTGAATGAATCAATAACTCCAACAACAGAAGCTGAATTCTTTCAATGTGAAGTCCAATATCTGAAGATGATCGCACATTTTCAGCTATTGTGGTACCTTCTTAAATAACAATTTGTTATATCATCTGATATTCAAAACATTGATAATCATGCACCGCATCACAAAACAATTATCATAAGAATCATCTAGAAACTTGTAATGTGATTTCAGGATACTTAGATATACAAGATTTCCCAGTCTTACAGAAGTCACTGTTGGAATGAATCATTGACTTCTGAACTTTAGAAAGATGTAGAAACTAACAATCTATATCATTTTGAAATCTCTTACGAAGCACCCGAAGAGGTGACCACGTGTTTTTTTCATCCTTGAAAACACAAGGCTGCTTTTAAAAAAAATATGATGCATCATGTCATAAATAATCATCTAAAATGAAAATTTACATACCAGACTTTATAATTATGATAACTTTCGTTTTCGTATCAAATCATTGCAAAGAATAAAGACCATGAACATTCCCGTTATACTGCGCAATGCGGGAGACGTGTTTGTAAACATTTTCGAGCACCCGGGTGGGAATCTCTCGTTTGGCGATTGCCTTATGAAATATTTTGTCAACACCTAAAACAAACCTTGTGTAATAAATTCAATCATATCATGACAATTTTTTAAAGAAAAGGGGCATTGTTTGTTAATTTCTATCAATTTACGGACACGGTTCATGAAATCTGTGAAATATTGTTACCACTGGTTACATTGTTGTTTCATCTTGAGAATTTTTTAACGATTCAAAATATATTTACAATTTGATAGAATATATCCATAGAGATTGTTTAAAGGATTAAATAGATATTATAATAATTATTAAAATCAGGCATAGATATTAATCCGTGGCGCTGGTTATATCGTTCTAAAAAATGCGCCCTTGCGCACCCGTCATTTTCCTCCTTTGCGATCTTTCAATATTTTCGACCAAACCAAGACTCGAAAAAAAATGCCGTACCTATTGATGGTAATTGACATATATTTCAACATTTCTGATACTTTTTCAATATTTTTTATCACCTCTGTTCATCCCAAATTACTTTTGTTTTTGCATTTGCCATTGAAAACTAAATGTTACTGCCATGCCGCATGACGTGTGCAGTCAGGCTAAAAATAGACATAGGAATTCCCTTAGTGGGCCAGTGGAAAGAGGAGTCGATGATTATTATTTTCTCTGAATTTCATCTCTTTACACTGCAAACTTACCAAACGCGAGATTAAAAAATATGATAGTCAAGCGCTATCGTGAGAACGTTGTGATTTTTGCGTACTTACTTATGGCCACGCACTGTAGAAATGTTTGATTTACAGTACCAATGAACTAAGCAGTAAATACATATTCAACAATCCCCAAAATTTAGAAACAAACAGACTTATTTTATACAGTGATGAAATAATACCAACATGACTACTACTCAGGGACAGCAAAAATTTATATATTTCAAACATTCCATTGCAAAATCTATTAACATATTTTCCTCATTGCAACACCAATACAGCAAGATAAAACCATGTTTTCAATATGAGCACTAGTGCGCTTATCACTTTTGCCTAGCAATGATTGTTGTAGCGCGTGTTCCCGTATTTTTTGGCATTTTCATTTTTTCTAAAATTTCTTACCCGGTAAATAATTTCAAGTCAAAGTTCTATATTTTTTAATTTTCTATACATTTTATCATTCAATTTTTAAAAACCCTATATGATTAAATTTAAGACTCTTATTAATTCAATAATGCTTAATTTTGCACACGCTATACATAAAATATAACATATGATATCTTTTTGTAAAACAATAAATCAATGTCTCATACATTTAGAAAAGAAAAACAACAGATTATTTTATCACGGAAACAATAAATGAGAATTTTCTATAACAAAATTTTAAAATAGAATTGAAAATCACGATAATATCAAGGTCTTTTTATAGAAATATGCAACGGCATGATTTGATAACAATAGTTGTACGTGACAATCGACTGAACTGTACCATGATATGTCATTACCTTTTTTTGACTGTCAATCCCTATTAGTCATTTGGCAGTTAAACAGGATTTTTTATATTAAGATTAAATCTCAGATACAAATTGTCATGAAATCTAAGAATTTAATCGTTTATCATGACTTCTGGCTGTAAAAAAAAATCGTGGGCGTAAGTGTGACAAAATGTCAGCGTTCTTTGGAACATCCTTGTTCATCTTACATGTTGAACAATATGACAAGTAGATCAATTCCAGAATTCCTGTATATTTGAATAAAATCTTTCAAATCTCTTTAGAAATATCATTTTTTTTTTTTAAATGTTTTCTTATTTTACAAATTGAAACATATCAAATAATTTAGATTTTTATTGCCTTCTGTGACAGATAAAAGATTTCCAGCTTTCATTTTTTCTAGGTGCTGTATGATTGAATTAGCTGTACTAAAGATTATGCTTATGCATTTTTTTCAATTAAAGTAACGATATACCCATCCGAATTAAACTTATTATAGTGCTCAAAAGAAAGTATACACTGTTTGACCAAACATTGAGAACAAATTTAACCATATCTAGAAGTACCTTTGATTGATATTAAAAGAGCATTCACTACCATGGAAAATGATCACAAAAGGATTTAATACCATGTTGAAGGTGCTGTTTGAATGACACACAAAGACACGTGCTATCATCTGAAATCTAACACAAACAAACAAGTTTTTGGATATTGCAAAACGTTTACAAATGTAAGATTTATCCTAATTCTGAGAACCAAAGGCGTCAATAAACACGAGGACATGGTGACGCATTGCCAACGTAAGCTGACGTTTGACGTATGACATGTTTCTTGCCATTATTGTAGCATATGTTGTGCTAGTCCTTGAGTGGTTTAAGGTGACACTGGTTGTCTTCATATTTGTTGATAAAGGTAGTCTCATAAGTGATCTATAGAATTCATACCCGGAGGACATGCTAGCAAAAGTAAAACGACGTTAGTTTTCTGCAAAGGGACGTTTATCAGGCTTGCTTGTGTTCTATAGTGTTGGCAGACAATGCAACGATGATGATTTGGGTTAAAGGAAACGACAAGGGGTCGAAAACACAATCTCTGTAATTTTGTGCATTTTGGTCATCACAAGTCTCCTTTTTGATCGCCACAGTTATAACTCAACAAATAAAGGCGCCATCAAAGGTACAGGATGCAAATTGTCCGCCGATACATCTGTAAACACGTGTTCGGCCGTTATTTATGTACAGACAAAACCTACACTTATCTGTGAACATTTAACCTTGCAAATCATCGATGATTAAACGTCTAACTCATCTGGTACATGTCAATTGACGTAATTTTTTTAAGAGTCAGATAAACTTTGTGGTAGAAGCAATGTGCTCGAATCCTACATTGTCTTAGTTGTCGTTACAATATGTTTCGATTAATCAGGTTTCCTGGGCCTATATTTTCGAATCTCTCTTAGTGCTAAGATAGTCGTAAGCTAATGTTATAGTATGGTGCTTTCGACTATCTTAGCACTATAAGAAAGCTTCAAAAATCTAGATCCTGGTGCCGGATTTGCTGCTGACGTTGTCGTCACTACCGGTAAATGTTTTCCAAGGTGCATTGATTGGAAGTGGCTTCCATCAACGGACGTTATCACACTTGGTCGACGATGTTGTATCATCAGTATTTATGAGTCATTGCAGCAGTTGGATAAACGTTTCTCTGTCGTAGTCAAAGTTTTAGCAATGGTGGTGTTGTCATCTCCTTGTTTTGTCTTTTTGACAGCTGTCCTTCTCTGTGTTGGGGTCAACCAGTCTCAAATGAATTCACGTGTTTTTTCTTCGGATATGCTACTAAGGTGTCCCATTTACTAACTTATACCATCAAAATGCATGTACATTTGTTGTTACATCAGAACAGGGGAATTTCGGATGCTACGTTAACGTTACGTCATACATTAACGTTTGTTAAAGGGGCAGTAGCACGTTTTTTGATAATTTTATATTTTAAAAATTGCACTGATAATGGTTAGTAAATGCCTAATGTATTATATTGACAGTGTCAACAGTCACATTACACAAGCCAATCAACCATAATCAGAGGACAAAGTATGAGGATTTACATAAAATCCATTGGTGGCCATTTTTGTGTGAACACCTTTAATTCATTTTTGTAAGAAAAAGGAATCGCATGGCTGAACCTTACGTTATATATTTGAATTATTACTGCTCCATTTAGTTTAAATACATTGTCTTTCATTTGGAACCATTTATTTTCATTTTCCTGACATCACCTTATATTCCCCCTAAAAACGTGCTACTGCCCCTTTAACTTTAATTGACAGATCTTTTTTTATTGACTTGAGTAACTTTACTCATTATGGTTTTTCTCTTCATTCAAATTTCTTAGAGTGTATACTTTTTTTTGAACACTAGATTATATAAAAAAATCTTACCAAAAAAAAAATCTAAAATTCTATAACATTAAAAAAGATAAAAGAAATGACAATATCATCAAATTTTAGGAATTCTGATAAAATGCAAGATGAGAATTTTGTAATAGTCTTGAAACATTCTTTGAATACACATTATGTGTAGAAAATAGATCTCTTGAATTTTGTCCAGATTTTTTCAGAGTAACCGGTAAGTAAGATAAAATTTCAACTAAATATTGTCATGAAACCTAAGAAAAGATTTTAAAACCTGAAATATTTTTCATTCTTGATTAATAGCAAATTCTAAATCACAAATTAAATACAAATTGGTATGTTTTATGCATATTTCCTTACCGTTAGTCAACCTAAAGCATTAATAGATTAGCTTCTCTGAGTATTGTCCTTTTAATTGAGTGGGTAGCTTATTTCTTGAATAGTCTTTGTCTTATGGGCTTGGACACTTGGGTTAAACAATCAGCTTATTTCTTTTACTAGGTAACTTTAAAAGAGGGGTTAGATATAATATTATTTCTGAATCAGTCGTGGTGAATCTGTGTACAAACCAGGTCGGTGTTTGTAAATCAATGTTGGTAAATATATTTTTGTATTGATAACACCTATACTTTGTTAGTCTGCCAGTTTATTTTTGTGTACTAATATATTATAACCACTTGAACTTATCTCTTATCATCTAAGCTGATCAAACTTCTTATTGAAACTATTTTATGTTTTAAAATTGATGTGTGATATCTTTTAAATACTTGTTTAATATTTGAAAGAACAGGGTTTTGCCTATTAAACTTTCTGACACATAACGATATGATTAAAGAACAAGGATAAGGACTTAAAAGGCACATTTTGCTTAGAAATCAATGAAAAATTGAAATATGATATTGTTATTAATGACAGATTTATATAAATATTGTTATTGAGGTTGAAATTAGATATTTTCAACTGAAAAGGATTTATGGGTTGGTCATGAAATTTACACTTATTATTATTGTTTTACATGACATCATAATTTCATGCTTGATCAAGGTTTGTATTTTGATCCTTTTAACAATTTATACAATACATCAATCAATAAGAAATGAATTGTACATTTTGCTCTTAACGTAAAAACACGCAAATTTCATGTTGTTTTCATCTAGAATGGAATTCCGTGAACCTTATCAATTGGTCAGCTGAGTATAGAGGTATATGATATGGCCCTATAAGTGACTGTCGTCCTTTTAGCGTAAAAGCTTGCAGGAAGTGGGACAATAATAGCTATTGGTTTTGAGAAGCATAAACAAAGAAACAAGAAATAAGCGCTAAAAACATGAAACATGTATTAACCTTGTTTTATTGGGTCTAAAAATGAAAACAATTTATTAAATGCCCTATTATTCACCTTAAACATTCACCACTATAGTCAGTCATCCATATCTTTTTAGAGAAAGAGAAAGCAATTTTTTTAATAAACTAGAAATATCTGAAAATGTAGAAATCTCATTGGTTCTTTTTATTTTATATTAAAGGATAATTTTCTAATTTTTTCGATAATAAATTGTAGATAATGGCTGAAATATTACACAGGTGCCATGACATTATTTGGTTGATGGATAATTTCCAAAAAGTTTCAAGATTATGGCTGAATTATTGTCCAATTGGTATTTACGGCAACTCACTCATTCATTATTTCAGGAATGATAGAAATGAGACTTATTGCCACATTCGCACACAATATGTTTCTAGAACTTTCTGCCACTCCCATTGATGCCAAAGACTCTTTGATAAAACTCTGGTATTCCTGCAACCCCTCAGAACAACAATCTGCCCTTGGGTCATTGAACAGGCAGCGGAGGAACCAAGAACTCAGATATATCCATTTGCTTAAAGGGGCAGTAGCACGTTTTTTGATAATTTTATATTTTAAATTTTAAGACATTGGTTTAATTTTGGCATGTTTGGCTATCGCAAAATTGTACAAATACGATTTGGCTTAAAAGTGAACCAATTTTGTCAACAGTGGAACGAATTTAAACAGTTATTTAGATATTTTAGAATGTTTTTCTGTAAATTGGGAAGTAAGATGTCAACAAGCCCATATTTAAAGGCATTGGTTTTGGCAGTTATTTAGATATTTGAGATTGTTTGTCTGTGTACGTGGGCAGTAGATTTTCTACATGACCGTTTAAGACATTGAAATACACTTGTTATGACTATGTTTAAGTCACCTTCTATGTGTTTAATATCTAGGATGAACAACAATTACATGATTTCTTGGTTAAAGACACCTATATCTATATCTATCGGCTTTCATCCGCCATCTTGAAATTTTAACAAATGTTCTGTATCATGCTAATTCGTTAACAAAATCATAAGAAATAACTGATTGGTTGATAGAAGAGGAGCATATTTACAAAAATATATTATAAAAGTTATCAGTTACGACAATGTTTTGTCGTCGTAATGCATTCGATGCTTGTAACTCCGATGATTGGCTTCATTTCACTGTGTTTTTCTTTTTTGAGTGATACACTTTATTCTTTAATTGTCAAATTATTCTTAAACAACTGAAATGTCAACCTCAATAGCATATTTGAAATTCGGTGTGAAATAGTCATGTTAAAATCCTATTTGTTAACAGGAAAGTCTTCCTGAATTCTGTTTCCACAAAAAAAAAACTGCAATAGGACTGTCCCTTTAAAGTTAAGAATTTGGGTACTGAGGTCTGAGTCGAGTCTTATACAGCTTGAGTACTTGAGTCTATGTTTCATCTGGGCTAAATGTTTCTAGTAGGTTGTTACCACTCCCTATCGTGCCATTGTATTATTGAACTCTTGATTCCTGCGAATTCTCAGATTCAGCAAAGTGTCAGATGCTAGTTTATTTTAGCTTCTGCCTCCAGATTTTTGTACTTGATGCTTTCATGCGTCATTTATTAAACTGTTGGAGTGGAACTCTAGTCATTCATTGTAGAAATTTATATTAATATCAACAAACTGTGTACTCCATCTATTAATGTTGAAAATGTGGGGTCAATTTGAAATAGTGCAAATTAAAGTTTGGTATAAGTGAAATAATTTTGATGAATTTACCTGAAAATACATCAGTCATTCATTGTGGAAATCCATATCAATACAAAGAAACTGTCTACATGGCTTTTCAATCTATTATTGTTGAAATTGAAGAAAAAATTTAAAATATTGAAAATTAAAATTTGAACAATAAGGCCAATTCTTATGGATGAACAACTTCTTTATTGTGTAAGCTTTTACGAATAAAAATAAGACTTCTAGAATGCCAATCAAAGAAATTAAAATTTGGTATAAATCATTTTAATTTTAATGATTTTACCTAAATTATCTTTGAATCTAAAAAAAAATGTATTGGAAGAAATAGATTAATTTACATTAGATTACATTACAATAGATGAAAACCCTGTACTGAGTTCAATATGTGGCTACTTAGACTGGGAGGCTGCACTTTCAGTGTAAACACTGTGGAGGAGTTGTTGCATGTCAGAATAATGGTTCGATGTGTTTCGTAAGGTGTGGGCTACCAGGAATTCTCTACTACAAAACCACATGTGCCGGTGCTTGGCCATTCTTTCATCTCAGATCTAAGATTTTACCAAATATGACCATTCAATAGATTTGTAAATGAGTAGGATTGGTAGTTATTCTGTAATGTGATTGTATTGTACAATATTTAAACATACTTGCATCCCTGTGAGACATTTTTATGTTACAATATATTAACATATAATACCAAATATGAGAATAATTTATAATCCTGGTTTACCTACAAAATAATATATTTTATATGATTTTGTTTTTGATATTTAAATTTTTGACATCTTTGTGAAAAATTATCTGACAATGATAAACTCGTTATATCAAAAATAATACATGTTTTTAGCAAAAACTCAATTTAAGTCATAGTAATGGTAAATGAGGAGTTGATGGAAACTTTTGTACATCTTTTTTTTTTATCATTTCCTTAAGATCTCAGCATAGATAGTATAAAGAATTCTACCATTTTTTTACGTGAAGTTGTTTATCTTTCAATTTTTTTCATCCAAATGATACTCATTGTATTAAACCTTGTTTGGCCTTTAATTTTGTGTTAACTTTAAGATTCTAATTAATCAACTCAAATATGAGAACTGTGAAATGCATAAGTATTGTTTTGTCACATTCCACTTTTGAAAAATCTATCCTTTCAAAATACCCTGTAAAGGAACAATATCAAATATGACCATGAATTTCAGAAATGAATTAATGATTTCAGTTGCCAAGTATTTGGGTTCCGTAACAGAATAACTTAACAATGACCATGCATTCCTGTTTGTCGACGCGATGTGAATCCAATAAAATGGCCACTGAGAATAAAGTCTTGTACTATATCTTACGATGACTTGGGATTGTGGCATAATCAAAAGATCTTAAACATGGTTGTTTCTAAAATCAATTTCTACGACAGAAAGTTAAGTTAGACATGAAAATTGTACTCATATGAGTATATATACATGACAAGAGTTTAATTTACTTCATTTAAATATTTTTAGAATTGTTTTCAGATTGATACATTTTTTAGAAAAATATTGAAGTAAACAAGGAGATAAACAATAAAATAAATCCATGCCAAGTAAACTATTGATAAGAGTACCTGACAATTATGGTTATGATTAATATCATGAAATTAACTATATCCTAAAGTCATTTTTCAAGTAAAACAATAACAAGGATATGACACCTTCTTCCTGGTTTGATTTTATTTTTTACAGGAAAAGTGTAATTAACGCTGTAATTAACTTCAGGATGTTATCAAGGATTTGATTGTTTCCCCGAATCCATTCCCACTTTCAGAGAAAATAAATAATGGAGGGTTAAATATTCTGACCCGTGAACACGTCTGATGTCACATAAAGCCACACCATCAATCAGTGCAATGTGTGATGTGGCAAGATCGCACTTAATCAACTCGCCCGGAACACTCACACACATATATATAATTATATACACACGCTTGTATACTGCTTATTTTACAATAGGAAGTTGAATGTAGACTTCCTTTAAGTCAATAAACTACAAACTTTTATTGGTATGGCATGGTTTCTTTCACTGTTTATAAGCTTATTGGAGACAGTTGACATCAACAACAAATAACAAATGTGTTTGGATATAAGTATTTATATATATAGGTATAGATTTAAAAGAATTTTAACAAGTTGATATAGGATATCACTCTCTGTATATACACCGGTACTTGTATACTGCATACCTTAGGATAGAAAGTAGGATATAGACTTGCTTTGAATCTCACAAAGTACAAAATTTTATTAGTAATATTCATATTCCTAATTTGTAGACTAGTGAGGCTTCTGTTTAGAGACAATTATCATTTAGTTATATTGATATCAACAACACATAATTATATTTATACATACACAAACTTACATCTTAATATATATATATATACAATACGTAGAACACGGATATAGCGAACAATCGGATATAGCGAACAATCGGATATTGTGAATAAATTTCAAGTCCCGTCCCTATGTAATATAATTAAAATTATATGCGTATAGCGAACACGGATCTAGCAAACTAAATTTTTTGGTCCCTTGGAGTTCGTTATATCCAAGTTCTACTGTATTGTATATCTACATCTGTTTGTATACTGCATACTTTGTAATAGGAAGCAGTAGGATGTGGACTTGCTTTGAGTCTGTCAAGAACAACAATACAAGATTTTATAAGCAGTTTTTAAGTGACATTCTAAAAGCTGGGAGTGTAGAGAATCCAAGGATATTTTATGGGTGTGAAACTTCTTAACTTTTAGAATGATTTTCATGAAAATAAAGAAGCTGTTAATTCATAAATAATCGTTGTCTTCCCATAGATTTTATGGGGATGTAATGTCAATGTCTTTGTTCACAGAATTGTTGCGTTTTGGTAATGTTCCTTTACCATTTTTGAGTATGTTTATAACAAGTTTTAAGAGTTTGTTTAAAAATGTATACCGGTAATTACATAAGATCGATCTGTGTCGAAACAAAAAATAATTTTAATAGTTTATTTGGTAAAGAACCACAGATCATTATACACAAATAATGAATAAATCAGTTTTTAACCTGTTAATTAAGAAATCACAAACTATTTGAGAACAAAAGAAATATTACATTTCACTGTTTTCTCTGCCAGAAATTGTAACATAAAAACATGCAGCTTATGTCACAATAAAAAATATAATGCAAACTCATTTCCTATTCGGAACGACTGAGTTTCCTGTGTAACTAACCACAATATGCATGCAAATTGAAGGGAAGGTTAAGAAAGGAATTATATCCCAAAACCATTAGTTTGTAAGAAGCTTTGACTGTGTGACATCAACCATAACGTTTCCCTATCAACTACCCACAACATGACTGGTCCATGAGCTTCACATTACTTTTGTATGTAAGTAGTTATCAAGAAAATAGCACTGGCCAAGCATTATGATTTTGATCCTGATGTTTAGTGTACATAATTATATATTTGTAAATTTATATTTTTTTCTTATGTGGGTGTAAATATATTTCAGATCTATGTAATTTTGTTGTGTGGGTGTAAAACAGTTAGGAATTTTTATTTACTTGTTTGTTTGGGGTGTATAGAATAAGGGAAGTCATTTATTTCCGGGTTAAAGGAATAATTAAAAGAAACTTTTGAATAAATCATTTTTTTCAATTATTTTAATTTAGAGAAAACTGTAATTCTGACAATAGAATGTATATACTTAAAGGAAATTTAGAAACATTCTCATTAACAATTTTTTAAGTATCAAATTAAAATTATAAAAGTTGTGATATGATTCTAAAAGTCTGCTTTGTTTAGTTTTGTTATTTTGTAACTTAAATGATGTTGGGTATTGAAAGCAGTTGTGCTGTAAATTTGAATTTTGCCTTTCCAATAATATCTTTTCTGATTACTAAGATGTGTAGAGATATTAAAAGAAAACATTTATATAAAAAAATGAGTTCATTTTAATAAAAAAAAACTCTTTATCCTGACAAGGCCTACAAATTTCAAATGGATTTTTAATTTCAATGTTCTGTCACATTGAGAGAAGAGCATGAATATATTGGCAGAATGATCCTGATGTGTTTCTTTTCAAATACTCAAATACTTTCAAATTAAGATTATAGCCAAACCGTTTAATTTTTACTCAATTAGCAGTTTATCTATTGTTCTCGAATCTGGTGTCATCAGTGTTCAGAAAATTACCAACTTCTAAAATGCCTTAAATTACCATTTAGCAGGAGATTGTATTTGAGAAATTGTTTTACACTCAAGAAATGACGTGACTTTCAATGATTTATCACTTTATGCTAATCTTTTAGAGTTCAAAATGCGGGACACTTTCAGGTGTGTTTATAATGGGTTCATTCAGGTAATAGAACAAAGAGAATTTCCACACCTGTATTTGTACAATAAAAAATTATCATTATCATCATTATTGGGCACAAACAAATATTTCCGATGTGCAATATCCAATGTCCATTGAGTTATTTCTGTTTTGTTCATTATTGATAAATTAATATTATTATTATGCTTACATCAAAGGCCCCGGTATCCCGGTAGAGACAAAAAAATTGAAACTTGGGCTAAACACTGTTGAGTCCTTGGGCAAGGCACCTCATCCACATTGCACTCAGTTCACCCAGATGTACAAATAGCTACCTGAACATGGGGAGCATAAGGACCTCTATGGTCGTGCAAGGCGCCTAGTTGCTGACTCTAAAGTACAATTCCTGCAGGGTAATGATATACATTGTATCGCCATTATATCGCCGTTGAGCAGTCCTGGACTGGATACTAGGTGTTATAATTATTATCATTATAATAGACATATTTTCTTCATGGTCAAAATTTGCATGATGGGATCCATGATTCAAATAATTGGTTTAAGAACACCAAAATTCATTAAGATTAATGAGAGCATTACATTATGATGTTTCAATTTTAGAAAAGATCTTTGTATACAATTGGACATAATACATATATTATATTGCATGAAAGTAAAGGTTGTACGCAACTCAATGCAAAAACCTAAAATGTCAATTTTGAGCATTATTAGGGCATGATTTGGTCTATTTGATATATGTCCAAAAAAACAAGCAATTTGTAACTTGCTACCCCAAGTTAAAGGCACATGGCTATTTGCAGATGTTAAATGTGTCATGTGAGATTATTTGCAGGTGTTAAATGTGTAGTTTGATATAAGATATAAAGAAATTGATTTAAGTTTATTATCATGACCTTTGCAATAGAATCTCGGAGTAATTTGCATGCAGGTGTTGAAACGTAATAGATAATAAAATTATCACAGATTCATTCCAAATGCAAGCCTAATTCAGAGTTACTTTTTATAGCTGATGACGCTTTTGTGACTAAATAAACGTTGTAGGATTTAAATCGTGATTTGCAACCTTTCGTCATATCCTCATATGACACTTTTGTATATCCAAATATATTTAGGATATGAGTTCACGATTATGGACATTTACAACTGGCTTCGTGTATTTCGCTAATCTCATTACTCATGATATTTCATGTCATAAAATGATAATAACACATTATGCCGTCAACCAATCAAATTCAAGAATGACATACAACAACCAATCAAGAACCAGGATACTGTTATCAATACATCAAAGACGTCAGTGTTGAGCGGTATCGTCATTTTATTAATTTCATTGCAGCTTTACTTTTATCAGCTATCATGACTTTTTCTTCACTCGAACAGTTTTCAATAGTATGCCCTTTGGGCATTTCGGGGAAAAGTGGCTTAGATTTAAAAGATATCTTTTGAATCAAAATACAATCTGAGTCATTAGGGGTTATTAAAGTCACAGAATGGAAATATATGTTGACATGAAAAAAAAGAATTTGTATGGAATTGTTGTAAACTGAGGTGATTGTTTGAGAAATAGATTAATAAAAAAGAAAAGAACTTTTCTCGGTAAGATCTTTTATTGTTGTAGGTTGAAAATAAGTATTTCTATGAATTATTGCGTAAATTTTGTTATCTCTTGATAGAGTGAGGATAGAACCCTAACCACATTTGTCAAGTGTCTGAGTTTAACAAGGAGTTCCCATGTTTGTGTACGTAGCTTATGGCTGCAACATTGCCCAAGCGACGTAAAACAATAACTCACTCACTCCAAATTAAAGTGATCTGTCACCTATAGCTTTAACTTCTTTGTTAGATATTTCAGAAGTTGGAATGACAATAATGAGGAGGAATATATAGATGACAACTTCTTTATTCATGGTATGCAATGTTTCGACACAGCTTTATGCAGGAGAGCAACACAAGAACCTGTGTGGAAACGTCGCATATCATGAATAAAGAAGTTGTCATGTAAATATTCCTCCTCATTATTGTCATTCCAACTTCTGAAATATCTAACAAAGAAGTTATGACATTTTAATTGTTATGTGTTCTTTATGAAAGTGGACTGTACCGTTGTTTTGCAAGTGAATGGAACCGGTCTGCAGTTGTATGTCGTGCATTCTTTACCCCTAAATAAACATTTCAAACCTCGCAAGCTCCTAATTTTTAATTTTTTCTGGTTTCCATGATAACAATTAGAACTTAGTGCATATTGGGGGATGCTTTCGTTTCCGGGCCATATCTCTAAAACCGTTCAATATTTTTTTTACGAAACTTGGTATGTGGTTAGATCTAGAACTGGAGTCGCGCCTTTTGCTATATTGGTTATTCTGAATTTTTAATTTTTTCTGGTTTCCATGGAAACAATTTGAACTTAGTGCATATTGGGGGATGCTTTCGTTTCCGGGCCATATCTCTAAAACCGTTCAATATTTGTTTACGAAACTTGGTATGTGGTTAGATCTAGTGGTGGAGTGGTGCCTTTTGCTATTTTGGTCATTCTGAATTATATAATTTTCCTGGTTTCCATGGCAACAGTTTGAACTTATAACATATGAAGGGAGGACCATTTCCGGGCCATATCTCAAAAACTATTCAATATGATTTTATGAAACTTGGTCTGTGGTTAGACCTAGTGGTGGAGTGGTGCCCTTTTCTATTTTAGTTATTCTGAATTTTTTTTGCTGTTTTTTTATAGAAACAAGTTGAACTAGGTGTATATGGGGGGTAGGGTCTGTTTCCGTACTTTAGCTTAAAAACTATTCAAAATATTTTTACTAGATTTGATATGTGGTTAGAACTACTGGAAGAGTGGTGCCTTTCGCTACTTTGGTTATTCTGAATTGTTATTTTTCTGGTTTCCATGGAAACAATTTGAAATTTGTACATAATGGGGGTAGGGTCACATTCGGATTAAATGTTAGCGGGGGACATCACAGTGCATCACATGCACATATTTCTAGTTAGAGGTCATATAGACTTGATTCATATAAACTTCTTATTGGCAGCAATCATTGTATATCTATCAATGAGATGTGACTATCAGTTTGTTATGGTAAATAAGTCTATCAGCATGGTAGCACTGTAAAAAATCTGATCTCTTCCGTTAATTGTTTTTAAAAAATCTTGATTTTGTAGGACAAATCTTTTAAAGTTGTAATTAGAAAAAATATTTTCTGTTATTGCTGATTAAAAGAAGATTGTAATGTCAAAATTGAACTTGATAAATATTCAATTACTTTCCACTCATGCATAAAACCCTTAAAGTGTCAGTCCTATCACATCTGGTCAGCCATTTTCATCTTGAGGGAAATAATATAAAATAAACCTGCTTATTTCACAATATTATGAAAACAAACCATACTTTAAAAAAACATCTTTATTATAATGAAAAGGTTGATCACCAATTTGTCATACTATAACAAGGTTTTTTCACAGTAGCTGCCCTGATAAAAGGAGTAACTTTTTTTATATTGATCGAGAGTGGCTCTTCATTTACAAGATGTCCAATCCAAGTCAACTTAAATGTTTCCCTCTTCATCTGGATTGTGATATGTATAAACTTGAATGTCCTGTTGATTTCGTTTTAACAAAAAAATACCCTAATAGATAGGACTGTCAACCCCTTAAAACTGTTGTTGTGACTTCCAACTGGACAAGGAATTTGTCAGCAATTGCTTGTTAATCTGAGAACAAATAGTGTCTTAACCTCCCCCTCATCTTCACTCAGCTGCAGCAGCCTGTATACCTACTGACCCCTCGCTTTCGTCCCTGTCAGTGTTTCTGTCTGTCTTTTTGAGTACCTGTTACTGTTAGTGTATCGGTCAGTTTCTTTGTCTCTCTCTGTCTGTCTGTCTGTGTCTTTGTCTCTGTCTGTCTGTGTCTTTGTCTCTGTCTGTCTGTCTGTGTCTTTTTCTCTGTCTGGTTTCTTTCTGTCTGTGTCTTTGTCTCTGTCTGGTTTCTGTTTTTGTCTTTGTCTCTGTCTGTCAGTTTCTTTGTCTCTGTCTGTCAGTTTCTTTGTCTCTGTCTGTCAGTTTCTTTGTCTCTGTCTGTCTTTGTTTTTTTGTCTGTCTGTCAGTTTTTTTGTCTGTCTGTCAGTTTCTTAGTTTCTTTGTCTCTGTCTGTCAGTTTCTTTGTCTCTGTCTGTCAGTTTCTTTGTCTCTGTATGTCAGTTTCTTTCTCTCTGTCTGTCAGTTTTTTTCTCTCTGTCTGGTTTCTGTCTGTTTCTGTCTTGCTCGCTGCTAATGGCGCCAATATTGGCCAAAGAGCATAAAACAATCACTCATTCCCTCACTCACTCTGTCTGTTTTGAGTATCTATTTGTGTATCAATTTGTCTGCCTATATGCTTCTGGTTGTCTTTGTGAGTATATTTTTGTGTGTCTATGTGTCTGTCGGTCTGTGTGTGTATCTGTTTTCGTCTATCTTTCTGAGTATCTCTTTGTATATCAATATATGACACTGTCTGTCTGTTGCTGTCTGTCTTTTCAAGTATATTTTTGTATATCTATATATATATGTCTATGTCTGTCTGTTTCTGACTGTCTTTCTGAGTATATTTTTGTATATCTATATATATGTCTCTGTCTGTTTGTGTCTGTTTGTGTCTTTCCCTTGAGTATCTGTCTATATGTGTAGGATCAAAACCAAGCCA
Organism: Steromphala cineraria; assembly: GCA_916613615.1. Taxonomy (NCBI): domain Eukaryota; kingdom Metazoa; phylum Mollusca; class Gastropoda; order Trochida; family Trochidae; genus Steromphala; species Steromphala cineraria. The sequence goes on along the minus strand of OU744735.1, from coordinate 16,190,861 downwards.
GAGGTGTTGTTGATAATGTAAGCACGCGGCAGAGGGAAATTGGAAAGGGCCAACAGGCCCGCCCCAATTTCCCGAGGCTGAGGGCTTACATTATCAAACAACACCGAGGGCGAGGTTTTGATCTAACTTATGAACCGAGATAAACCGTAGTAAAAAAATTATTTCAATAATAAGTATAAAAATGGATTCATTGATTTTTACTGGTAGGGAATCACCATGAGCAAACGGAGAGCACATCCGCGCCCTGCACGTGCTTTGCGCTCGCTACCCAAGCCGTGAACGTGAAATGCATGCGCTATCTGACTCGTGAAGTTCACATGATTGTCACTGTGGAAAATACATCATTGTTCTCGTGGGCCTTTATAGCGGAGTTGTCAAAGGCGCCAGTTTAGTAAGCGAGTGGTGCAGAGTTCAAAAACCAGGCATGCGAACATTATATTTGTGATTTGTCAAAAATTAGATATTTTGTGATGGTATTTATTCGAAGAAGGACTTTGAAACAAAGTATTTCAATATGTGTATAATCCCAATCAAAATAAATTTCCGATAAATTCTAGAGTAAGCCCCGGGCTTTCCTAGAGAAAGCCCTGGGCATTCTTGGAGAATGCCCGGCAAAGAGGTTTATCCGGTAAAAGAAGAACCTAATAGAACAATGGAGTGACGTCACTGGAGGTTTATAAATCTATATATGTCTCTGTCTGTCTGTGTTTTGAGTATATTTATATATCTATGTTTCTGTGATCTGTCTGTCTGTACTGACATTTCTATCCAATTCTCATGACATCTCAATCTTTATCTTTGTCTCTATCTGTCTTTTTCTTCCACCAAGTTTATCTCTGTCTCTATAATTAATGTCTGTGTCAAATTTACTTTCCTGGAAATGTCTCTGTCTGTGTCCCAATGTGTCCTTCAAGGTCAACTTGTTTCCTAGATATGTCTCTGTCTATATGTTTGCTTCTGTCTCAGTGAACGTGTTACTCTCTGCATATCTCAATAAATTGAAAAATACATAATTGAATCAAAATTCAGTTTATGACAAAATTTTAAAATTTGTTTCTGCATTTAGAATCACAAATCTTCTTCAAGATGTGTTCTATCAATATAAGGTCCTAATATAAGGTGATGAGATTATAATTTTTCACCTTATCATGATATCAATTTTCACTAATTTTTCATTCAATCTAAAAAAGATTTGTTCAGCAACCATGTCTTGCTTTTTTCAGTCGCTTGTCTTACCTTGTTTTTCTAGGCTAATGTATTCTCACTTAGTTGAAGCATCAAGTATCATATTGTTAAACCTAAAACGGCCTTTTCTGATACAAAGTATCACATTTTAAGCTAACAATATAGAATATAGAGAATATAGATAATGACCTTGTTTGTGCTTGGGATGAAGTTCTCATGTCCTTTCACTTCCCTAGCTGAAAGATATTCTGCAAATAAAACCTGGACTGAAAGATTTGCCAAGAAGAAAGACCACCCTGGTGAACTCTAGGTGTTCACCGTTTAACATTGTCTCACCCCTTTTTTTCTAATGTATTTTCACTTTTTTCATGTGTTCCTAATCAAGTAAAATGAAACCAATTGAGTTCCTTTTTGTGAATTTAAAAAAAAATATCAAAATACGATATCTTAAGAATCTTAAGTTTCCAATGCTTTGCTATTTCAATAAGTTGATTACAAGTTGTGCATTACAAATTGTTTTGAAATTATTTCTTTAAACCTTTGATTTAGTATTACTTTTTGTACACTAAAAACTCTAATTGCAAAAATCCTACAAAAATATTTTGATTAGAATATTATGCATCAGTCACCATCTTTATAAGTCCACTTATATGATTCTGTATGCCTTTTTAAAACTAGGACAAATTATGGGGGCTGGGGTGTGTTAAACTTCAACAGGTATTATTATTATTATATAGGTAAAATAAGTGCAAGCTGTACGAGTCACTATAACATAAATGAAAGAAGCTTGCTTATACACCCTCATCAATTTGCAAATCAGGGAGTATTTATCATAAAACAGTTGAGACCATGAAAAACTACGTAATATGCTTTGTGAAACAAAATTCATAAGAGAGAGGGTGTATAATATATATTTTGTCTAGCAACAGTTTTGCCCTTATTGTAATCATTAGGCTTTGATATTTTCTGTTGAGGAGAGGATTTGCTTATACCGCAGCTAAAAGAGCTAGTGTTTGATATATTTTGTCAAGTAGAGGCTACGACCTTATTGCAAGTCGAAGAGGCCGCGTTGTATCATTTCAAGGGTAGGCATTACCCAGATATTACACCTACACGCGTATTTGGTAAACTCTGTCAAGAAAAGCTTTAGCCCTTGAAGAAGGCAGTACATATTTAATCAAAATTGATGTGTATTAATTGAAAGTGTTTTTCTGTGGTTTGTCAAAGACCCATCTTCTCAAGGAGACAAGTTTCTTATTTTTCCGAACCACCCGGTTATGAATATGGTATTTTGTAATAACACTAAATTCAATTGGTCCGACATCTCCAACATGTACACCCCTCTCTATCACAACAAATAAGCACGTTTTTACCAACGTTTCAGCATACAGCCATCACTTAGGGCTCTTCAAGGAACGCCCACACAGTAATTAAACTCTGTTTATCTAAAGTTACTCCCAATCTATAAAACCCTCCCAATTTTAATCTCAAACAGCAAGTTTTGCTGCTTTGATTATGATATTGACATGAGGTTTTATAGCTGACAGAAAATCTTTAATGATGACATGATTTATTTTATCAAGGTCAAAGGTCGAGCGACTTCGACCCTACTCTTTAGCTCCCCACCCTCGATACCACAGAAAGTGACGCCTCGACCACAAGATAACAGCTAAAAGAGGAGCGTAAACTTCTTCATTGTGACGGCATAGCTCGGCAAACATTGCGTATAAGTGCGCTTCTTTCTTGAATGGAGGGAAAGGCAAACCCAAAAATATTTTTGCAAGTGGCGGCTTTCAATGGCAGCCTATGTTCAACAAGATAGTGTTGGTTAAATAGTATCTTTGCGCTAAAAGGCCACATGTTTTTTAGGAAGTTTGAATAATTTGAAATAGAGTTTGCTGACTTTTCTAAAATCTTAAAGTAAAAGTAGTTTTGTTAATTAGAACTATTAAAAATGAATGTTACAACCTATGATATTTGTTCTAAAAGCAGTTTGTATTATGGTATTTAAATCTGTTTACGAAAAAAAGTCTTCTACCGGTAAATAGAATCAATACCAAAAATCATGACATTGGTAGCTTAACTGACAAACAAAATGATTCTCAAATATTTTATCAAATATTATTGGTTATTATAGATTTCTTCTTTGTAGTCAGAAGTTACTGTATAACTGACAAGATGTAAGCTTACAAAAAATTCATTTAAATACGACTTGTTCCACAACTGATAATCAATTGTTATGGATGAATGGGCTTTAATAAATCATAACTCTACAACAGGTTTATGGAATGGCACCTTGAATAATATTATCGTTACATACATACAAGAAAGGGGAATATAAGATTATGTCATGAAAATGAAAATATATGACCCGAATTGAAAGACAATGTTTTTCAATTAAAGAAGCAGTAATAAATCAAAAATATAAAGTAAAGTTCAGCCATGCAATTCCTTTTACTTACCAAAAATGAATTAAAGGTGTTAATTTGTCTTGTGAGATTTTTTGTCATTATCAAAATATTACATTAAGCATTAATATACAATTATCAGTGAAAAATGGAAAATATAAAATATTAAAAAAACATGCTACTGCCCCTTTAACTGGTCAAATCTACAAATGTTATTGGTGATTTCAAAGCCTCTCATTTGTAGCTAGGATATTATGTCTTGGGATTGCATAACCGACCGGATGTAATTGAAGTTGGTATTTCTCATGGCTAAGTACTCGTATGTTTCTCTCTAATTGTGCAAGTCATTGACAAAGTTTACAAGGTGCAACAATTATAAAATGTGCTAAATGCCTTGGAGCTTCCCATGCAGAGGGTTCAAGGGGGGAATTTGTCGAAACAAAATTTTGGGAAACTTTTCTTTTTATAAGCAAATTTCATTAATAAATTATTATTACACAATACGCTTAGTTACAGGGGTAATAATTTTAGCGGTATTATTTCACAAAAAAACCAAAACAAATTGGGGGAAACTTTTCTTTTTATACGCAAATTTCATTAATAAATTATTATTACACAATTTGCTTGAAACAAGTTACAAGGGTAATAATTTTAGTGGTACTATTTCACAATTTGAAAAGAAAAATATTTATGGAAAAAAATAAAAATAAAAATTGGAGATCAGATCTTTCTAATAATATTAAAAAATAAATTTATTGATAATTTCAAGAAAATTTTCAAAACTTTGTGTGTTAAAGGAGCATTGATGATTGCAAACTGATTTGATAATAAATTTAAGAGAAATGTTATATATATGTGAAAAAATTTCTTGGTTGATTGTGACAATAGTTTTTGTTAAAGCTGGAGTTTTTAATTTTATTAAAATATATTCTTATTATGTGAGGTTTAAAAAACTGTTCATTATGATATTGATTTAAACTAAAAAGAATTGTGTAAAAATTTGGACAATCAATATAAGGAAAATATTGTACATTAATGTTTTCTCAATCAAGTGTTATCATATGTTACGTTTTCTTCTTTCCAAAGAAATCAATAATAAGTATTTTTTATGCCAAAATTTATCACATAGGGATATCATAAAATTAAGAATGCAATCAAAGAAATATCTCATCCAAAAGAGCCACTTCATGAGTTGTAAGGGGTTACATATGCCAAACACAATCATTTATCTAATTTTATTGTGAAAGTAACAACTGTTGCTAAAAGTAATATAGCAGTAGCTCATCGGTCGTGTACAACGCCAATGTGAAGGTATCAGGTCGCGTATATGAATAGAAATACATAATTTTGGACTTATCTAAGTAGCCAGAAAGACATTGCAGTGATGATGGTGTTCGACAGGTTACAGGTATACCGTAATTTCTCTATTAATTCGACATCTCCAATAATTCGACCATATACTATTATTCTGATGTCACAAATTCAAATCACATCTAAAAATTCAACCAATGCAACTGCCAAAAGTTTATGTTCCTGTGGTTCAACCACTGCTGAAAATAAGGGTTAAATTTGCAAAAATAAAATCAATAATTGCAATGTGTAACTTTCTCTGCTGCAGTAATCAATTGATAGTATATTCATAATGAAAAAAAATTGTTTTGAATTTATATCACTAGTAATAGCCTTGAAGATTTTTTCAAAATCAATGTCATGAAAGCATTGACTGTCCCTTTAAGAAATACAATTATGAAACTACACATGATTTGTGACAATCACTTACATTTATTCAGTCACAATTTTGGTGAATACGAGGCCCGACGGGTACGAGGGTATTTTTTGTGGAAACCAAATCCTTGTGTGCTCTTCTTTATCAAGCTCAGTTCAAGTTGTCAAACATACATCAACAAAACATTTACCCCCAGTATTAAGTTTCAACATGGTTGTGTTATAACCTATAACCATGTACTAAAAGCGTAATTATGCAATTGTCCCCTTGAATTTTGTTTACAGAATAAATCACCCGATAGGACTGTCCCTTTAAGTTTGCACAGTCAGCATGAAAGAATATCAGACAAACAGGAAGTGTGTCTTAAGGTGTGTAATATTTATGGTTGACCACAACTCAGAATGAGGCTCAAGTTACGCTACTCAAGTCCTCTTGTATAATACTCCTCAACGCTACATATCATAGCACTTACACTCTACACAAGATTTAAGACGCTCCTTGAAAAAAAGTACAAAAAAGGAAGTCACAAAGACATACAGTATTTGGAAAGATGATTTGTAATGTTATGTTTTTCTCGCTTTATTTATGACTGACCGTGATTCAAAATCACAATTTGCCTGTAGAAATACAATAAGTTATAAAAATCATATAAAAATAAAATTTTGGACAGACAATTGTAAATTTTTTACATGGTTGATGTTTACTTGCTTTTCTGCACGTACACATTTTTGCCTAAAACCTTAAAGGGGCTCGGCATCGTTTTGCATTGTGGTCCTGGTTTTTTTCTTTCATGCTTTTTCTACTTCCACATTACATTTGCTACTAATTCCAAATGTAATTCTATCTCAATTTTAATTATAATTGCTAATCATAATTATTTAAAAAAATAAATTTTTTAAATTAAACTTAATATTTAATGAAACTATTTTAATTAAATTATAAATTTATTTACTTTAAAAATCGCGATTTGCGTGTAGAAATACAATAGGTTATAAAAAACATATAAAAATACAATTTTAGACAGACAATTGTAATTTTTTTACATGTCTTAATGATTTATTGAGCAAATACAAGCATCGATTTTAATTTAATCTCTTTTATTATATGATTGATGGTAAGATATTTTGTTCTATCAGTGAAATAAACCTACCTGGATACAGTGGCGATAACCTTTATCGTCACTCTACTGAGTGGTGATAAACTTTAACACTACTCGAGTGACGTCAAGTTCAAGAGTTTGACATCATGTAACAATGTTCTGACGTCATGAATTTTCATATGACGTCACACTGATACCCCAGTGACCGGCTCTTCCAAGCGGCCACTCAACATGAAATTGGCCTTTTTTGTCGTAATTAGAAGAATTTCACAATATGATAAATAGAATATCTGTCAATTCTTGACAAATACCATGTTTATCTCATCTTGTGAGGCAGAAAAGTTAAATATTTTCACTCGTATAAATATAAACTTTCCACCTCATTCAATGAGATAAACATGGTATTAGTCAAGAAAATATAGATATCCTCTATATATGATGCTTTTCCTGAGAACAATAAGAGAAAATCATGATTCAAGCTCAAATTCAGTCGATGTCATTAACTTATGCTTCTTAACTCTTACACCTGAAAGTTGCAATTAACAATGTTCTATTTCATGTTTTCATGATCTGTTATTTATACGAAGACACCTCTGTTATTCTTCTGAACTACTCATAAACATAAATTATGCACCTAAACATAGGTCAGTAAAGTAAATATACAAAGAATTCATGCCTCACTTGGCAAATTAATTTTTCAGATCACATTGTTGAGTGACTCTAACAGGATTCTTAATTCTTAATACGTTTGTTTCATGACTTATGTATGTGGGATTTCTTAAATTTATATGTATCATTGAACTAAGATTTTAAAGAGGCAGTAGTATATTTCAGTGGGAATATATAGAGAATCTCACCCAAGTGTCTTCTGATATCAAATATATCAACACAAGTTGATAAAAGTAACAAATATCCGAGGCTTGCCAAGGATATTTTACTTTTATCAACGAGTGTTGATATATTTGATATCAGAAGACACGAGGGTGAGATTCTATTTATCATCCAAAATCATTCTTCATCACATTAGCATGAAAAATGTACATCTTTGAACACTGCATGGCACTAAAACTCCTAAACCAGTGATTTCATAGCATTGTGATGTCATTGTGTTAATGACATCATAGCATTGTGACGTCATCGTGATTATGATGTCATTGCGTTGTGACATCATTACTGATGATGCAAAATGTTTGTGATGTCATGTATCTTCTGATGACAGGGCATTGTTCAAAATCTACTGTCAAAGCGATATCTCCAGTGGAAGACAGTTTTGGATGATAAAAGGTGATGTCATGAAAGTGAAAATAAATGGTTCCAATTGAAAGACAATGTATTAAGCTAAATAAAGCAGTAATAATAAAATATATACGGTAATGTAAAGTTCAGCCATATGAATCTGTTTTCTCACACAAAATAATTAAAGGTGTTCACACAAAAATGGCCGCAAATGAACTTTATGTGAATCTTTATAATTTGTTCTCTGACTATTGATGATTGGTTTGTCTAATGAGATTTTTGACACTATCAAAATAATACCTTTAGCATTAAAATCTTAAAATAACATGCTACTGCCCCTTTAAGAGACTGTTTAGATCCTTTCCTAATATCAGTCCTAAAAGTTGTTCTAGGGACAAGGTTTTGAGACTTTATTGGGATTCTGCCTTTATTTTTCATTATGAAAACTGATTAATAAAATTATGAATTTATAAACTTGCACATTCGAGTAAAAATCCAATATATGTTATGAGAAAAAATAATAATCATGTGATCAGTAATATGGCTTACCTTTCAACTCTACTTTCTTATTTCTTTTGAAAATGTGCTCTATTCTTCGTCATATTGTCAAGTTTTAGGCAACCAAAATATTTCTTATTCAAATGTTAACATGAATGTGAAAAAATCATGTATTAGTACCGTAAGATAAATGAATTATAACAGGAATGTCACTTAACTATACCCAGCTGTGTCTTACATAAAGGCATTAAAAAGATATATGTTGCTTGTCATATTGTGAAGTTTTAAGCAACCAAAATATTTCTTATTCAAATTTAAACAAGAATGTGTGAAAATCATGTATTAGTAAGATAAAACAATTATTAACTGAAATTTCAAGAGACTTACCAAAGTTTCATAAGCTGTTCTCACTTATGATTAGAGAGATTCCGAAATTGAAGATGCATTCAGCGACTGACGGAAATAGCAAACTCCATCATGATAGGTGAAAGATCGACAAAGCTTATCAATTATCTGTCAATACATGAAATAGTGACTCACAGAAATAAATGGTTAAGATAGGAGAATAACATCATGATTGTGACACTATAACTGAAGGACATTTTTAACAGTAGTGAATATATAAGACATTTACATGCTCAATCCTAGAAATAACTTTCACTTTTTAAACTTGTCATCACGTAGAGCAATAATGAATGTACCTTTTCTTAGAGAAACTCACATTTCATTCTTAAAGGTCAACATTTCAAGTAAATCACTAAACAGTTAAATTGTGTTTGATTCTGAAAAAACAATTAACACAAGAAAATTATATGTTATGCTAATATTTTGCTTCAAACATATTCAATCCATTCACTAGAAATTTAAGAAGTTTTTAGTAATTTATATTGTAAAAACAATCGATATATTTCTTCTGAAAATGTTAAAACATATTCAATTTCAATATTAAAACAATTTTTTTTATCATTTTGGTATATAATCAATGTTAACCTTTAATATCTTACCAGTACAAGATAACATATTCTTGAATACTTCAATTAAGAGAAACCTTCATAATGACATAATTAAATTTTACTAATGCCAACAGTCATAAATTAAAGTGTGGTGAAAGATGGCTAAAATGGCCATAGGCAGTATTCTCTATTATTACACATTATGCAACTTTGAGCTATCTATGAGCTAAGTAGGGATCTCACATGCAATAAACAGAGTAAATAGTTTATGTAATTATATTTTCAATAAAATATTGTTTTCATAATGAGTTTCTAATGACCATCATCAAAAATGCCCGAGGGGGCCGGATAGCGCAGTGGTTAGCGCGTTCAGCTTCGGATCAAGAGGTCCGTGGTTCAAATCCCGGCAGGGGCTCGGCAACTTTGTCTGCAGTAGGGAACTGTTCTACACGCAGTCAGGTTTGGGTGCAATGCTACACTGAATTTCAGTGTAGTACCACCCATGGTTCGCTAGTTCCAGCCGATGCTTGCAGGTTTCACTGCAGTACATAGTACAATACTAGCAGCCGCGATGTAAGTGAAACACTCTTAAAAGCGGTGATAAACCCAATATCACCTCAACTCACCTCCCCAAAACGCTCAAAGAACCTGTTATCTACCTATAATTGTACTTTAAAGGGGCAGTAGCACGTTCAAGGGGGAACCTAAGGTGATCGTCAGGAAAATGAAAATAGTTTCAATTAAAAGACAATGTGCTGAAACTAAATGAAGCAGTATTTTTCCTGAAACAAAATGAATAAAAGGTGTTCACACTAATATGACCGCCAATGGACTTTATGTCAAGCTTTGTAATTTGTCCTCTGACTATGGATGATTTGTTTGTATAATAAGATTTTTGACACTATCAAAATAATACATTTAGCTTTAACATACATCAGTGAAAAATTTTAAATATAAAATTTTCAAAAAGAAATGTGCTACTGCCCCTTTAACATGGCTATTTCAGAGAAATAAGCATAGGAATGCTTCGTTTAGTCTGTAACAAATTATTCAAATTGCTGTAAGCACACAATAAAAAGATTAAACCAGGAGGTTATGTAGTAAGAGGAAACTTTGGATTTTGAAAGAAAATCTTTCAATGGGTTTAAGGATAATTTTATATGATAAAATGTATGAATATGTTTTGATTTTCATAATTAATTGGAATAAAAGAACCAGGATATCAAATTATTATAATTCTAATAAAAGCAAATGTTACATGAATGAACTCATTTTTTCTTCAAAAGGGGTTCTTTATATCCTGCAAGTAAAAGGCTATTATATCCTAAGTTATTTGAGAGGTATTTTAGAATGTGGAAATATTGAGAGGACAAGTTACAAGCAAGACAAGTTATTTGAGAGGTATTTTAGCAATTGTGGGAGATTCTGATTATTTTGTTTGTGTTTTAGTCAGCGTGCGAAAGACCGTTCATATCAGAATTGACATTCTTCTCTTGAAAGTGATTCTCCTACCTTTTATTATATATTATACCTTACCTCTAATAACCACATTTTCATTTAAATCTTGCAAAATTCCTTAGATATGTACTTTAGTGTATAAAACTAAAAAAGGTAACTCTGTAATAGTTTGAGTAATCTCATTTGTACTTTGGGTCTTTTGCCTTTCTACAAATAAAACATCTTGAATCTTGAATTATCATATTCATATTTATAAACAGCTGTACTCTCGGTCCTTATATACTTAAAAACTGTATAAGGATCTACACTGAAACAATATTACTGTCTACAATAAAGAAGTTGATCATCCATAAAAGTCCTTGTCTTCTTGAGCAAGACAAATTTTTGATAATAATGGCTTTAAAATATTCATCATGATGAATGTTACACTGACACAAGATGGCATCTGACAAATGAGGAAAGGATCTATGCGATCAAGAGGGATTTAGAGATTTAGTCAGAGAATGTAAATTTGGGTGGTTAGGATTGCATTTTGATTATATCTATCCTTTATATGCTTGATAAAAAATGTTTTGTCAGTTATGTACAATGGAAGAGAGAGGATGTAATTCAGTGGCTTTATACCTGATATTTTCACTAAAGATAAAAATTCTGTTAAAAAAACTACACAATATATCAGTATCAAATTGTCAAAACTGCTAAAATAACTAGGAGTAGAATCATGGAAGAATCTGTATCAAAATGTAACAACCTTAGAATAATGAAGTAATTATCCATAGAACTTATTCAACTTCTAAATGACACTCAAAGATGGTACAAGTATTAACTGTCATAACTGCTCAACGAAATATCATATCGGTATTCAGTTGTCATAACTGCTGAATAAAAAAAACATATCAGTATTGAGTTGTCATAACCACCCAATAATTTTTCATTGTATTATACAATAAGTGAGGAAAGTATTTAGAGGGATTGCTACAGGAACATAGAGGGAGAAATAGGTTAGGGGGATTCACGATTCATGGTTCATGATCGAATTCTGCTATTGGGAGGAGTCAATGTAATTCATGGATTCACTTGTCAGGCGGAAGTGGAGTATCCTCCTCCCCTTCCAATCGTAGTGTCGCTACGTGACCCCCCCCCCCCCCCTCCCCGTAGCGTGTCGTCACTATATAACTCCCCCTCCCCCTGTTACATATGTCGTCACTATGTGGGTGCAGTGATTGTGTTCAGTACAGTGAGCGGAGCTATGTCTATATATAACTGAACACTCTAGCTCTCACTGGATAAGAGAGGGGAGAGAAACCATCGCTAGCTAGCTCTACGTAAACTACACCTGGGTATCTGCCGACCCAGTCTTCTACACGTAGGTTTTACAGGTCGACCTTCTGCTGACTGCTATAGGTAGTTTTGGATTCATTGAGAAAACGTTTTGGTATTGTTCGCATTTTTGTTGGCTCAAAGTATTGGATATATTTTACATGACTGATTACCTGAAAATTAACTTTGAACATTTTAGTTTTTGTTATGTAGTCAAGATGGATTTATATGTTGTTAATTTGTTTTTCATGTGCATTTGCCATTTTTTATATATTAATGGACATACTGTGATAATGTCTGCTGTATATTTACTTATCACTTTATGGAGGTTATGTACGTGTTTGTAAATTTGTATCAATTGAAAATGCCAAAATGTGTTGTGCATATTATATATATATGATATGCTTTTCAACTATTGATTTCTATTGCTTTCACAATTATTCATGAAAATTTTGGGATATTTCAACATCTATCATATAAGTAAATAGGAGCTAAAAACACCCAAGTCAAGTATTTCAATATTAAATGCTTGTAATATCTGTTGATGGTGTTTTATGTCATTTGTGTTATATGCATTGAGCCTTTTTGTCTTAACATGCTGACTCTTGTTGTTTTAAACCAAATTCCTTTGCCGGGCAATAAATCATTATTATCATTATTATCATTATTTTCATTATTTTCATTATTTTCATTATTTTCATTATTTTCATTATTTTCATTATTTTCATTATTTTCATTATTTTCATTATTTTCATTATTACTTGTGAATATCAATTTCACATCTCATACTCACAAGGACTATGTCAAAGTATTACTAAAATGCATCATTTACTTCCAGAAAAAGAAAAGAAACGAAGCATACAAAGGACTTACCTGAAAGCTTACACTTCAACTGAAGCAAGTAACTTATCCACTGGGACTTATCCGATAGAAAAAACGTTCCAGTATCACGTGTCAAACAAACAGTTCCGAAATTCTCAAAGTGAAAAGTCTCTTTAAAAATCAAGAACTCTCACAGGAAGTGAGATTTCCAGAAGTCAAATATTCTCGAGTGCACACACCGCAAGGTACGTCAACTGTGACTGACTCTAGTCAAGTATCTCGTCACCCCGATCGGAGGTCGACACGGTTCATCGGTCACCTACCTGTGGTTTTCACCTGTGAGAGGTAAGTCTCCATTTATATATCATTGTTTGTGACCCAGCTCTGTTGCTCAGGTATGCAGATTATTTCAACACGATTTTATGGTTTGATATCTTTGGCATTCGATTGGATCAAGTTGTCAGAAATAATTAAACATTGAATAGTCAGTTTTCTTGTATCTATCTCTGATTACATTAATAGCTCAGTACCTATTTTTCTTCTTGTGTTTTACCTCTGTCACTAAAGTATGTGGATTATTTGGTCATAATGCTAATGTATAATTCTAGGAGATTGAAAAGTAGTGAATCGTTGTTGAAAATACAGTCTATATCATTTATTACATCGATTACTCATGTTATGTTGACAATATGGCTTAAAAAATAAGTATTTTATACAATATTGCATACATGTTTTTGAAAGATTTGTGTGATTATTGAAAAATATCTTTGGTAGTATAGAAGTTATTTTTTTAAATAGGAATCTTGTATATAAATGTCTGCCATAAATGTTGATAAGATTTTCAGTATTATAAATAATTATCATAAATACAAAAAAAATTACATCATGAAGTTGACATATCCCTTTACATTAATTTCTCTCTTTTTCCATGACCAAATTATTTGTGCTCAATATCTTTATCCTTATTTTTACACCAGTTTATACTGAAATATGCATTCATATGCATGCATAATACTGTAATAGATAAGCTATTTTACCTATATTTTGATAAATTCTGGCCAGTCCAGGATTGTTCCTTTTGTGAACAATTAAATTGTTATTCCTGTAAATTTTCCACTTAGAAATATATTTATTCAGAGCCTCTTGTCTAAAATATTTACTTGATATGCCACAGTTATTTCCACAAGATTCGCCTTGAATTATCATAAATAAATCCTTGAATTGTCATAAATATATCCTTGAATGATCACACTAAATGGCCACGCCTCTTTATCCTTCGATGACCACTTTGTCCACTTGATTGACCAGCAGGCAAGGCAGGTCAGTTCCTATATCCCCAAGGTCCAGCGCATATACTCTGTGTTCATTCATCCACGACAAATGCACCCAGTAAGATATAAGTCAAGCAAATCACCTGGAGAATGCATGGTTGCCCCTGGGTCATAGCTTGGTATAACGATATTTCACCTGTCATAAAGCCACAGCTAGCCAAGAACCCAGCAGTAAAGCTGGTATACACAGAGGTGACATATTCCTTCGTAGCGTAGCATAGCTAGAGATCTCGGAAGTTGGGGATTCTACTTGTGTACCTAGCAAAGTTGACGATCTCTGTCGGTGTATCGAGTACTGGTGATTGGGCTTCTGTAAGTGGGAGTAGTATATGAAGGCCACTTCAGCGGAATTTTACGCAATTTCTGTAATCGTGATTGTTGGAACGTCAGGTGAGTGTTACATTGTAGTAATGTTTCAGCTTGTTTTGTTTTTATTCAGCTTTTGCCCCTTGTTGAGTTATATTACTATGGTTGAAGAGTGTTTGTTTAGCCAGTTTTGGTGTTATTCAGCTTTTGCCCCTTGTTGAGTTATATTACTATGGTTGAAGAGTGTTTGTTTAGCCAGTTTTGGTGTTATTCAGCTTTTGCCCCTTGTTGAGTTATATTACTATGGTTGAAGAGTGTTTGTTTAGCCAGTTTTGGTTTTATTCATCTTTTGCCCCTTGTTGAGTTATATTACTATGGTTGAAGAGTGTTTGTTTAGCCAGTTTTGGTTTTATTCATCTTTTGCCCATTGTTGAGTTATATTACTATGGTTGAAGAGTGTTTGTTGAGCCAGTTTTGGTTTTATTCAGCTTTTGCCCCTTGTTGAGTTATATTACCATTGTATAAGAGTGTTTATTTAGCCAGTTTTGGTATTATTCAGCTTTTGCCCCTTGTTGAGTTATATTACTATGGTTGAAGAGTGTTTGTTGAGCCAGTTTGGGTTTTATTCAGCTTTTGCCCCTTGTTGAGTTATATTACTATGGTTGAAGAGTGTTTGTTGAGCCAGTTTGGGTTTTATTCAGCTTTTGCCCCTTGTTGAGTTATATTACTATGGTTGAAGAGTGTTTATCTAGCCAGTTTGGGTTTTATTCAGCTTTTGCCCCTTGTTGAGTTATATTACTATGGTTAAAGAGTGTTTGTTGAGCCAGTTTGGGTTTTATTCAGCTTTTGCCCCTTGTTGAGTTATATTACTATGGTTGAAAAGTGTTTGTTTAGCCAGTTTTGGTGTTTTTCCGCTTTTGCCCCTTGTTGAGTTATATATTACTATGGTTGAAGAGTGTTTATTGAACCAGTTTTGATTTTATTCAGCTTTTGCCCCTTGTTGAGTTATATTACCATTGTTGAAGAGTGTTTGTTTAGCCAGTTTTGATTTTATTCAGCTTTTGCCCCTTGTTGAGTTATATTACCATTGTATAAGAGTGTTTGTTTAGCCAGTTTGGGTTTTATTCAGCTTTTGCCCCTTGTTGAGTTATATTACTATGGTTGAAGATTGTTTGTTTAGCCAGTTTGGGTTTTATTCAGCTTTTGCCCCTTGTTGAGTTATATTACTATGGTTGAAGAGTGTTTATTTAGCCAGTTTGGGTTTTATTCAGCTTTTGCCCCTTGTTGAGTTATATTACTATGTTTGAAGAGTGTTTGTTTAGCCAGTTTGGGTTTTATTCAGCTTTTGCCCCTTGTTGAGTTATATTACTATTGTTGAAAAGTGTTTGTTTAGCCAGTTTTGGTGTTATTCAGCTTTTGCCTCTTGTTGAGTTATATTACTATGGTTGAAAAGTGTTTGTTTAGCCAGTTTGGGTTTTATTCAGCTTTTGCCCCTTGTTGAGTTATATTACTATGGATGAAGAGTGTTTGTTTAGCCAGTTTGGGTTTTATTCAGCTTTTGCCCCTTGTTGAGTTATATTACTATGGTTGAAGATTGTTTGTTTAGCCAGTTTGGGTTTTATTCAGCTTTTGCCCCTTGTTGAGTTATATTACTATGGTTGAAGAGTGTTTGTTTAGCCAGTTTGGGTTTTATTCAGCTTTTGCCCCTTGTTGAGTTATATTACTATGGTTGAAGAGTGTTTATTTAGCCAGTTTGGGTTTTATTCAGCTTTTGCCCCTTGTTGAGTTATATTACTATGGTTGAAGAGTGTTTGTTTAGCCAGTTTTGGTTTTATTCAGCTTTTGCCCCTTGTTGAGTTATATTACTATGGTTGAAGAGTGTGCATGAAAAGTGTTATTGTTTTGTTTAAGAATTATATCCTTTCCCTTTTTGTTATTGCTGTATACAAGATATTTCATCTGGACAATTCAGTCAAATTGAAATCTTTTGAGTGTTTACTGTTGGTGTCTGAGTATTTTGAAACAAAGTTTGAGTTTTGAGTTTTATAAGTTGTTATAAATAAATATTTCAAATTTTGAAACATATTTAGAAGATATGATTCCATATTTTTCTTTTGCTCTCACATTTGAATAATATTATAAACTACTAGTATTTTTTATTGATATTGTAGAGATTAAAATCTTATTTAACAAATCACAAATACATTCTTGCATACTTTTGT
The DNA here is from genome assembly GCA_916613615.1 of Steromphala cineraria. Taxonomy (NCBI): domain Eukaryota; kingdom Metazoa; phylum Mollusca; class Gastropoda; order Trochida; family Trochidae; genus Steromphala; species Steromphala cineraria. The sequence goes on along the minus strand of OU744735.1, from coordinate 16,174,297 downwards.
CGAATAACAGATATATGTTTACTTACTTATTTGACCTGTTAAGAATTACCTTTTGACCTAGATAGTGATAATTCTTATTCTTTCAATTTCAAATATTTCAAAACAGTCTATGATGCTTTCAATGAAATTCTTAATTGAAAAGAAAAATAGTTCAATGATGCAGAAACCACACATGAATGATTTTCCATTTGAATCTTAATAATCAAAAAATTTAGTTATGATTGACATGTGTCAGTGACAAAAATAATGAAAATATATTCTCAAAGTAAGGAATATTGTCAAATAAAGTAAAAGTAGATATGATTACATGACATTTTGCATATCAACAATCAATAATTTTTTCTTTTCAAGACGCCTTTGTGTACTTGCGACATAACTCATACCGGTAACTATATTCAGTACTCTATAACCTCACTGAGAGCGTGACTTCCAACATGCACTGCAAATTTTTCAAAGGGTTAAAGATGCTATATCATAGTGCAATAATTTTTTAAGTATTTTTAATGTATACGTTGTATTTTTAGAAAAATTTAGCGACCAACCTTGAGAAAATCGGACCAAAATTCATCAAATAGGAGATAATTTACCAAATAATACCGAAACGGCAGTCGACATAAGGGCGAATCAAGTGTGGCCATTTCACAACTTCCGGTTTCTAAATGTACGCTTGAAAACCGTCTTTGTCGCGCTCAACTAGATTTTATATTCTTTTTCTCCAAATTAGGTATTTGTTGCTGTCAAAGTTGATACCCATCGAACGCAATTACGGTAGTTGAGACACGGTGTAAATCCTACAAGCATAATGATTACGTCACCGAAAGCGGGTTCGTAAAAAGGCATGCCCTTTCTACGAGGGTACTGTGCTTTGCGCGTCGAAATAAGTATGTTATTGTTGATTACACAATCTAAATATGATATCAAAATTTCGACGAAAGATTTTTCTACAAAGTGATGTATTTCATTTCTCAATAGCTAAGTTTCATCCTGAACCGCTTGCAAGTATGATACAGCATCTTTAAAGCGATAGTTCCACCGAGGTATATCTGGCAAAGAAAGAAGAAAAATCAGGATTTCCCATTTAAACCATGCAATTATAAATTCCAGTGTTTAAGCTTGAAAAGTATTCCCCACAAATATGTAATTTTATTGATACAGTAGAACTCGGATATAACAAACTCCAAGGGACCAAAGAATTTAGTTCGCTATATCCAGTGTTCGCTATACGCATATAATTGTGATGATATTATATAGGGACGGGACTTGAAAATCTGTTCTCCATATCCGATTGTTCGCTATATTCGAGTTTGCTATATCCGTGTTCTACTGTATAAATGAAAATTGAAAACAAATTCTCAAAAGTTTACTAAACGTTACCAGGTTATAAGCATTCAATAGTCCCTATACATCAAACATGCTCTGTCATGATTATCATTTGATTAAAGGGATTATTTCATTTATTAAAACAGACCAACCCTTGTATTCGCATTGAGTTAAAAGGACAGTCCTATCAGGGTATTTTTGTGGAAGAATAATTTGCGTGTGCCCCCTTCTTTTAAAGTTGTCAAATATAAATCAACAAACTTGTTATCTCCAGTAACTGAAATGCCTCAGCTTAATTATCTAATGTTACTGAGCCAGAATTGGTCTTGTTTTAGATATGTTTATATTTCTCTGGCTAATGCTATATTTCCTTTAATTGATGCATTGAACTCTTTTCTTTTGTATATTTTAATTAAATTTAATGTATAATTCATATCATGTTTAAAGAATCAGGACTTAACTAAATGATCAATAATCACTTTTTCATTCACTCTTAATTCTTGTTTTCAACTAAAAACAAAATTACTTTCCATATGAAAACTCTTCCGAAATAACAGGGACAAGTGACCCAGTTGTAGTGTAAACAAAGAAGGGCTGTTTGTTTGTTCTTGGATGAACATGCGTTTTACAGCTTCAACAGTGTTTATGGTTTGATTTACAACTAGGCAGGTTTGCTTAGTTTTATCATAGACAGTCAATCAACATAATGCTTAATGATACATGTTTGTCAACCTATGTCACTTATATTTGTATATGTATGTAATTCTTTAAATATTTTCAAAATGAGAACATATATGCACATATCACTTTTCCTAGCAAGGTTTGTTGTTGCGCGAGTTCCCGTATTTTTCACCTGTGACATCATAGCAGCATTGTTCGTGATGTCACTATAGCCAGCCGTCACCATGGAAACGGTTCATTTTCTGGATATTTCTTAGAGAATAAAATGGGATTTGAATCAGTAATTAAGAAATTATTACCCTCGGAAGTGTGTCATATGACTTTTACAAAACTCGTGCAAATTTGTGTATAACCCTCACACTCACTCGGGCATTACAAAAATTCACACACTAAAATCCATATAACCCACTTACTCGGGTAATAATCTCTATATATCTCATGATGTCAAAATCAATATTTCCCTCCACAAACTTTTCATATTTACTGCAACACAAACTACTGTTACCTGTATCAACACATAAGATTCCTCAAGGTCACACGAATGATTTAACCCATAAATCACTTGAACATGTTGACAGCTTTAAAATATGTGAGTCCTATGGCATGTAAAAGGATTTACAGTAATAAAGGACTCTCAAACCTAACTGTCAGTAAGTCATTATGCATTTGATCCGTTTCAAAAGATAGAAACATTCAAGTGTTTGTATCCTTCAAGTCAAGTGAGATCTTGTCAGGAAAGATCTTAATTCATTCAACGAAATTGCTCAAGCATAAATAATGACAATTTTGTTGACAAGGTGAGAATTGATACAAAAGCTGTGAGAGGAATGTAAAGCTCTTTTCAATGGTAAGAAAATTCATGTTTTAATATGGTGACGCGTTTTCATAATGTCAAACTTTAATGGCGAAAGTTACAGGTATGCTGACAGCCTTTTCGGTGACCAAAGATTGCTTTTAAAATTTGACACATATGCATGATTATGGTAAGTGCTTGTTGAAAGCCTGAAAGTTTTAAATTGCATTGCTTATTTTAGTATTATATTTTTTGCAAGGAGATTTTCTTCTTTACAAATGCATTCAAAAGTTACATGAGGATAAATTCTATTTATTTGAATTTTTTTAACAGATGTAAGTTTTCAAAAAAGCTACGTTTATCAAAATGAGTAATTCATTGGGTTGAATTTAGGAAAGAATCATAACCATAAATGCATTGAAGACTGTCAAAAAAACAAAAGTTGGTTAAACAGTCCCCATTTTTTGTGTCACAATATATTCAACAGAATTTATCACTGTACAAGTATATAAGCTTTACATCTTAATTGAGATCATATTTCAATGTACAAAAGGTTTTTTTCAAAGATGACATTAAAATATTGTAGTAGATCATATTTCAATGTACAAAAGGGTTTTAAAGATGACATTAAAAGATTTTAGTAGATCATATTTCAATGTACAAAAGGGTTTTAAAGATGACATTAAAAGATTTTAGTAGATCCTATTTCAATGTACAAAAGGGTTTTAAAGATGACATTAAAAGATTTTAGTCAAACACTCAACAAGTAAGCTTTACATCTTAATGGAGATCCCATTTCAATGTACAAAACGGTTTTAAAGATGACATTGAAAGGTTTTAGTTAAACACTCAACCTTTAGCAACTTAATGGATATCATATTTCAATACAAATCGGAAGCTATAAAAAGGTTTTAGTCAAATCCCAATAACTCATATTGTCCTCCTACGTGATGATACGGTCCACTTAGCATCTCTGATACATCATGCGGAACTTATCGCCCACCTTTTTAATAGTAGCCTTGGGTCATTACTTTTTTCACCTGAATGTCAAGAAGGTAAGTATTGTACTTACAGGTGAAAATGTTAAATATTTCATCATTTCTTTTACAGGTGTTTACTTATTTGTAATGTGAACATCCATAACCGTAACTGCTGATTTGATGTTGTTTATGTGAAGATTCTGTGTTTATGATGAGGTTATCCATACTGTCTATTTTAGATATATCGGTGGTGTCTGAATTCCTTTTTGAATCTCATGGTAAAAAGAGAAACTACTAGTTGGCTTTATTGAATAGAGAAGACATAGTGATTGGGGTTGATTGGTTTAGAATGAGGGTCTGCTATACTGATTGGTTGACGAATCAGAGATTAAATAGCTTTATAGAAGAGTGAATACAGAGTGATTGGGGTTGATTTGGTATAGAATGAGGGTCTATATACAGATTGGTTGAACAAGCTCATCAGTCTTACTGAATAGTAAAACAAACACTTTCAATTCATATTTTACGAATAACTGATTTCATATCATATTGATTTAAATCATACCATAAAATTCATTATCAAAGTAATAAATGATGTAGGCAAGATTTCAAAATTTTGATATTCAAATGAATGAAATCTCATTCATATTATGATTGTGAGTTATTTAGTGTTTCTAATATTTAAGGAAAGCATATTTTTACTATTTTATTTCTCCAATGCAGATATATATAATGAGAAAGACTGCAAGTGTTTAAGTATTACATGGAGATGACCCCACACTGATTTCGTGACCAAAGATTTTATTATTCAAACATAGTTGTTGATGACTTTTGTATACGCAATGCTAAGAAAAGGTATGTTATGAATGCTAAAACAACTGTAAAAAAACCAACTCATTTACAGTAAAAAAAACCACTTCTGAACCTCCTGTCCCGACCCCCTGAACCCCATTGCGCTAAGAAATAACAAAACTTGCCCTTCCCCACTTTTATGTAGAGTGAACTGATCTTTAAAAAAATTAAACATCGCCACTACGAAATTAGTGCTAGGGGCTTGATAGAGACAGCAGGAACAAGTTTAGTTGTCACAATTCAGATGACATTTCAGGTGACAGAGGAAATAGACAATTGTGTAACATCCTCATTGATAATTGGCATACTTTATAGAGCGTCAAGTTTAATATTTGACAACCTTTCATATTCATGCCTCATACAAATTTGTCCAGTAAGCATTTTGTATTCACATGTTCTAAATTTGATTACCGTAATTTCTCCATTAATTTGAAATCTCTTATAATTCAATCACACTATTTTTTCTTGAGGTCTTAATTCAAATCACTCCCAAAATTTTAACCATGTGCCAAAATTTTGCCTTAAATCAATGGTTTATTTGCATAAAAATCAGTAATTGCAGTGATTGATTATCTCTACTGTATTATTTATTCAAAATTGTAAATAATTATGACATTGTGAGCTATGCAAATGCATTCTAATGTCAACATGTCTTGACATATATCTAACATTAAAACCATAGTGTCACTAAGCATTCACAATTAAAAAATAGTTCAAACATAGACATTTTCTAAAAATCTTTTGATAATCATATGGTTGAATTAATAGAGAAAGTATGGTACCTTTCAAATTGTACTTCATGCATTCATGCATTGCTTGAAATTGAATTATACAAAATTAATCGAATAAAATATATTGATTTCAATTATAAACCATGCACAGTTGCATCCTGTACCTAAAGCATTGGGGATTTAAGTAATGTTGAATCCTCACAATCACAAACTAGCTTGTGCCATGTTGTATATATATTGTCAAATATAATAAATTCTGAGTGATATGTTCCACCTCCATGGAGAATTGTGTGAACTGTGTCAGTCATTTTGTCAACTCTACATTTGCTCTATGTATAACTGTCTGTTTACAATAGGAAATGATATATAGAGATTATTACACGAGGAAGTGAGTCATGAATTTTACGAAACAAATGTGAACTTTTGTATAACCTGAGCAAGAGCAAGTATTAAACAAAAAGTTGCACTCCGTTTACAGCCTATTTCACAAAAAATGGTGTTATGACATCACAGGCGAAAAAATATGGGAACTCGCGCTACAACAATCATTGCTAGGCAAAATTTGATATGTGCATAATATGTGCTCATATTGAAAATATATCACTACTTATTTTTAAGCATATGGGTAATAAAAACAAAAACTGTCATAAGCAAGTGCCCTGGATATGTTAGTTTATACTTAGAATGTATGTGTTATGACACTATTTTTAAAATAAACATTCAATAAAAGATTGCACATAATTGTCAACTAGTCAGAACCTATGTTTCATACAGTTTTATTCTACGCATAACTTACTCTTGATCTTGCATCTTTGAATGCAAAGCCATTTACTTTGTTTGATAATTGTATCTCTCCATGGTCTAAATCTATACTGTAAAGTTACACCCACATTTGGTACATTGTCATTACAGACTCTAACTACAGTATAGCACGGATATAGCGAACACGGATATAGCGAACACATTTTCAGGTCCCGTCCTTATATAATATCATTAAAATTATATGCGTATAGCGAACACCAGATATAGCGAACTAAATTCTTTGGTCCCTTGGAGTTCGTTATATCCGAGTTCTACTGTATTGTAATTAAGACATGGAATCATGTAACTAACATTGCATACATACACCCAATTTTTGGATGAATTTGTATAAGTACATTTCACATGGATTACTTAAAGTTGTGACCTAGAATAGGAATGTTATTTATTTCAACAAACTATATTTTATTGTCAATACACATGCATTTTATGGTTTGTTTGATTGTGATATCTTTGATGCTGTCAATGTCAAAATTCTTAATTCTATTTCTCACATACACTGTATACTTAAAGGGGCAGTAGCACGTTTTTTAAATTTTATATTTTCAGTTTTCACTAATAATTGTATGTTAATGCTACATGTATTTGTTTTGATAGTGTCAAAAATCTCATTACACAAACTAATCATCTATAGTCAGTGAACAAATTATGAGGTTTCACATAAAATCCATTGGCTTTAATTCATTTTGTGTAAGAAAAAGGAATTGCATGGCTGTGATTTACATTATATATTTAATTTATTACTGCTTCATGTAGTTTTTATACATTATCTTTGAAATGGAACCATTTGTATTATTTTTCGTGACATTAACTTAAACCATCCTAAAAACGTGCAACTTCCCCTTTAAATGTTTATCTATAGTACTTTTATTACATTCAAAATAATATCATTATTGATGCCGTACTACAATTATTTTGTTTCTTGTCATGAATAAAGATACCTTTATCGTTTATTTATTATGGTAATTTTAATATGGTACAGATTTTCATAGTTTAACATTTAATCTCAGAAGTATTTTATTTTCAATATTGACAATATTTTTTAACAATTCATGTATTATAACAAAATGGAGCCATGAAGATGCTTTAACTTCAGCTGAGTACTCTAGATTTGCTACATTTTAGTAGCCTTGGTTGGTCGTCAATTGAATATTTTTGCTTTAGGGTCTGGATGACAGACTAAGATTTTCATAATGATTTTGATATGACTATGTCCTAATCTGAGAATTATGGTAATTATTTCTTCATTTCATTACACAATATTTCATTATCAATCATGACTCAGACATTTATATATCTGTATCCGCCCACACAGGTGTAATAAATCACATAACTCCCAAACGCAGGTATCCCAGGTATGCTATACTGTGGTCGATCACCTTTCTCCTCGTTAGTGTCCCTCCAGGTATGAACAAGATCATTATCTAGTAGGACACATGTACAATAGCACATAGACCAGATACGGTAGGAAAATTATAAAGGAAAACAAAGAAAACTCGGGTATAAGCTTAATGATGCCATATTCATGCATTTCTTATAATCCAATTATTTTCAAAATTATTTTTAATTAGATCAATAAAAAATGCTGATTCAATATACAGATAGTGAATAAATGTAGTACAAGAACAGCTTGAACAGTCCCATCAAAAGAACAAATCCTTTTACTTTTTGAGGCAAGTTCACTGTGGAATTCAAACCAACATCTTTAGCGATAACAAAATATTAGATTTGATAAAGAGAGTGTTCGAATACATTAAAAGGAAAATTGTATATTTTTGTAAGGTTTAGTGGAACAAATTGCTCTTACTGAGATATATAAACATCGAAACAGGGAAGGTTTCTCATGTGAGGTAAAGGCATAGAATATTTATAGAATAGGTTAAGGAAAATGGGTTCTCTGGTGGATCTGTTTCGAAGAAATGTTTACAAAGTTCCATGTTTTCATGAAAATGATCACTATCCTTTCACATTCTCTTTCCATGAGCTAACATATACAGCAAATAAAGCATTTAAATGCGGATTAAATGAATTATCTATGCCAAATATCACAAAAACTTTATTCAGTTCATTTAACACTTTGTAGATTGTGAAAAATGTATTATCATATTTAAAGAAGAAAATCCTCCTTTCGGTGTTCATTCAAAACCTCAAAATATTTATTGATGATCCCTATTTAGTTTTTTTATTAAAAAATTGATTGTGATTTAATATTTTTCAAGCCAACTATTTTTTTTAAGCTAGCATTTAAGAGTTTTCATTTCATGGATATTCCAGTTTTAGGGGGTTAATGGTTAAAGTTGAATGACGACAAGGAGATCTTTTCTTTCCTTATCTTTTAACACAAAGTTGATATTTTTATTGTAGTGACTATTATAAAAATACATTCCTTACTGTAACTTAACAAATGAAACAAATGTTATCCAAAATATAACATTTTAAGACTTTAAGGAATTATCCATACTTTTTACTAATATTGGAATGTGACAATTGTCTTTTTGACACTTTTATTATAATACAATGCTATATGTGTTGAAATAGATTAAAACATGTGTTAAATGTTCATATATTATGTAATAAGTTTAGTTGTTAATGAGATATATTCTCATACCGTGTATATCAGTTTTCATACTTTGTGTCCACACCTAATACAGCACTAATTTGAGCCTTATCTTATGAAGGAAACCTGAGCAAATTTGAAAGAGGATAATAATTCTTACTATATCTGTCGATACACACCCTTTATTCACAATGAAGGATTATCTTAAATGGTTATAATTTCTTAGGGGTGACAATAATCACTTTTTATAATCAGATAACAATTATTTATGGGCCCTCATTTAGAGCAAATGAAAAGACTGATAGAAGTTTAGCCTCTTCTCGGTCTGATATTCACCCAGGGGTATGTTTTAATTGCATAACTTCAGGGTACTCTATTGTCATACAAATGCCTTCGATAAAGTTCAGATTGGCAACTTTCTTTAGGGACAGTCCTATCAGGGTATTTTTGGTGGAAACAAAATTCAAGATGATTTGCCTGTTCATACTTATATACGAGTATGAGATCACTTATTTTAAAATATGTAAGTGATGGTAATGGTTTAGTTGTTCGAAATTCAAAATTTTTACAAAGAAAAGAATCCATCACTGCGTCCTCCTGAAAATTGTTTCCACAAAAACAGCCTGATAGGACTGAGCCTTCAAATGTGAGGATCAAAATGCCATTTATGTAAAGGTTATACCATTTCTTTTACAATTTTTACATGTAGAGAAAGGTAACTTCAATGCCATAAAGTCATCCAGGTCATTCATAAAGGACTATCCTACCTAACTGTGACCAAAACAAACAAGTGGGAGAGGTCCCCTTGACAACAATAAAAGACATTTCTCAGATTCTTCTAGAAACCTAACCCTGATCCAACATGTTGAACTGTACGTTTAAGGATTTCCAATGTGTTATTTTAAAAAGAAACAAAATTTCATAAACAAAAATGTTCTATAAGATATTAATTTTTAAGAATAATTTCTGATGCCATGGTATTTTGGGAAAGGTTTTGCAATTAGAATAAGAAAACAAATTTTATTCTCAACTTTTCTTGATGCTTTAACAACTCCTACCTTATGTTGAAGAATTTTAGAAACTAAAATTCTTCCAAATTAAATCTTACTATCATAACCCTAATAACTTGATTATTTAAGTACAACCATATCCGAACAAAATATATGAATTAATTTAGAGGCATCACATGTGGACTTGATATTGATATAAAAGAGAACTATCAAACATCATTACTTTATATCCTTTAATTAGAGAAAAGTGCTATGAGCATCACATAAAAGACATTTTGCGAATTCTCCTCACCACCGTGACATGATGTCTAAATTATCTGTAGTTGGCTTTCACTGCTTCTGTAACTAGCCTCATTACATCGTTAAGTTGACAGTCAATATTTGCTAACGGTGACTCGAGCGGTGAGTATCTGGGGGCTTGTTTCACGACCTTTCACCTCTCATCAATGAGTGTGTGTTGTACATTCTGTGAAACTTCTTTCACGACCTGTGACCTCTCATCAATGAGTGTGTGTTGTACATTCGGTGAAACTTCTTTCACGACCTCTCACCTCTCATCAATGAGTGTGTGTTGTACATTCTGTGAAACTTCTTTCATGACCTCTGACCTCGCATCATTGAGTGTGTGTTGTACATTCTGTGAAACTTCTTTCACGACCTCTGACCTCGCATCAATGAGTGTGTGTTGTACATTCTGTGAAACTTCTTTCATGACCTGTGACCTCTCATCAATGAGTGTGTGTTGTACATTCTGTGAAACGTCTTTCATGACCTCTGACCTCGCATCAATGAGTGTGTGTTGTACATTCTGTGAAACTTCTTTCACGACCTCTGACCTCGCATCAATGAGTGTGTGTTGTACATTCTGTGAAACTTCTTTCACGACCTGTGACCTCTCATCAATGAGTGTGTGTTGTACATTCTGTGAAACGTCTTTCATGACCTCTGACCTCGCATCAATGAGTGTGTGTTGTACATTCTGTGAAACTTCTTTCACGACCTCTGACCTCGCATCAATGAGTGTGTGTTGTACATTCTGTGAAACTTCTTTCACGACCTCTGACCTCTCATCAATGAGTGTGTGTCGTACATTCTGTGAAACTTCTTTCACGACCTGTGACCTCTCATCAATGAGTGTGTGTTGTACATTCTGTGAAACTTCTTTCATGACCTCTGATCTCTCATCACTGAGTGTGTGTTGTACATTCTGTGAAACTTCTTTCATGACCTCTGACCTCTCATCAATGAGTGTGTGTTGTACATTCTGTGTAACTTCTTTCATGACCTCTGACCTCTCATCAATGAGTGTGTGTTGTACATTCTGTGAAACTTCTTTCACGACCACGATGTCAGGAAAATGAAAGTAAATGGTTTCAATTGAAAGACAGTGTATTTAAACTGAATGAAGCAGTAATAATTCAACTATATAACGTAAAGTTTAGCCATGCGACTCCTTTTTCTTACACAAAATGAATTAAAGGTGCTCACAAAAAATGGCCGCCAATGGATTTTATGTGAATCCTCATACTTTGTCCTCTGACTATAGATGATTGGCTTGTGTAATGAGATTGTTGACACTGTCAATATAATACATTTAACATTAACTTACAATTATAAGTGAAATATTTAAAATAAAAATTTACGTGCTACTGCACCTTTAAGTGCTGTAAGTGAAAACAAATTTTCATATTCAATATTCATTTTTTCATTCATTATATGACAATGAGTGCAAACAGGCTATGATACATCAGAAATTCATAAGTAGATTTCATCCAAGAGATTAAATTTCTCATGTTCAATTTTGCATCTTTGTTTGTTTCTTTTTCTATGGTTAAAAGGTGTGTTTTAAATGTTCCAAATTTTGAAGCATGAAATTAAAAAATCCCTGCATGTGTTAATAATGTTATTATATATTCTGGCATAGAAAGAAAGTATGTATGTATGCGGTATTTATATTTCAGATGTACAGAATAATTCCTTTATGTAACTCTTTTTCAAACATAAAAAAATAAATGGCACTCCTGAAATTATCAACACTGCTCAATTGTCACAAAATTTTATTTTTTCTTTAAAGGGGCAGTAGCACGTTTTTCGGGGGAATATAAGGTGATGTCAGGAAATTGAAAATTAATGGTTCCAATTGAAAGACAATGTATTTAAATTAAATGGAGTAGTAATAATTTTTATATATAACGTAAAGTTTAGCCATGCGATTCCTTTTTCTTACACAAAATAAATTAAAGGTGTTCACATAAAATGGCCGCCAATGGATTTTATGAGAATTTTCATACTTTGTCTTCTGACTCTGTATGATTGGCTTGTGTAATAAGATTTTTGTCACTATCAAAATAATACATTTAGCATTAACTTACAATTATCAGTGAAAATTTCAAAATATAAAATTATCAAAAAACGTGCTACTGCCCCTTTAATGGGTATATTCATGTACATACGTATATATATATTCCAAATATATAAATGCTTTTGTATTGTAGTTACACATTTATGGATGAATATTTACATGTCAAACTCAAAGTAACATAACAAAAATGACACTCCTGAAATTATCAACACTCCTAAAAATGAATTTTACTCATATATTGCATTGAGTCCAAACAAACAACAGTGCTTAATTTGTCTACAAAGAAAAAAGCTGATAAGCTTAATGTTTGATTAATTTATCCATTTTTTAAGAGGTATAAAGTTGATTGTTTACATCATTAATGCATATTTGATAATTGTATGGCCTTATAACAGTAAAATAGATATATTTACCCTTATAAAGATATAGTAGTCAGTGTAAAAAGGTTTTTGAAATATCAATTGAACACTAAAACTTAGAAATGATTATGAGAATCACACAACGATATAAAAATATTTTTAAATTAAGTAATTTGAAAAAAAAAGCAGTCATAACCGTTACTGTTTGTTCAATCTCAAGTAATTATATAAAATCAAATTTAAGTATCTTCTTATATATCATTTCTTGTATTTCATTGAAACATGTTTGTTCATCTTGTATCTGCTGTGTCACGATTTCATGATATCTTTATAGATAGAGTCAGATTTCAGATTTAATCTTGTAGTCTTTTGTAAATGATTACTTGGAAAATGAAATTTAAATTCTTTTTGGTTCTAAATAACTTTTTTATGGAAATTATATGATCAAGTTGGTAATTTTTAGAAATTCTTGATTTCAAATAATTAATTAAACAGGGAATGTATAAAGTATTTGACTATGATTCATAAACCTATCATCTCAGGTTAAATAATCTTTTATTGTATTTATCATATATTTATCTAAAATGTTCTCATCCCCACATCAAAGTTTATTTGAATCCTACAATCGCTGAATGTGCAGACTTTATTTGAAATTTCAAGTATTTCAATTTCCTTTAAAAAAAAGAAAAGACTGCCAGTATGTCATATCTATGCGTAGATTCAGTTATGAAAGTAATTAAGTAAATCATTTCACTCTTAAATGGACCAATGGTTATAATATAGCCAATGATAAACCCCTCATATGATCATCAAGTTATTGAAGAGAAATATTTCCCACTTATGAAAACAATTCTGTTTTTTCATCCTTTATTTTTCTATTTCTTTCTGTTTGCAAATCTTTTTTAAGCCACTTCCACATAACATTTGATCAGCTGTTAGGCATTTCTTGTATGTTTCTTCAAGACTCCTTTGGGAATATGAGATGAGGGTGGATGGGTTTAACCTTTACTCATATCTTGTCTTGATGTGGTTCGGAGTGCTTGCAAGACGGAGCTCTCAATGTTCATATAGCAAATGGGCTTAGGGAAAACTCATTTTGTGTTGTGATGCATTTATCAAGGTTTTATTTCACTTGTTAGTAGCGTTTTATCAAAAATTAATATATCATTTATCTGAAAAACAAGATTGGTTGGATTTAACCTTTACTCGTACCTTGGCTTGATGTGGTTCGGAGTGCTTGCAAGATGGAGCTCTCAATGTTCATATAGCAAATGGGCTTAGGGAAAACTCATTTTGTGTTGTGATGCATTTATCAAGGTTGTATTTCACTTGTTAGAAACGTTTTATCAAAAATTAATATATCATATATCTGAAAAACAAGATTATATCTCAATTCACTCCTAAGAAATGGTTTATCCAAAATTCATCTCATATCTGAAAATAAAAAGATTGGATGGCTTCTACATGAACTAATATCTTGTCTGATTGTGGTCGTTAGTTCTTGTAAGAAGCCAAAATCTCAATGTGCATATAGCAAACAGGCTTAGGGGAAATAAATTTGGTGTTGTGAAGCATTTTTCAATATTTTAAACCAAATCAATTCTGATGCAATTAGCAATATTTTGTTTCAATCGTTAGTGAAAATTTATCCACAATCCATTTCATGAGAGTTTTGTTGTTTACAGAATCTGACCACCATGCATCTACAGAGACGAATCGGAGTACTCTTCATTACCCTGGCTGTGTATGCTCAGTTCAGCAATGCTGGTAAGTGTTGATTCTACAGTGTTTGATTAAATTAATTTTGTAGTGAATGAATCTTTTTATGAATGAATTTTTTAATGAATGATTTTTCTGATGAATGAATTTTTTTCTGAATAATTTTTTTATGAATGAATTTTGATAAATAGATTTTAGATGAAAGAATTTTATGAATGAATTATTTTATGAATTAATTTTGGGATAAATGTTTTTTTGTCATGAATGAAATATTTTATGAATGTATTTTTACTGAATGAAGGAAGAGAACAATCAGTTAAGTAACATATATATATTACTATTTTTCTTATATAACAGATGTTTGAACATTGCAAGTCGTCAGATGTAATGTTTGACCCGTAATCATACATTACAATTCAAGATTGACAGGTGTAATAAAACAACAGGTGTCCCTGTGTATTCACCTGTACAAGGTGTAATATCACCTGTATTGCACCAACCAGGGAGTTGTCAATATCATCAGTCTGAATGAGCTATCTCATCACAGTGTGACGGTAGTGTATAGTTAAAGCACACTCCTTCTGTAAGCACAGTTCGTATTGTTAGCACACAGATCAAAGATTTAGTCATATACTCTATTTCGGACAGGGGAACAAATAAAACATCAAAAATAGAATGAAATGAACATGAAAATAATAATCTGATCTTTTAAGTTTCATTCACTAGTTAATCAACTGTAACTATGGAAGAGAGTCAAAATCTTACCAAAACATAATCTTATAAATACATCATTAAATGTTTATAATTTACAAAATTAGAAAACTATAAAATCGATGGTTAATTCCTGATTTTGAAATCAACAACCAAAGATTAAGATGCCCCATGCATGTCACTCGGAAAAAAATGGGGTAATAGATGTTCTTTTTGTATTGAAATGCTCTTAAAGGCAGGACAGATTATACAGAGAGATAATAATTAAATTATAATCTCTTTTGACAGTACGATGTCTAAGAATGAAACCAGTTTGTTATGTTTTGCCTATGAATACAAGCTGAATGAATCTGCGAAGAATACTCAGTTTAAATTTCTTAAAATGTTTCAACCTTAACTCCAGTTTCAATGTAAACCTTCATTAAATTCATAATTCAAATTCTGTTTTTGTTTTGTTAACTTTCTATCACAATGATATGACATGACTTTGTGTGGGTTGATACAGGATTTTAAATCTTAAATTACTCTTTTTTAATTTGAGCATCTTTCAAACACCAAGTCCACAAATATTTTTATTCTCAAAATTACGATCCATTCAAGAATGCTACACCGCTTCAAAAGGTTGAGTGGGTGTCAAATATATGTTCCATACTCAAATTACCCCTTTTAAATAGGTATAATTTTCATCCAAGAATATGTAGCACAAAGATTTTCAAATAAGGTATAATTTTCATCCAAGAATATGTAGCACAAAGATTTTCAAATAAGGTATAATTTTCATTTGAGCATATATACCACAAAGATTTTCAAATAGGTCTAATTTTCATTCAAGATTTTCAAAGTAAGTTTGTCAGCGGGTGGCATACATCAGAATGGATTCAGCTGACCCATAAAGTCGTGACTCCCACTTAGATTACATGGCTGAGTACCGCCCTGAAGGATGGAATGTTGTTGTATACCATGAATGTAATACATAGAGAATACTAAACGATGTCCCGTTTAATAACATTTGTATGAAACGAGTGAGTGGTTTAGTATGTAACAAAGGATAAGGAGTTTAATACTTATACCATTTACAAGCTTCAAATGTTATCGAACAGGACTGACTTTTATGCAGTTTGACATTATAATCTACATCATAACAAATTGAAAGAAATTTGCTGATGTGACCATTGCATCGCATTTGGAGGCATATTTTGCTTGACTTAGTAATATAGTACATTATATTTGTGTTCATGCATAGAATGTATTGTACTTGTTGACATGTGACTGCAGCGTATTTGAATTATATAAAAGTTAGTGTATTTTGCCAATTATTTTATTTAAGAGTATAGAGCCATTGATAGCTTAAGCTACTGACTTCATTAGTGCCAAATCATTCTCATTGGCGAACTTTCATCGTCTTGACCAGCTAGAAAGCAATTGCATGGAATAATAATAAAAGTAGCATTAAAAATAAATGATAGCTTTCTTATACTGTGCATTTATCCATGACACAGCATGCTAAAAGGCCCATGAGTATTATTACCCTAGAGGGATAGTATGTTCGTTGCCACCAATTAACAACCACTTTGTGCAATCGTATGAGTCCATACTTCCCCCTTGTTCAGGTACCAATTTATACAGCTGGGTGAACTGACAGCAATGAGAATGAAGTGCCTTGTCCAGTACACAATAAACGATATGTCCATGGTCACAAATGTCTCCAACGGGATTCAAACCCAAGCCGCTATTGTGAGAGGCAAGCATGCTGTCCTCTCAGCCGTTGACCCAGTTTCAAATCCCAGTGGAAACACCATAAAAATGTGACCTAGGTATCATTTTGTGTTGTGTCCCTGGGCAAGGCACTTCATCCACATTGCACTCAGTCCACCAGATGTTATAATGGGTACCTGAAAACAGAATGTACAGACCTACATGGTTGAACATGGTGCTTGTAACTGTTAATTTTGGAGTACAATTCGTTTAAGGTAATTATGTCGGTGGCAGGTTATTAGTTCTTTGAAAAGGCGCCAAATAATAATAAATATCCTCATTATTATTCCTATAAAATCATTATCAGAAAGGTTATATGATAATTACGAACAGTCAATGGTAAGGGTTCTGCAATCAAACCACAAATGACAAATGACAGCACTTCTTAACTGGTGAATAACACTACCCCAAGCAATGATAAATTTGGAATATAACGGCAACAAACAAATAAAGCAAAATATGTTTATTTGTGTGTGTAAAAGTTGTGATGTGTGTCAATTCATTCTTCTGTTAACAATATTTTCTAAACATGAGAACAAAGAATCACCTTGTCTTTAAAAAATAATTTTGGACAGTTGTTCAGAAATAACTATTTTTGATATCAAAATAAATATTTTAAGAAACAATATGTCCAACTTTTCAGAGAACCTGTGCTGTTCATTCCCGTGTCAGAACCAAGGAGTCTGTCTATCCACCGGCACATCGTCCTATACCTGTGACTGCTCCAACCTCGAGTTCTACGGTGAACATTGTGAACAGCGTAAGTTGTTTTTTTGTCAGTAAATTAAAGATTTTTTAATTGATATTAATTACTCCAACCTCGAGTTCTATGGAGTACATTGTGAACTTTGTAAGTTTATAAGTTTTTGAATTAAAATTACTCTTTTGTCAGTATATTAATGTTTTTTTAATTGATATCAATTGCTCTAACCTTTAGTTCTATGGAGAAGACTGGATATCTTTATAAGTTGATAAGTTTGTGAATTGAACACGTTTCCAATGAATTAACTTTTTTAGATATTTGATATGAATTTTTCTGACTGAGTTTTTATGAGAACAGTTTGAACAAAGAAAGTTGATAACTTTGTGAATTGAAAAAACTTTCTGACAGCAAATTATAATCCTCACTTGTCAAGGAGTCTGTACACAAGATTTCAGCTTTCTAGGCCTTTTGCATTTTTTAAACAAACAGACATGTATTTCTTAAAAATTCAAGAAACAAAGATATATATAATAATATACAAATAAAATAAAGAAAGATTCTATATCCTGTACATAACACTAACCATAAATCATAAATCTGGCACTGATTGTTTTGTGCAACGACCCCAAGTATTTCTGATACAGTACATATGTAAAAATTATGGAAATTGAATAAACATGTTCATATCTTTATAAGAAAATTGGAAAACTTCGGCAGTGATATTAATTATGAAAAATAATCATGTTTATTAATTTCAGCAACATTAATCAAGAAAATCAAGATGATGATAAAGCCAGGCCCAGAAACGCTCCACCATCTGCTGACGAACTACAAGTGGTTGTGGGATATCATCAACAACATTTCATTCCTTAAAAATGCAGCCATGAAGCAAGTCTATCTTAGTAAGTCGTTATTTTTACGAAATTCCTACAACAATTCAATTTTGACCACACCAGCTACCAATTACTTCCACTGGACACATGCTCCATTTCAACGGCCATCTTTTTGTCTATTCTCTTATCCTCTATTGTACATGATGACGGATAGCGCAGTTGTTAGCGAGTTGGTGCTATGAGGTACAAGGTTTCGACTCCACCAGGGGCTTGACATCTTTGTCTGCAGTAGAGAATGGTTTTATCGGTACACGCAGTAAGGTTTGGTGCAATGCTACACTGAATTCAAAACTTTGTAGATTTCATCCTGTCTCAAGGTACGAACATTACGCCAACTCCACTAATCTGTACCCTGGGCTCAGAAGCTAGATTTGCTCGCGCTGCCGACTTGGGATATAGCCAATCAAATCATTTTCTCGCCACCTTCTCGATAAAATTCAAACGAGAAAATGATTTGATTGGCTATATCCCAAGTCGGGCCGCGGAGCAAATCTAGCTTCTGAGCCCAGGGTACAGATAAGTGGAGTTGGCGTAATGTTCGTACCTTGAGACAGGATGTGTAGATTTATTAAACAGCAATAACTTCAATGAGCGAGTAATAATATTAAATATTTCCTTACTTTCTTCCAGTGCGCTCACATATATTGGACAGCCCACCACTGTATGAATCAGACCACCCGTATGCAACATTTGATGCTGTTGCCAACTTATCATACTTCACCAGGACGTTACCACCGGTACCGTTAGACTGCCCAACACCCCTCGGGGTCAAAGGTTAGTAGATGGGGAGCATTGTTGCTCTTGACTTTGAAATAGAAACTTTTATTACCATTGTCACTGACCAACTTCTCTAGGGGTCAAAAGTTAGTAGCATTTTGATAACTCTTTACTTTAAAATAGAACCGTTATTAACAATGACACTGTCAGCTCTTAGGGTCGACTTCAAATTATGATAGTTATTGTTGTATAATATTTTGATTATTAGATTATTTATCATTAATTACATTTTTGAGTGTATATTTCATCATTTTTATTTCACATTTGTATACATTAGTTAACAAAATGATTATAAAAAATAATTTAAAAATAAAACGTCAATTTGATATATTGGAAAAATACTCCTTGGAAAATTTTAAAATATGTGATCTATATATTTTTCGCTGATCAACTGAAATTTTATTGAATCCAATATTTTTCATCTATCACAGGTAAGAAGACATTACCTGATGTAGACGAGCTACTCAACAAGTTTTTCCTGCGCACCAAGTTTCTACCTGAACCGATGGGTTCCAGCGTTCTCTTCTCATTCTTCGCTCAGCACTTCACACATCAGTTCTTCAAGACAGATCTCAAACGTGGACCTGGCTTCCAGTGGGGAGGACATGGGGTAGGAATATATATATATATACTTTTATTATCTCGATACTACAAGATAAAACCCCTTTGAACCTTGCTGAACCCCCCTCCCCACACTTATCATAAGGGGTGACTATTGACAACCATAGGACTATTGCAATAGCAATAGTCTATTGTAAGTAACTATTGTGATAGCAATAGTCTATTGCATGGTACTATAGCGATAACTAATGCGATAGTTTACCAATAAAAGAAAGGCAGATTTTACTGCTTTGTTTGTACTTAGGAGTTCAAGCTTGACCGCACTTGTGGAAGTCGCTATTTTATAACTGGACATTATAGCATCAAGACTTATACTTGTGAACGTTTCGGTTTCCTTCTTTTATCTCTCAGCGATCTGTTTGCTGTGTTCCAGTATTGACATAACAGATACACCTTTACACTTCTTTCGCAATTCATTTATCTTACATAGCATAGATTTAGAATAGTTGATTGACAACTGGAGTTCATTAAATTTCAAAAGGTTTCCCTTGAAGGATTTAGTATAATTACTATTGATATATTTTTACATAATTCATTTGTGTTTGCAACTTACCTAAGTGGATTTCGTGAATCATTTTATGAGAGCTTCAGAAGCTATAGCTTTCCTGTTTCTAGAGATGCCTTTCTTATTAAATTCAGTTCATTTGCTAATCAATGATTTGTCTCCCCAGGTTGATGTTTCACATGTGTATGGGAAAGATAAAGGAGTTGAAAATTTACTGAGAAGTTTCAAAGATGGTAAAATGAAGACACAGGTTGGTATTATTCCTCAAATATTTTTGTTAATACAATGAAACTAAAATAAAAAAAGGACAACAGTCTAAAAAGAGCAGTAGCACGTTTTTTAATAATTTTATATTTTAAATCCATTGGCATCCATTTTGTGTGAACACCTTTAATTCATTTTGTGTAAGAAAAAGGAATCACATGGCTAAATTTTACGTTATATATTTGAATTATTACTGCTCCATTTAGTTTAAATACATTGTCTTTCAGTTGGAATTTTCAAATTCCTGACATCACATTATATTCCCCTTAAAAACGTGCTACTGACCCTTTAAAGGCTTAAATTTAACTTTTGAATTTTGGATTTGAATTTTCTCTTTTTTTAGCTCTGTGGAAATTATCCAATTTTGACAATTTCAGTGATACACTTACCTGTATGAAATTTGATAAATACCAATATATTGCTATAATTAAGAGTTGTTTGATATTCCCGAGGTAAACAACGAATACAAACACAACTCTTTAAAAAAAGCATCAATCTCTTTAAAACTGTCTTCATTCAGTTGAATATCTTACATTCCTCTCCCTGTATTTTTATACTTTTATCAGCTCACCTTTTTTCCTACAGGTAATCAACGGAGAGGAGTACCCCCCTTACCTGAAGGACGCACCTGTTCCCATGACCTACCCACCTGGCACACCTGAACACATGAAGTTCGCTCTCGGACACGAGTTCTTTGGTCTCCTGCCTGGCCTATTTGTATATTCTACAATCTGGATACGAGAACATAACCGAGTCTGTGACGTCTTGAAAGAGGAGCACCCGGAGTTTGATGAAGAACGGCTTTTCCAGACGGCTAAATGGATTATTTTGGGTGAGAAACCTTTTAATGATAAGCAAATGTAAGCTTGATATAACGGTACCATTTTCTGTCTTTTTTTAAAATCATACCTACAGAATCCTTCCAGTAGAATAATTAAGGAGAAGCTTCAAATCAAATTAAAAAATCATTGTTTAAAGATCAACAGGTTTATTGGAAACATTTCAAGTGTGATTTGTGCATATTTTATTTGATCAAACATACGTAAATCCAAAATGATTTAAATTTCTGGGCAAACAATTAAAATCGTCATAGACCATTTTTTCAACATTAAACCAACTACAAGTTCAAGCTAATGTTGTGTCTTGATCAAAATGATTGAAGAATTTGTACCTAATTTCAAATGATTTGAATTTCAGGGGAAAATATAAAGATTGTTATAGAAGACTACGTCCAACATTTAAGCAACTACAACTTCAAGCTGATGTTTCGACCTGAGTTATTGTTCGGGGAGGACTTCCAGTATCAGAATCGTATCGCCGTGGAGTTCAACCATCTTTACCACTGGCACCCCCTCATGCCCTCCGAGTTCAACGTCAGCGGTAACGTTGTTCAGATGAAGGATTACGTTTTCCACTCGGAGTTGGTCGTGAAGTCCGGATTAAGCAATTTTGTAGAGTCAATGTCACGGCAGAGGGCTGGCTTGGTAGGTTTCTCGATGAGTTTGGTGAAGATGAATTAAGATCAATAAATTATTTTGGTGATGATGAATTTGATGATAAAGCATCACTAAATGAGCTTGGTGATGATTAATTTGATGATAAAGTAACACTTAATGAGCTTGGTGATGATGAATATGATGAAGAACAGTCACTAAATGAGTTTGATGATGAATCTGATGATAAAGTAACACTAAATGAGTTTGATGATGAATTTGATGATAAAGTAACACTTAATGAGCTTGGTGATGATGAATATGATGATAAAGTAACACTAAATGAGTTTGATGATGAATTTGATGATAAAGTAACACTTAATGAGTTTGATGATGAATTTGATGATAAAGTAACACTTAATGAGCTTGGTGATGAGGAATTTGAAGATGTTATGTCACTAAAGAAGCTTGGTGATGATGAATTTGATGTAAAAGAATCACCAAAGGAGCTTGGTAAAGATGCTTTTGGTGATGACTCAATGAAACTCACATCCTGCTACATCAGCGTATATGTCTCCGCTAATTTCTACAACCTAGCTATCCCCTGATATTCTCCTATAGTCTTCTGTCGTATCGCCAATCAAATAATGCCCTTTCAGCGATAGCGGCAAACTAGTTTCTTGGCTTCGTTCCGCGTGCTCACCTCCTGATTCAAATTAACCAATAGGAGTGCTATTAGATAATAAATCTGATTCTCATTGCAGTCTCCCGCTAAGCTCCAAATCGCGCGCTCTTAGATTTCCACGTGCGACATCACTAGACAACAGTGTATGGAGTTTGAAATAGTTTGACTGAAAACAGACAGGCTATAAATAGCGCTGAGCAACCACCCGTCAGCGATACGACAGAAGACTATAGGAGGATATTAGGGTATAGGTTGTAGAATTAGCGGAGACATATACGCTGATGTAGCAGGATGTGAAACTCAATATATATGTAATATGTAATGTATCGATAGGTTCATTGTTTTAATGACATCTCAGGACTGCTAGTTTAGCAATCTTAGCACACATACTAGCTCTGATTTCACAAACGAAGTGGAATATATCATATTCACATGTTCCCACAGATGTCCCACCACAACCACGGCCCCCTGACGGTTAAAGTCCTGAAGGAATCCATCTTGCATGGGCGAGAGCTGAGGTTCAGATCCATGAACGAGTATCGGAAGAGGTTTAACCTCAAACCTTACACAACCTTCGAGGACTTAACAGGTGCGACATCATAATTATATCATTGTATTTGTAATTAAAGACTGTTTAAATATTAAATTGGATTGATGGATTACAATGATTTAGCTATTTTTAAGGACTCAAAATCAAAATTCTTATACCCCAAGAGCAACAATCTCATCCTTTCGATCTTTCTCTCTGTATGTTGTCAAAAAAATTGTCTGATCATTTGCGTAAAAACTATATTTTAAACTTAGTCATTTTCTAAATCAAAATTTGTCTTTTATTTGGTTACATAGATTTATATTATGCAAATGACATTTTAAGGATTTTACAGTTTAGACATGCATGTAGGAACATTTATGTAATTCTAGTTTATTGCCATAATGTCTTTCATTTTGGTTTGTAAATTGATGGACTGAAAACAGTTATTCAACAAACAATTTGTTTGTATTCATTCACAGGAGAAACCAAGATGGCCGCCCAACTTAAAGAAATGTATGGTGATATCGATGGCGTCGAATTCTACGTTGGCCTCCTGATAGAGAAACGCAGATCTAAATCCATGTTTGGGAGTGGAATTATCGAGATCGGTGGCCCTTACTCTGTGAAGGGTCTAATGTCTAATGGGATTTGTAGTCCCAAACACTGGAAACCTTCAACATTCGGAGGCGAAACTGGATTTAATATAATTAAAACTGCAACTCTTGAAAAACTATTTTGCAACAATATCAAGGGACCTTGTCCCCTTGTGTCATTCCGTGTTCCCGATTATGTTCCCGGGGACGTTGATGCAGAGATTTCGTCATGTTCCCATGGTTGTCATCAAGAATTATAGTGCTAAATTAATCTAATTAATCGTTAAATTGATTACCACAATTATAATTGAAAGAATTGGGTCATTGAGGTAAAAAATGCTTTGATAAACATGTATTACATGTAATATAACATCCTGCTACATCAGCGTATATGTCTCCGCTAATGCTACAACCTACGTATCTGACGGGTGGTTGCTCAGCGCTATTTATAGCCTGTCTGTTTTCAGTCAAACTATTTCGAACACCATACACTGTTGTCTAGTGATGTCGCACGTGGAAATCTATGAGCGCGCGATTTGGAGCTTAGCGAGAGACGGCAACGAGAATCAGATTTATTATCTAATAGCACTCCCATTGGTTAATTTGCATCACAAGGTGAGCACGCGGAACAAAGCCAAGAAACTAGTTTGCCGCTATCGCTGAAAGGGCATTATTTGATTGGCTTGCTATATATAGCGATAAGACTATAGGAGGATATCAGGGGATAGGTTGTACCATTAGCGGAGACATATACGCTGATGTAGCAGGATGGTAATATAAGTAAATGTATGAATGAATGAATAATTGGTTTACTGAAGGTGAACGGTTTTAAATGTGAAATTGTTTAAATGTGAAATTATTGTTTTAGTGAATGTCATAATCAATTTCCTTGAATATTCATGAAACAAATAAAATCTGTGAATGAATGAACATTTTCTATATTGGTTGATCATTGTGAATGAATGAATGAACAACAACATATTCATCCCTTTTTTATTATTTGTCAATACATCTGTGAGGTTTATTGATTTTCAATTAATGGACATGGAGAGAAAAATATGAATGAATATACTGATAAATCCATGTTTTTAATATTTGTGAAAAAACAAATTTGAATGAGGTGGATGTAAATTTTTTGGCAGATGATTAACTTCAAAATATGATATTTTTTTAATCAAATTGATTTCTAACATTATTTTTTCATATTCAGTTTTAAATATCATCCATGTTCTTAGAAAAAGAGTATTTTTATAAGATTTGATAGTGTAAGTGATAAAATCATAATTCGGATATAATCACGAATAAACAACTTAACTGCCATGTTGATATCAAAGACCATTTCTTCATCATAGGGCATTTTGTCACAGATATATATATATATAGAATAATCACCTTTTAGTGTGTCCAAAAAATTTTGCATTGTTCATATATCATATAGAGAATGAAATATCAAATCTTTGGCAAATTTATTACAGTTCGACGCTTCGTCTGTATATTTTACAGTGACTGACATTAAGCTTTGCAATGTGAATGTTAATACCGCAAATCCTTGAATAAACGACTGCCTTGAATAATTAATTGCCTGCCTTGAATAATGAGTTAGTTAAATACGATTAAGCAAACTAATTTTACACCCTTTCAACTCTTCATTCAGGCTGATAAGGGTTTTAAACCTTAAGACCAGGAATCATAAAATAGACAAAAAAAGTGCTATATCAATATTTTTATTTCAATCCCCAAAAAATCTTGACCAATTATTGGTCTGAAAATAATAGTCGCCTGCCCTGAATAATCAAAACAGCGTTTGAAAATAATAATCCCTTGGTGATTATTCAAGGATTTACGGTACCTGTAAATAAATCCTGTGTCTACATGTTGTAAGATATGAAGTGTTTGTCAGTTGTTTGTACATATGGTTGTGATACTGTGATTTATCTACATTGTTTATTGAATGTACTGGTTTTGTTGTTCCATCCCTGTGAACCAATGAAATAGTTCATGAATATTTATTAATGAATGTTTGCTAATATTTAAGTGTGAGTGCGGAAATCTAATCGTTTGTTGTGTTAAACTGTATATATCAAACCATAGGAAATTTAAAAAACATTTTGGTCAAATAAAGGTTAACGAATATCAAGGATTTATTGATCAAATAAAATTAACAAAATAAAATTTTATATCATTAAAATGAAAAAAAAAAGAGAGTAAAAACAGATTTGAGGAAATCAACCTTCAAAATTTTGAAAACAAATTTGTGTCAGTGTCAGAGAAAAGATAGCATTTTTGTCAAAAATTCAATATTTGATGTAACAAATTTAGAAAAAATTAAGATCTTGATAGTTAATTTGTTACATGTTTGATGAAACTTAATAAATTTGATTTCAAGGCCATAATGTATACACTAGAAAGAGAGTTCGAAATTTTGAATTATTGTAATATCAATGATTTGCGGTAATCAAGTTAAAATCAAAAGGACAAGATCTTATAGAAATAAATAACTATTTTATGCATTTCTTGATTTTCGTACTTTAACCCAATCTAAATAAATTTAGATCAACAGGTTTTATATTTGGTCATACATGTTGATCTAAGATTGGCCCGTAAGGCGGGTCATCCCGGTGACCTCTGAAATCAGCCGCTCGGCCAATCAGAAAAGTTGCCCTAGCTCGCTGGAAGTTAAAACAACTCAGCAGCACATCTTTTGAAATGGATGATGTTCGGAGCTCTGTCATTTGGAGCGGAGTAGAGCGATGAATTATCCGATTGCTTGGATGTATTAATAGATTATATTTTTTCGTTTTAAATTGATTTAGCGTATTTGCTAGTTGTCGATGACAAATGATGATTGCACATCGCACAGATACTAACGTGGCGAATAATAATCATAAAGTTAGAGCATGATAAATGTCAATATTTACGAAAATCCTCATGCAAGGGGAGGTAACTCCTTTTGATCAAACTCGTTTGTACTAATTTCTTTCATTTCCATATAAATAATTAAAAAATATTGATTTTTTGTCAACCATAAAACTAAATATATTTCATACAACCAAAATAAAATCAACCTACCGATATTTTTCTTATCAGTATCAAAAACAAGATTTATTTTTCTCAAGGCACACTATTATTGAGAACAGCCATAAGCTATTATATGTTTCTTCCGTTCACACCTTGAATGAGCGACTATGAACTGTTTGTAACGTCGAATTTGATTGATCAAATCGCGAATTCTTTATTTGCATACGAAAGGTCACCGGGACGACCTCTCACACTGGTCAATCTTAGATCAACATGTATGACCAAATATAAAACCTGTTGATCTAAATTTATTTAGATTGACTTTAACCATGACATTGTTCAAAATGCCACTCAGTCAGTTTTCACCTTGTCAAGTTTTCTATTGCATTTATTGTCAATGTAATAAATTTAACATTTAGATTTGTATACAAGGAACAAGAGAATTTCTCATCAAAAGATACACTGCCATATGTTATCAGTTATATTTATGTGATCACATTGTTTGTCTATCAAGTTGATAACATGTACCATTTATATTTAACTGGTCACTTTGTACAATATAGGGTATACCAAACTTTTGTGGCATTAACAGTAAAAATATTCTTTATTATTTTGGAAAGATTATTTTTATTGCAATGTCTGTACATGGAACCATTAGCATATACATGTATTTGATATTTTATGTGAAATATTGTTAAAAAATTGTGTTTTCCTTTAAAAAAATATTCATCAAAATTAAAAAAGATATGCCTGAAATTTTTATGTTGTTTTCTCCTTACAATACCTTATTTTTGGCTGAACATAAATGAAAATTCCCTCAAACGTAAGTAAATCATACATTTAAAGACACTTATATTTCAGAATTTTTGTTGTGTGCCAAAAACAACCATAATGGTGATATTAAAGTGGCAGTAGCACATTTTTAGGGGGAATATAAGGTGATGTCAGGAAAATGAAAATAAATGGTTTCAATCAAAAGAGAATATATTTAAACTAAAAGAAGCAGTAATAAATAAAATATATAATGAAAGTACAGCCATGCAATTTGTTTTTCTTACACAAAATTTATTAAAGGTGTTCACACACATGCATAATGAAGTTCTATCATATCCAGACATTCAACATTTACTATATTTGGAACTGCGCACCGACGTATGCCACCCGTCTTGATCCGCCAATGATTCCAAGCCAATTATGCCTCCAGTTTGATAGTTGTAACTTTAGACGGGTCCATGAAGCGTTTACCAGTCATGTCTGCTTCGGTTGGGCAGCTCAAGATGGCAGAATTCTCAACCTGCCATCAGAAACAAAGTGACGTTATGAAACTTGCATACACTGGGACGTGTAATGAAGAAACATGTCATCCTGTCTCAGGGTACGAACGTTACGCTAACTCCACTCATCTGTACCCTGGGCTCAGAAGCTAGATTCGCTCGCGCGGCCCGACATGGGATATAGCCAATCAAATCACTTTCTCGCGACCTTCTCGATAAAATTTCAACTAGAAAATGATTTGATTTGCTATATCCGTTCGCACCCTGAGACAGGATGATTTTGCCCGCTTTTCCACACTACCCCCATCTCTTACTATACTTTTCCCTCGAGATCGAAATATTGCATCAGTTAGACAGCTTAATCATCAACTGAGTCCACCATATAGCCTTACAGATTAGCTGAAAAATCATCATAGAATAACAGAATTCTTTCGTGATAATTATAAATTTACAAGCTTGAAACACATATCCTCGGCAGGCCTTGGATATTTGAAACTTTTATCAATTTGTGCTTAGATTTTATATCAAAAGACACTTGAGTGAGCTTCTCTATGTTTGAGTAAATGAGTCCTGCTGTTCACCGTCTATAGAGCACATAACAGGAATTATAAACCCTTATACCCCCTTTACACCAAGCCCGTTCTCAGTACGTTCTAGGGTTTTTCTCAGAACGGGCTCAAACTGTCTGAGAACTGTCCGAGGACGAAATGGACGTTGTGGCAACTGTAAACGAACTGTTTGAACTGGCTCGGACGTACTAAAAACGAGAAGGTGCTCCAGAACGTTTGACATGTTAAACGTTCTCCCCGTCCTGAAATTGGACTGAGTACAAACCTACTGAAAACGGGATTGCCGTACTGCGAACGGAACTGCCGTACTTCGATCTGTCTAAGGACGAGTAACAACGTAGCGCAGTCGGGAATCGATTGCACTACGTTTGTGCACAGTTTCCACCCCGTCCATTCCGTCCTCAGCCTCAGTGTAACTCCTCAGTACGACCATAGTCAGTTGTTCGTACGTCCTAATAAGTGTAAAATATTGAAAATGTTCTGAATCAGTGTGTAGTACGTTCTTACACAGTCATAAAAGTTCTAATACGGTCCTCATTGCGTTCTTCTCGTTCTTAGTACGTTTGCCAAATTCTCACACTGTTCTTACTACGCTGGCAATTCGGTATGTAAGGACGGGTATAAATACACAAGTAAAACTGATAAGTTTATTATTCAGGATACAGAAGTGATAAGAGAACATGAAGCAAATTACTTGAAGATCTCAGCATGATGAATAAGGGTTTCCTACAGTTTGTAATGGAAGTTGAGAAAACAATGTGAAGTGTTGTTTGCCTCGGCCACTATGGCTTCAACAGGGCTAGTGGATCTGATATTTGATTTCCTGTAAACAACCTTCCTCCGACCATACTTCTTCTTTGGAGGCATGATGTTTTCGCATTGAAATTGAGAACGCTAATGAGAACGGGCAAGGACGTGCTGGTTTTTTATTGAAAACGGGCCAGAACTGGATGATTTTACAATTAGGACGCACTGAGAACGGAATCAGGACGTAGTGAAAACGAAAAGAACTATCTTAAAACGAGTTGGTCGCAGCTAGGACGGAATTGTGCGTATCAAGAACGAGATTGGTCTAGTTTAGAAACGGATATGAACTGTCTAAGAACGGAATTAAACTGGTTGAAGACGTCCTAAAACAGGCAATACTATTCGATCTAAACGTGTTAGAAACCGACTGAGTACGGGATAAAGACTAGATGAACGGGCTGAGAAATGTGTATGAACGAACTGGCGTCACATTTGGATAAACTATAAACAATCGTTTTGCTTTAATTTTGGACGGAGTAGGAGGTAGTGAGAACGACCTTGGTGTAACTCAGGCATTAGTGACGTCACTCCATTGTACTTTGAGGTCTTTATAAACCTAATTTCCTTCTGACTCTTACGGCAAGGGAATTATTCGAGTCATGTCCCCCTGATGCAGATTATTATCAACATAATCACCCTCCAATGCAGGATATCATAATGATATATCCCTCTTCAAATAATTATTTTCGAACGATATAATTGATAATTTTTTGTTAAAATCAAAGTGTCAACTAACTATCACTAAAATATCACAAACATAATTTTGACACTAAACGCTCTGACTACTGAGTGATTATGACAGCGCCGACAGAGCTCTTTTGTTAGGCCCTCTTAAAACAAATGTCTTAGTTTGGGTTGTTTGATCCTTTCACATTATCTGTCATATCAATGTTATTATAACTAGTTGGGCATTATCGATAATAAAGGATGTTTGCCCTCGTGATCATCCTCGATAATCCAGCGCTTTCGTTTCGATAAATCTACACTACAAGCCCTGGAAAACTTAACGGGGTTTTACCTCAAACCCAATTACCTCCCTTTGCAATGACTCAGCTAAACGCTTGTTTTTAACAAACAATTGGATCACTTCTAAAACCAGTTTTCTACCTCTAACTATACCTTTCTTTCCGTCGCTTCCCTCATCATATTCGTTCCGTTTCTCCCTGATCTGTCTACTCTATTTTGGATGGCACCATCCACGTGTTAAATAACTGAAAAATTGCTGACAACACGTTAAACCCCAACTCACTCACTCACTTGATGTCGCGAACGGTTGAGTTGTTTACGCACTTGGTGTCTGCGTTTCGTTTCTGATTGGTTAACATGTTCGTAAAGGGAGGTAATTGGGTTTGAGATAAACCCCCGTAAAGTTTGTAAGGGCTTGTAGTGTCGATTTATCGGAACGAAAGCGCTGGGTTATCGAGGATGCCTCGTGATTTGCCCGCGGGCAAACATCCTTTATTATTGATAATGCCCGTGGACCATGTCTTATCCATAACGTAATAGTAAATTGTTCACCATAGTAATAGTAAATTGTTCACCATATCAACAGCCTGACCGGGAGGGTGATGATGTTGTTGGAGAGAGTTGTTGTCGAGTCGGTTGTAAGCACAAATGAGGGCCCAACGACGTCGTGTGCTGTTGTTGACGTTACTCTTATGAAGCAGGTTACAGTGGAAGAAGATAGAGTCCCCTGTTGACGTGTATAGGATAAACCACCACTTAGAGGTTAGAAGATATAAGTAATTCCTCGAAGGAGGGAAAACCCCGAGAAGACGTAATGTTCAAGAAGCACAATTCTAAAGAGATCAATCTGTATTCATATTGGTGGTGTTTATAACAATACAGCTGCGTATCTTAAGTTTGTTCACATACCTTCGTATTCTAGTGCAAATATCATGTAATTTGTAACGTCTTTGAGGCATCTAAGCAATGTCAACAGCTTTATATCTTATTCATGTGTTCCTTTGCGCTAAAGCAAGGTAACTGTGATAATCTTTTCCCTTCAAAGTTTACATGGACGATTTAAACGAAATTTAAGAAAATCCGAATTTCACAAATATGACCCCATCTGACTATTTAACCTTGCCAAATATTGACATTCAGCACCAGTGACAAAGCCGATCCCGGAATATGGTTATTTTACACTTTGAGAATTGATGATCTTTTGTAAGTGGTCCTGGAGTTATTTTATGAACGTCAAAACGAAACCCAAATTACATCATATTTGCACTAAGACCACAAGCAATGAACAAACTTAATATACGCAGCTGTAGTTTCAATAGGTTAAATTGGCCATACGAGAATAAGAAAGTATAAGCCCTTTTACTGTCGATAATCATATTTCATAAATGAGATATGTATATAATACTGCCCAAGCGAAAATTAACAATAACTCACTCTCATTTTATGACAAAACCTTCATCGATATAACTTTAAGTAGTTATTACCTAGCTTAATTCCTAAGAACACGAAGAAGAGCGTGTACTTTACATTAGGATTATTGTCATTTCAGAAAGATACAAAAAGTAAAGCATGAAATCTGTTTCCATGTGTGAAGGGTTTTTGAGTGACATCATAAGAAAACATTCATAACATCTATCAGACAGAGTATCTCCCTTACCTCGAAATATGACAATAGATGATGTTTTACATCGCGTTTAAAGGGGCAGTAGCACGTTTTTAGGAGGAATATAAGGTCATGTCAGGAAAATGAAAATGAATTGTTCCAATATGTGGACAATGTATAAAAACTAAATGAAGCAGTAATAATTCAAATATATAATGCAAAGTTAAGCCATGCGATTCCTTTTCTTACACAAAATGAATTAAAGGTGTTCACACAAAAATGGCTGCCAATGGATTTTATGTGAATCTTTATAATTATTTGTTCTCTGACTATGGATGATTGGTTTGTGTTATGAGATTTATGATACTATCAAAGTAATACATTTACCATTAACTTACAATTATCAGTGAGAAATTGAAAATATAAAATTGTCAAAAAAACGTGCTACTGCCCCTTTAAGGACGTTCCTATAAGCTATATCATGCAAGAGAATACAGAGCGCCTATTAATTGGTGATTTTGTTAAGTGTTGTACAACTTGATAAAGGATTTATCATCTAATGCAGTGTGCCCTTAACTTTACCCTTATCAATCTATTCCAAAACTTTTATATCATCCTGAAGACCATAGAATCTTCAATTTCATAAAAGTAATTATTATTTTCACCAGGTGGAGGAGCTTTTTTAACTCTCAGCATCTACTTTTTAACATTAATATTTTATTGTTTTCAATCCTTGCTAATTTTAAATCTCTTACATCTTTTCAATCACATTACATTGACTTTCTCTGCTGCGAATGACTGAAACATTGCCCAAGCGGCGCTTATCAACAACTCACCATAACCTCTTCTTACCTGGCTGCATCTGGATGAACCTGTGTGTGAAGTGTTGCTGAATGAAGCCCACCCGCTCTGGGTCCGCCCCCATCTGGCCCGCTACCCAGTCATGGTGAACCCGTCCACACCGGTGGGACCCTTCAAGCACCTGTTAAAGGGACAGTCCTATCGGGGTATTTTTGTGGAAACAAAATTCGTTTGTACGCTCTTCTTTATCAAGTTGTCAAATATAAATAAATTCAGACTTTGAAATGTTAACGACATGCTCAATTCTGATTGGATCTAACAAGGTCATGTGATCCGTATACATTTCAATAAACCTAAATTGCAGGTTATACAAAAAAACTTTCAGTAAATGAAGGTTATACGATATCGTGCCGGAACTACATTTCTCGGAGATTCCCCTGATCTTACAGCCATTCCATGCTGACCCCAGTCTTGAGGGTCGTCACTTAGACTCATTTTATACAAATAGTATTTCTGTTATATTAGCAACACTCGTCCTAATAATCTGTATTTGATGTTTGAAGATATAAACATTAATTTTACAAATAAATAAAGTTTTACATGTACATCTCCGAACACAGAAATTAGGATGGTGGGCGAAGTTACACAAGGGTATGTACATCATTTCAAAAGCATGAGTTGAACTCCATTCTGAATGACCTGACTGGCGACAACACAGTTTCAAGGCATGCACACCAAAGAGGATCGTGGCGCACTCTCTGCCTTCATTGACAGTTTCGAGGCCCCCGATGATCAAAACGATGTTGACGTGTTTGAAAACATGAACTCGTCATTGTCAATGACAGTGTCTAACATCGGCGGGCCTGCAAGTGGCATTATGTCATGTCATTTAATAACTTTATGTTTTTACATTCATTGTCAACAACAACAACAAAAACACGTCGAGCTCTAACTCTACACTCGATACAGGACAGTATCAATACGCGAGTGCAAATTGTTAATTTTGAATATATTCAAATTAAACTTGACATTTTTTTTACTTTTTCCTAAAATATTATCATTCTTATTTACATGATACACTTTAAGGATTATTTGTAGAACAAAACAAGCAAAAAAGTGAGCGTGGCTCACTAATACCCCCGACTGTGCATCCTAACTGAATTATTTTTTACTTTCAATGTAGTCATCTCTCGACAGCATTTGACCCCCAAAGAGGAATTGAGAAAAATAAAAAAATGGAACTTTGTAAAAAAAACACACAAATGGAAAATGACTACCAGGTATGTTCAAAATATGGAAATTTGTAAAAAATTGAAATATCAATGAAATTTGTTGTTATTTCGCACCGCACCCCACCTAGTAGGGTAGAAGACATGTGCAAAATTTGAAATCAATCAGATGAATAGTTTTCCCGTAATAGGTCGGACAAATCTGATATTGGAAAATGACTTAGTTCAAAACATGGAAATTTGTAGAAAATTCAAATATTAAAGAAATTTGTTGTAACTTCGCACTGCACCCAACCTAGTAGGGTAGAAGACATGTGCAAAATTTGAAATAAATGGGATGAATAGTTTTCCCGTAATAGGTCGGACAAATCTGATATTGGAAAATGACTAAGTTCAAAATATGGAAATTTGTAAAAAATTCAAATATCAATGAAATTTGTTGTTATTTCGCACCGCTCCCCACCTAGTAGGGTAGAAGACATGTGCAAAATTTGAAATCAATCAGATGAATTGTTTTCCTGTAATAGGTCGGACAAATCTGATATTGGAAAATGACTAAGTTCAAAACATGGAAATTTGTAAAAATTTCAAATGTTAACGAAATTTGCTGTAACTTCGCACTGCACCCCTCCTAGTAGGGTAGAAGACATGTGCAAAATTTGAAATTAATCGGATAAATAGTTTTCCCGTAATAGGTCGGACAATAAATGTCCTCGGACGGACACACAGACAGAAACACACACACACACACACGGAATCATTGGTATTACTAGATACCCCGGACCGTTGGTCAGGGGTATACAAAGTATGAACAAAGAATGACGTGGCGCTTTTTTTTACATAGCATGGTGTGTTAAAAAATCACATTTGGACACAAAAACCTGTTGCAATACCATTTTTGAAAGTATGTCATTCAAGGTTATCGCATTTTAAAACACAATAATTGAAAAAAACTGGACATATATTGTTTTTGCAGCTGTTTGATAATGTCAGTAGGAATAAATACAACTGGAAACTTACGCTGT
This sequence comes from Steromphala cineraria, assembly GCA_916613615.1. Taxonomy (NCBI): domain Eukaryota; kingdom Metazoa; phylum Mollusca; class Gastropoda; order Trochida; family Trochidae; genus Steromphala; species Steromphala cineraria. Next base: position 16,139,350 of record OU744735.1, on the reverse strand, counting down.
TTGACTCAACATAAGGTCTAACTTAACTTAAATGCAAAAGAAACGTCCCCTCTATATTTGATTATCGATTCTCGATAGAACAAAAAATATAACAAAACGATATGTTAGTACCTTTACCACTGCATTTTGTGAATTTAAGCGATGTGTTTCTTCAGATAGTGCCTTGGCATATATAAGAATGGTGTATTATTTTAATTATTTTTCGTGATGTTTTATCTGTGTGAAAAAACAAAAGGGGACGTTTCTTTTGGATTTTAGTTTATTTACGGTTTACTTACTTTGGAGATTTTACAAGCGCTTCCAGTGTAGCTGGCTTCGTACTTGGTACCATAAGGTACGATCGCCAAGTTTGTATTTTTTTAAACAAAATTCAATTTGAATATGAGAGGGAGACAAACAATTGGCATAAGACCCGTTTATCCGTTAAGAACAGAGAAGAATGTTTGAGTAAAATGGTAGGTAGGTTGCTACTTTACTTAGATATATTGTTAGTTTATGTTGGAGCGTATATTAATTGGACACAATAAACATAAATCAGTTAACGTTGACTCAACTATACTACTCAAAAGAAGTTAAGGAACACTCAAGTAGTAATATCATTTGCACTTTCCTTAAATTTCAGCAGCTCAAAGAGAAGTGTTTTGTTTGAAGTTTTGATCATACCCACATGCATATCTGACATTGGGCTTCTGATTTTCAAACTTTAATTTTGTTTGGAAAATTTGATAAATTTTGGAATTCGGAATTTTTCATCACATTTTTTCATGAAAATGTCTTCATCCAGGTATATCATTTCCAAAGTCATAAAGTCACCCAAGACAAGACCGCAATGTTTTGAACCTAAGCCATCTGACATCATGTGACTTTCATTTTCGACCCCTGCCTTGTTTCTGACATCAAAGAACAATACAGAAACTGCGTCACGCGCAGAATTTGATTCCAATCATCGCAATGTGTCAATAAGATAGTGTTTTTGCATAGAATACATAACTGTAACCATGCGCTGAGGTATTAAGTATATGAGGACACTATACAAATGTTCCTTAAATTCTTTCGAGTAGTATACTTTGAAAATCAACCTCTAAACATCCGTTTTCTGTGTCTGCTGCATCGAGGGCGGTGAACACTGCAAGCATCTGAGGGCGGACGATTCCATTGTGGTACCAATAGCTGAAATATACAAACGTCAACCTTTGACCCAAATACCCAAGACCACTTTCCGGGATTCTTTATTGGCATCGTACTTCAAGTGAACAAAGTGATTGTTCCTGGAGAGATATTTCAACTTAGACGTGACAACTTTCAAGCAGCTTCCAACGCCGACATGGAGGGGTTCTTGTTTAAACAGAGTTTGATTACAAGCACCAAATAACACAAAAAGTGTGATCATAAACAATGGTTTTACCCATAATCCTGGTGCCATACAAAGCTTCCGCCGGTTTGAGCTTCCTTCATCATGAGCTTGGAATGGTAGTGGTATACATCACCCCCAAGCAACTGCAGCATGTTCATTTATCTATGTAGTTGAAGGTATCGTTGCAGTCAATACAAAATAAATTGAATTGATTTTTGTAATTATATATGATATAAGACTCGAATTCGTGGCACGCCTCAAATCCGTGGCGGATTTTCAAATGAATGGCAAATTGCCGATCAAAATCTGTGAATTACATATTGATTGTGATGAGAGATTTTCAGCTGTGCAGAATAGTGTGAGGAACGTTCATTTATATGTTTTCCTACATGTACTCCAGTTAACTGTATCAACACTTGTAATTCAATCCCTCTCATACCAATCCTTCCAAACAGTAAATTGAAAAGTCTAGTCACGATTTATCATTAAAATGAATAAACGAAATATGTAACACGATTTCCGGTACAAATAATTTTACATTAGAAAGAAAATTTGTTGAAATATAGGACGTTTCGGAATTCATTCAAACACGTTGTGGAATGTGTAGGAAGCGACCCAAAATCGATGTAAAGGCATAAGTCGAAACGATGGCCTAATGACATAAGCGTTTCCTCCGAAATGTCGAGATTTCCTCATAAATGTTTTGTAAAAGAAAGAAAGACCTGCTATTATTATTTCATTCCACGTACAATTGTCTTCAAAAACATTAACATTTAACATTAACATTATTGTTGTAAGTCAATCAATAAATTAATATCTATAAACACACCAATTTGGCAGTTCCGGCAACCTTTGCTGATCGGGCCACCATTCCAGTAACGTCATGTCCGGGGTGGCTCCATACACAAAGTCGGCTCTTCCGGTCATTGTCATCAGGAATCTTGGCGAACCATTAAGGAAACCAAAATGGGTTTGTTAACAACCGGTATCAACTAATGGTGTAGGGGCCAAAAGCAAATAGAGGAAAACTATTGAAAAGAAGAAATCGTAAGAGCCGTTTTTTTAGATGATAATGGTATCGAATACTGGAACCCATTCTTTTCCCTCCAAGGTAGATCAAGTCATTAAGTGTTGATACAACCTTTGTTCTAATAAGACCAAATCCGTGGTTTCCGGCGCCACAATCTATCTGAATTTCTATAGCAATTGACAAAGCTTCTCGCATGGAAAGGGTGGTCCATATCACAATGCCTTTGCCATGATTCAGTAGCGAAAATGATGATTTGAGAACAGCGTAGCTGATTGCACAACTAACTTTGATTGCCTCCAATCAGGCATCTCCCATTCTAGACCACAAACTCGGCTAATTAGAACAGAGGCTGTATCATCATTTCATAACTTGATCTGACTCTGTGGGGAGAGAATGACTGGAACCTATCGTGGGATAAGTAATAGTTTCCGACGGGATACGGACGAAACGGCAAAACGGCAAAACGGCGACAAAAAATTAGTTAAAACGGCGACAAATTGGACGGAACGGCGACAGAATTGTATTGGACTGAACGGCGACACAAATATTTTTTTGTAATAGTTTGTAACATGTTTGTTATATTCGATTGCAGGTTTTAGACAAGGTTACACAACCATTTATAATGTGTTTATTCTACAAAGTGTTGTCAAGAAATGTCTTAATGTTAAAGGTGGGAAATTTTATGCTCTATTTGTTGACTTTGCGAAAGCTTTCGATTCAGTGGAAAGAAATAAACTATGGAATATCCTGAACATGCATGGCCTTAGTCCAAAAATGAGTAACCTTTTAGAGCAAATATATGAAAATGTAAAAGCGTGTGTCAGAAATAAGGATACTCTATCATAAACATTTGAGATACAAATAGGTGTCAGACAAGGTTGTGTATTAGGTGCTTTTAGGTGCTCGTCTCATGAACTATTTATGGAGAGAGGGAGATATCATATAAATTTATTCAACCTATATTTGACAGTTAACTTAGCCAAGTGATTCCAATCAATTCCAAAATTAATCCTTGGCTTATGCTATGTTTTTTAAGTGATGGAATTTAGATTTTCATAACTATTGGTAAGTAAGTTAATTATCGGAACTCACTGTGATGATAACAGAAATGAATGAAAACCAAAATAGTTCAACTAACAGAAAAAGCAAGTGTAAGGGGAAACAAAATTGGTGGAATGAAACTTTATGTATGCTTTGGAGTGATCTGTGCATAGCAGACTAACTGTCTTTCAACATGAATATTTGTATAAACGGAAATTATTTGATACATAAAAGCAGTCAAAACAAGTACATTTACATTTCCCAATGGAATTTTGGAGATCTATTGGGCGTATATTTGTTGGAGAGAGTGAGAGACGTAAACTTTTGAAACATTTTAAAAACTGAATTGTGTTATGCAACAATGGAGGTGACTCTACAACAATACGTAATTAGTTAAGAAAACATATAATCAATCTTCTACTGCAATACCTTGTTCGTTAAGAAAACAATTATTTGGATTGTGACAACTACTCGTAAAGTACATTGAGTAGTTTATTAAGAAAACAAATCAATCAATACGAAATCGAAAATTCAAGAGTGTATTAGTTATGAGTCAAGTGAAGTTTATTATCATAAATCATGACATAGTTATCAAATAATATATTGGTGTAATAGATATGAATTATACAATTAATTGAGCATACGCAAGTCATATTTGATATATAGAGCAGTTTTATTTTTTTTTATGTGCTGGACATAATTGAAACATATCCCTTTATTGATAAAAGATAAATAATAATATGCGTATCAGACATGAAAGGTAAACGAATCAAAGTTAAACAATGTTTTCTTTGAAAAAAGGTGTCGCCGTTTAATCCAAATGCGTCGCCGTTTTGTCAAGCAATTTTTGTGTAAAATTTCATTCAAAATATGTTTCGCCGTTCTGTCCAACAATTTTTTGGGGTGTGTCGCCGTTCCGTCCAAAATGTCGCCGTTTTGGCTTGTCGCCGTTTTGCCGTGTCGCCGTTTTGTCTATAACCCGTTTCCGACCCCGACCTCGCTTTCAAGTTAGACGAACCTTGTTCGCTCACGTGAATCATGGCCCAGTTGTTCGCGTGCGCGCGGGTTATGAAACTTGAAACAGAGGTCAAGGTCGGTAACCATCTAAAACAATAACAAAACACTACATCAGTCCAATTATTCACCATGACATATGTATTTTTAGTTTTTGTCAATGTTTCTTAAATATATTTATGAGGGGGAAAAACTGACTCTTTTCGGAAAATCATTGCCGATCTGATACGCATGAGCCTCTCGTGTTGCACGTGCATCCCGTTGACATGTACAAGCGGCCTTGCGTTCAGTAACATGAAACTCCCGGGATGTTAGCGAGCGACATCGATTGCGGGACCTTTGTCAAAATGTCCACACTTTGCAGTAAACACAATCATAGTGTCGACATACTTTTGTAAAAAGAGTTCTTAAAATATTCAATTGATAAGTAAATTTTTTGCTTACGTTTCTAATCAGGCAGAAGAAGGACCTTATATTGCGCAAGTGAAAACATTGTCATTTCCACTGGCCGTTGGCATGGTAACTTAGCATATCTTCAACTTATTTTACTTTCAGAAGACATACAATTACTGTATCACGTGTTCAAGTTTATATCAGGTGTTTATCATCAACTGAAATTTTAAAGAGCGTCTCTAACTCTTGACATTGGTATTCTAACATATATTACTTTCTGAAAACATAAAATTACTGTATCACATGTTATATCAGACCCTATTATATATGCTGTTTTCATCATTGGGTGCCATTACGTGAGGTCTCTTCTGGAACAAATACTGTGATGACATGGTATGTCTATGACTTAATTATATAAGAGACATATATTTCAACAAAAAAAGGACCTAATTTAGCTATTTCTAAATACCTTAATATTTTTATCCCACCTCCTTAAAGGGGCAGTAGCACGTTTTTAGGGGGAATGTAAGGTGATGTCAAGAAAATGAAAATAAATGGTTCCAATTGAAAGACAATGTATTTAAACTAAATGAAACAGTAAAAGATCAAAAATATAATGTAAAGTTTAGCAATGCGATTCCTTTTCTTACACAAAATAAATTAAAGGGGTTCACACAAAAATGGCTGCCAATGGATTTTATGTGAATCTTTATAATTTGTTCTCTGACTATGGGTGATTTGTTTGTGTAATGAGATTTTTGACACTATCAAAGTTATACATTTAGCTGTAACGTACAATTATCAACGAAAAATTGAAAATATAAAATTGTCAAAAAACGTGCTACTGCCCCTTTAATATTAAGTAATACCTCGGCAATTGCATTCCTTAGACACATTTGATTATAATTACGACTATGAGTACAAAAAACAAAAGGGCTAGTGTGTAATTTTGTTTTCTTACCCCGAATGAGTTTTCCCGTATTTCTTCACTTCTTTCCAATACCGATTTCACTTTTTGAACCTCGCTCTGCGTCAGCAAGCCCCTGGAAGACAGTTGTGATACCGACCTTAGAATCTCTGGGTGTCTATAGAATATTTCGGAGCTGGTATTGTCTTGGAATCCGATCGATTCAATCACTCGTACTTTAAACGTAGCAATAGGACCGTTTTCACTTCAAAGTGTAAACCATGTAACAGTGTTCCGAGGGAGGGTAAGCTAAATCATAACCGGTTGCCTCGTGTTGTGGACCAAAAATCTACTCGGGCTACGCCCTCGTTCGTTTTTGTTGTTGTTTTGTCCATTACCGCTCGGTACCGGGTTATAATTTACTACATGGCATTAAGTCTCAGAAGAAGTATTTTTTAAATATTGACAATACTATTAAACACTTCATGTATTACAACAAAGAGGAACCCAGGACATTTTATAATACACGACGAGAAAATGTAAAAACATATATCTGTGCATTACTATTATTCCTTTTCTGTGTTCACATTGCATATACATGTATATGCAAATTTGTATCTAAAAGCAAGTAGAACAGTCGCTAGCTTCGAAAACGATTTAGCCTGTTTATTGCATAGATGAAGCTGCCAGAATATATTCCTGACAATTTTATTAGATGAATCCTTATTAAAGAAAACGTCTTACCTGACAAGAATATAACCCTTCTCATCGAAATGCTTCTTGTCCTCTGTAGATGCAACGAATGACATGCTCGACTGAAACACGATTGATTTTAAAGGGGCAGTAGCACGTTTTAGGGACAATGCAAGGTGATGTCAGGAGAATGAAAGTAATGGTTCCAATTAAAAGACAATGTAATTAAACTAAATGAAGCAGCAACAAATTAAATATATAATATAAAGTTCAGCCATGCGATGCCTTTTTCTTTTACAAAATGAATTGAAGATGTTCACACAAAAATGGCCACCAATGGATTTTAAGTTAATCTTTATAATTTGTTCTTTGACTATGGAGATTGGTTTGTGTAATCGTGAAGATTTTTTACACCATCAAAATAATACATAAAGCATTAACGTACAATTATCAGATATATATAATATAAAATTTTCAAAAAACGTGCTACTGCCCCTTTAACGCTGTCCATATTATGGTACTTGTGTAAGTAGCAAGGAGATACAGAGACAACAGTTATTTAATTTGGGAGATAATTACAAAATAATTAATTTTATAGATGGTACGTGTTTCCTTTGAAACAATTATTGCCGTATTAACAATAAAGCCTTATTTCAATTATCACTCAAACAAAAAAAAAAATTATAAAGTATTTATGAAATATCAAATTAAAGAAAATCGACTTATATAAAAAGCTGACTAGACACAGGGCAATCTCATTCAAATCAGATCGAAACTACTCCTACCTCGCAAGAAACGTAGCGACGTAGGAGTAGTTTCGATCTGATTTGAATGAGATTGGACACAGGGGAGACATTATTGCGACACAATTCTTGATACCTCATCAGGAAATCAAAAGAGTAAATGAAAGCAAAGTCGCCAATATTGTTTTGATCAGTTGACTGTTTATAAAATTCTACTTACGGTTTCTTTCCAGAATATATATAAATATTACCTGAATATTACCTGATTAACGTAGAGGAGCCTTATCTTATTGTCTGCTATGTCAAGACAAATCTGGCGCATTGTGTTTCACTATCATATGTGGCCGTCAAAATTTTGTGGGAAAGTGACCAACTGTTGAAAGTGATTCATAAATGGTTAAACATAGGATATTAAAAAAGTTAAAGGTAGGATAATTTAGATAACTTATCTGTTTTAAAAGATTTGTCTTCATATCCAAATAAAATGTATCAATTCAAACTGAAAACAGATATATGCCTAAACGGTAAAAATAAAAGCAAAAATGATCGTGAAAGAAAGGTTCGAGTCAAGGGTAATATTATTTAAAAATTGTCACTTTCTAGCCAAAATACGGAAGCCGGGTCGAGGCTAGATCGGTACCTCAACGAATTCCCGATTGATAATAATGTCACACTTTATTTTATCAAAATCCTTGTTATAATTTAGAAAATTTCGGCCCATCGGCTGTGTCCCATCTATTGCGGCAAAGTGGGCTAAGTGGTTACGTTTGCCTAATATTGCCCGTACGACTTTAATATCGTAATTCCTCGAATGATTGACTTATCTGAAGTCTAAATAGTATAAAACTACAAACGCTAATATTTCTAGCTAAAACAAGACAGATCCACGATAATAAAACAGCATTGCTGTAATTTGTATATAAGATTACAAATGCACCTATAGCGAGGACTTCTGATAACATACTTTCCGATAAGTTTGTATGGTAAGATCCCAAAACTTAGACAGCCATATCTTAGCATTCTCTCCCCACAGAGGCAGCTCAGTCATAACCGAGTTAGCTTGGGTATGACTGAGCTGCCTCTGTGGGGAGAGAATGATATCTTAGATGCTATAAACAACATTTATGGTTGAGTGCACAGCTAATCCCCAGGATGTTACCTATATCTGATAATTGACCAGTCCATGAGAATCAAGAAGTCCCAACACGTAGATAGTTGATTAAAATAGAACAATATCATATTACAAAGAAGAAGAAGAAGAAGAAGAATAAGAAAAAGAAGAAGAAGAACTATATTTTATGAACGTGTCACATGTTGTTATAAAAACATTTGAAAGACATCTTTTTAAATCAGATATTTAAGAAAAACATCCAGCCTTACAGGCTTGTGAGACACGAGTATAATTAAACCATGAACATTAACATTTAAACATCCACACACACGCATGCACACCCATATTCAAACACACATACACCCACACATATTCAAACACGCACGCGCACACGCGCAAGCATACGCATAAATGCATAAATATCATTATAAAAGCTAAATATGAAAATAGCATAGACAGAAACAAGTATCATATATTTTAAATTAAAAACATCTCATTACTTCAAATTTAACCCTCTTCAGAAAAGTGTAAGCTAGAGGAGCACTTATTTGGACTGTTCCATTTCAGCCATGAGTGCTGTGTTAATCATTCCCATACTCAAGTGTGTTAGATTTGAATGTCTAAGATATGGCTGTCTAAATTTTGGGACATGATCGTTTGTATCGTTTGAACTATGGAAAACACACTGTGGTTACTCCTAGTTGTACTTCTTGAATTTTCTGACAGAAAGATTCCTTTGTTTTAATCCCCGATAAGTTGTCTGATAAAGTATGCGTTAGCAAAGACAGACAGACAGACAGATTTATTTCGTAGAGTGGCCATGACTGAGGCCAGTAGTACAAATGACAGTTGTTCGTATGTTACACCAGAACGCTGACATGAGATATGCCACCTGTTGTTAGCAAAACCATTTTGGTTTCCTTAACAATTCCCCAAGATTCCTGATGACAGGGACCGGAAGAGCCGACTTGGTGTATGGAGCCACCCGGAAGTGACGTCACTGGAATGGTGGCACGATAATTTTTGGATGCTTTTGTGAGATGCTATGTTTTGAGGCGAATTTCAATCATGTTCAGCCAAAACTAGGTATAGTGTGGAGAAACAACATCAGAACTTCATTCATTTTTTGAGGAAAAAATGCAGTAACAAAAACGTGACAAGGTGATGTTTGTGTGGCATTTTCAACAATGTATTGGTGGTACAGAGGAGCTGTAGGTCAGTTGGAAATAACGAGAACTCGTGGTGGTTCGAGGATGGATTTATTGACCCATCGACATGGAATATAAACATTGCATAAAACAAACTTTTCACAAACACACATTTCATGATACATAATAAATAAATACAGGTTAACCAACCTCGTCTCAGAGACGCAGGCTTTCCAATCTATCCAGAGATGTCACTTTAGGAAGCGTGATACCTATATAAAGAATGTACTTATTAAATAATTGCTTGGTTCTCATAGAACACATTGGAGATAAGTAACTAAACTATAATAATTCATAACATATTCATGAAAGGAATGTACATATAATATTGTCCTAAATACTATTAACCAACCTACCTAGAATACCTACATACTAATATGAAGTGTAAAGTTTAACCTAAGATAAGAAGAATTTATTATCCATGTGTGATGAAATAAGTCAAGGCATAACTTACGATATGTTGCACATGTGTAATAAACCCTAGCGGTGATTTCTTTGGTTGGTTAAGAAAACCACGTGCTATCGGAATGTGGGACTTCTCGACTGTTTTGCTTTTGCGCGGCTGAGAGCTTCCGGGTTGCATGCGTAAAGCGTGCAGCACGTGCATAGTCGTCCACACTGACGTGTTAATTATGTGTATTTTTAACCTTCGACAGGTTTTATCAACTACAGAGAAACTACACGTCCGTGTGACTTTGCGTTGGGTGATTTTTTAACAAATGTGTGCGTTCTCTCAGAAGTGAATGTACCTTCAGTCAACAACTGGTAAACTCAAACCACGCTGTTTCTCCGTTACAGGATGCAACCTCATGATAAATGACATAATAGAAATTACCATCACAAATATTATTACAAATAGAAACTCAAAAGAAATAAAACAAGCAAAATATTCAACATGAACAATACAACAACTTGAACAAGACAAATGAACTGTGGAGCAGACAATACAAAACATACAAGACAACCTCGTAGAGAACCCATCTTTCAAGCTGACCACCAAGCCACCCCTCCTTACTTAAAGTGAAACAGAGTGTCTTTCTCAAAATTTTATTTGGTTTTGATAAGCTACAAAATATCTAATATGCTGATTGAAGTTCATATCTCATCACTGGACTTGCAAATATATCCATTTATGCATACTATTTCTAAAATGCTTTATTTTAAGGAAAACAACTCAAATACGTATAATATTCGAACTTATAGATCCAATTAATCTACCAATTAGTTACAATACCTAATAAACATTATCGAATCGAATATATCTTCCTGTAAGCTTATGACAAGGTTTCAAAATTACGTTTGGCGAATTTGCGCGCGCCTTTCGAGCCACATTGTCCGGTTTTCGATCAAAATCCCGACTTTGAATTGCCGTATTTTCGCTCTTATGTACTGATTGACCTTTAACTTGATATTTTCATTAACAGTTAGTGGTTCCCGATGTAATAACATCGATTTCAAAATTTGACATATGTGATTCTATCAACATACACTGTAGTCTCTGTCTCTTTAATCTAGCCTTAATTCCCAAATGTTTCAGAAGACGCTGTTTTATTACAAAACGAATGTTGTTCAACTCCCAGCCCAGAACATGTTTGCCGATCGCCGGCCCAGCAAGGCAATGACATAGTGAAGCCAACCTTTTATATCCTACCTTTGGCCTTACCCACTAGTTCGAGAACACCCCCTTCTACCTGAATGGATCAGCCCAATTGTGACAACGTATGCATGACATGCCATAAGAGGATGTTTACTTCGGTCCCTGTACCCCTAACCAATAGTATGAATATGTTTTAGTATATGTATTAGAGATAATTCCAAATGTAACAGTGTTATATTTGGGATGAAACTATCTTCAATAGTACAATTTCTTTTACTTTTTCAGGCCGAATCACATGCAGGATTCGGACCCACACCCTTAGAGTCGTGACCATATGGGCAAGTTGGTTAACTGCTCTGTGATCACAAATGTAACAATGTTACATGTGTTCACCATCTAAATGGAATTTAGATAATACATTCAGCTTTGGTCAACATCTATCAGAGGGGCAATGAATGTAACAACAACTTAACTACTGCTAGTTGAACCTACATTTTGTCGATTGTGAATTGGCAAGATGGTTAGCTGCCGATATGGTCACTACTGGTAGTGTTGCCTGATTCTGAGGGCGTGGTGGGTTCGAATCCCGCTAGGCTTAGCCTGATAAACTACAAGAATTCCTACTATTATTGAAGATAGTGTGGTCTCAATTATAACAATGTTACGTTGTTGTAGTTGTTGGTTATCTAAGGGAATCGATCCAATTCTAGATGACAACCACTGGAACAAGAGGAAATCTCTGCATCAACGTCCCCGGGAACATAATCGGGAACACGGAATGATACAACGGGACAGGGACCCTTGATATTGCTGCAAAATAGTTTTTCAAGAGTTGCAGTTTTAACTATATTAAATCCAGTTTCGCCTCCGAATGTTGAAGGTTTCCAGTGTTTGGGACTGCATATTCCGTTAGCCATAAGACCCTTCACAGAGTAGGGACCACCGATCTCGATAATTCCACTCCCGAACATGGTCTTGGGTCTGCGTTTCTCCACCAGGATGCCAATGAAGAATTCAACACCATCGATATCGCCATACATTGCTTTCAGTTGTGCAGCTACCTTTGTTTCTCCTGTGAATGAATAAAAAAATTGGGGAGTTTTCTTAATAAGTTTTTTTCCATTACATAAATTCATATTAAAAAATCAAAGACCTTATGGCAATTAACTAGAATTACAAAAATGATCTTACAATGATGTCTTGACTATAAAATGTCATTTTCCTCATATAAATCTACAGGACAAAGTTTTATCTAATAAAATTACAATATATAGATTCTCTTACAAATATCATGAAATCTCTTGTAACTTATCACTGCATCCATTTTAAAAGGCCTGTGCAAAATTTGAAAAGGATTAGTTTTTCAGAAGTTATTAGGCCAATTTATGATCTTAATCTTTGATTCAAAATATTATATAATGATATCTCACCTGTCAACTCCTCGAAGGTGGTGTAAGGTTTGAGGTTAAACCTCTTCCGGTACTCGTTGAAGGATCTGAACCTCAGCTCTCGCCCAAGCAGGATGGCGTTCTTCAGGACTTTAACCGTCTGGGGGCCGTGGTTGTGGTGGGACATCTGTGGGAACATGTATGACATCATTTCTTAACCCTTGCATTATCTCTGGGGTATAAAAAGAAACTAAATTCTAAAAATTCTCTAAAATTAAATTATATATTTTAATCAATTTTTTGGTTTATTTCTATATATATATGTTTAACAATTGCGTATGAAATATGTAATGACCTTGACCCAGTTCCAAAAAGCTAGTGGCACTGATTTAGTGACACCACATCATCAAGTTCATCATAACCACATTCATTAAATGACACTACAACATCAAAGTTTTGAACACCAAGCTCATTTAGTGACAATACTTCATCAAATTCATCACCAACAAGCTCATTTAGTGATATTTATTCATCACCACAAAGCTCATTTAGTGATACTTCATCATCAAATTCATCATCACCAAGTTCATTTAGTGACATTAATTCATCATCACCAAGCTCATTTATTGACAATTCATCATCAAATTCATCAACACCAAGCTCATTTAGTGACATTAATTCATCATCACCAAGCTCATTTATTGACAATTCATCATCAAATTCATCAACACCAAGCTCATTTAGTGACAATACTTCATCAAATTCATCATCATCATCATTAAACTCATTTAGTGACATTAATTCATCATCACCAAGCTCATTTAGTGATACTTCATCACCAGATTCATCATCACCAAGCTCATTTAGTGATACTTCATCAAATACATCATCACCAAGCTCATTTAGTGATACTTCATCTTCAAATACATCATCACCAAGCTCATTTAGTGATACTTCATCATCAAATTCATCATCACCAAGCTCATTAAGTGACAATACATCACCAGATTCATCCTGACCAAGCTCATTTAGTGATACTTCATCACCAGAATCATCATCACCAAGCTCATTGAGTGACATTAATTTATCATCACCAAGCTCATTTAGTGATACTTCATCACCAGATTCATCATCACCAAGCTCATTTAGTGATACTTCATCAAATTCATCATCACCAAGCTCATTTAGTGATACTTCATCACCAGATTCATCATCACCAAGCTCATTTAGTGACATTAATTTATCATCACCAAGCTCATTTAGTGACACTTCATCAAATTCATCATCACCAAGCTCATTTAGTGATACTTCATCATCAAATTCATCATCACCAAGCTCATTTAGTGACACTTCATCAAATTCATCATCACCAAGCTCATTTAGTGATACTTCATCTTCAAATTCATCATCACCAAGCTCATTTAGTGACACTTCATCAAATTCATCATCACCAAGCTCATTTAGTGATACTTCATCTTCAAATTCATCATCACCAAGCTCATTTAGTGATACTTCATCAAATTCATCATCAACAAGCTCATTTAGTGATACATCATCATCAAATTCATCATCACCAAGTTCATTTAGTCACACCACGTCATAAAATTCATCATCACCAAGCTCATTTATTGATACTTTATCACCAGATTCATCTTCACCAAGCTCATTAAGTGACATTATTTCATCATCACCAAGCTCATTTAGTGATACTTCATCACCAAATTCATCATCACAAAGCTCATTTATTGACAATACTTCATCAAATTCATCATCACCAAGTTCATTTAGAGACACTTTTTCATCAAATTCTAATCACCAAGCTCAATTCGTGACATTAATTCATGACTACCAAATTTATCAAGAAACCTACCAAGCCAGCCCTTTGTCGTGACATGGAGTCGACAAAATTGCTGAATCCGGACTTCATGACCAACTCCGAGTTGAAAAGGTAATCCTTCATCTGAACAACGTTACCGCTGACGTTGAATTCGGAGGGCATGAGGGGGTGCCAGTGGTAAAGATGGTTGAACTCCACGGTGATACGATTCTGATACTGGAAGTCCTCCCCGAATAATAACTCAGGTCGAAACATCAGCTTGAAGTTGTAGTTGCTTAAATGTTGGACGTAGTCCTCTATAATGATTTTTATTGTTTCCCCTGAAATTAAAATCATTTGAAATTAGGTACAAATTCTTCCAAATTTGTGCATTAATGTTGGTCATAGGCTTGTATTACAGTCTTTATTGGTTCCTTAGAAATTGAAATCATTTGAAAATACCGGTAAGTTCAAATTCTTCCTAATGTTATAAAGACCCAACATCTGCTTACATTTTTAATTACGTTGGATTAACATACCATCTTGTTTCTTCTGAAATTGAAGTTATTTGAATTTGAATCTTCCAAAATTGAGTCTTCCAAAAGTTTAATCAACACCATAATCAGCTTCGGAATTTTTGTGGCTTAAATGTTGAACATAGTTTTTTAAGGTAGTATCCTCCCCAGATATCAAAATCACCTTAAATTAAATAGGAGTTCGACAAAGGGAGTTGTTATCAAGTAACAATTTCATAGTACAATAAGCTTGAAGTTTAAGATCGCTTTGATATCGGCATGATAGAAAGTACCTAAAATACACTTTAAACGTCTCCAAGTAAACTGTCAAATCTTCAATAACATTTTTTTAAATTTCTTTTGAAGCTTCTAAATTATTCCTCTGGAATTAAGAAATGAAAAAATCATAGGGTCTATGTATATTTTTAGAACTGGAAAAACAGTTATTTGCTTTTGCCTGTGTCGGTTTCAAACCTAAACAACAAGCCTCTTTTTTAAGATGTTGACAAGGGAAAGATGAATTTATTTCCGTAGCCCAGTAAAACAGTGAAACGTGAACTTTTAAAATGCAACTCATTTCTGTTCCTGTATATAGGTCTTCAAAGGTGCGTTTTTGAAGTGATAAAGTTTTTTTTGTATTTATATTGAAATTTGTTCACGTTTTAACAAAAAAAAAAAAATGAAATTAAATAAAAGCACGTTATGGCATAATTTTTTGTCAGTATGTAAAGACAAAATATTTTGAACTTATTGTTTTTGGCCTAACCACATATTTGCTCACAATCTAAAGGTTTCCCACCTAAAATAATCCATTTAGCCGTCTGGAAAAGCCGTTCATCATCAAACTCCGGGTGCTCATCCTTCAAGATGTCACAGACTCGGTTGTGTTCTCGTATCCAGATTGTAGAATATACAAATAGGCCAGGCAGGAGACCAAAGAACTCGTGTCCGAGAGCGAACTTCATGTGTTCAGGTGTGCCAGGTGGGTAGGTCATGGGAACAGGTGCGTCCTTCAGGTAAGGGGGGTACTCCTCTCCGTTGATTACCTGTAGGAAAAAAGGTGAGCTGATAAAAGTATAAAAATACAGGGAGAGGAATGTAAGATATTCATCTGAATGAAGACAGTTTTAAAGAGATTGATGCTGTTAAGGGTTTTGTTTGTATTCTTTGATAATCTACGTGAACATCAAACAACCTTTATTAAAGCGATATATTGATATTTATCAAATTTCATACAGCTAAATTTATCACTCAAAAGGGGAAAATTTCCACAGAAAGGAGAAACCACTAAGGATGAGCTGTCCTCTAAAAAAGGGGATCTAACTTGCATTTTCCTTTTGTATTTCAGTTTCATTGTAGCAACAAAATATATTTCAGTAAAAATACCTACCTGTGTCTTCATTTTACCATCTTTGAAACTTCTCAGCATATTTTCAACTCTTTTATCTTTCCCATACACATGTGAAACATCAACCTGGGGAGACAAATCATTGATTAGCAAATGAACTGAATCTTATAAAAAAGGCATATTTAGAAAAGGGAGAGGTATGGCAACTGAAGCTCTAATAAAATGATTCAAGTTATATCCACTAGGGTAACTTGTAAACACATATATAAAACAAACAAATGTGTATCAATGTGCAACATTTTCAGAAGAAGAAACAAAAGTTTTTAGATTTGGAAGAAGTATCATTCCAGTCACTTATAAATATCAGTCTATAGTCAATGTACTGATCTCAGCTATAGAGTTGTGTAAACGTTTTCTGGAAGGCGATTTTATATCAATAGACTACCTTTGTTACATGAAGTGAAAACACTATTCTAAATAAACAAAAAAATTACTTCAGACTGTTTTAGGATTAAAGATGATAGCTCTCTCTTACTAAAATTTTGAATCACTTGACTGAATCACTTTTGTAGAAGTTTTAAAGAGGGTGAATGTGAATGCAATATTGAGGATATTAGATGACATACTATTGTTACGACACGAGTGCCTTAATATCAGTATTTCCTGAGCGTGAGCGAGGGATAAACTGATATTTAAACACTAGTGTTATAACCATTGTATGAAATGGGCACAGAAATAATTTATTATGTTTATTGCCGTATGAGCGAAATTAGAGAATATACTCTAACTGGGGTGGCTTGTATCAATGGGTGATATGAAGGGAGGGGTTATCTGCTAATTACAATCTTTCAATGCAAAGCCTAAAACGGCAGTTTCCGAACTGTCAGTTTATCTCTTGCTGTAGACTCTTGAATTGTATGTGCTGGTATAAGCGCCCCTACAGGCGATTGTTAGCAACCTCCACTTACTTTCTGGTTGGACTTTTGCTTTCTCTCATAGTAGGCTAAAGAGCAAGCACAGACAATTCCAGGGTTTGCTACAGTTCGGAAACTGGCGTTTTAGGATTTGGGTAGGGAGATGTTATTTACATGGATCCACTTAGAGTTGCTGGCGGATATATACGACTCAGCAGTAGAAACACCAGTAGGAAATACAAAAGGGGGATTCGCGAAACATGTAAAAATCATAATTGAATCATAATTATGATTGGTGATATTATCACTTTTATACCAAGAAGTAAATATGTAAGATGATGGATATGAAAGCTAATGTATATAATAAAGTTTTGATATATGCCTACCCCATTGAATAGGGAAGGAAGACTTCTACAGTTCAATAGTTTGGTTGGGTATGTTAAAGGGGAGAGGTTTCAGCAAGGTTCAAAGGGGTAGTGTTAGATGGTGTGTGGCCCACAACACTTCCAAGCTTGTAAATGCATGGGGTTCGACTTGTATATACGCTGTAATGAGCCACCCTGCCCCAGTTCCTACGCCTTTGAAGATGATGAATATGAAAGCTGATGTATATAATAAAGTTTTGATATATTCCTACCCCGTGTCCTCCCCACTGTAAGCCAGGTCCACGTTTGAAATCTGTCTTGAAGAACTGATGTGTGAAGTGCTGAGCGAAGAAAGAGAAGAGAACGCTGGAACCCATCGGTTCAGGTAGAAACTTGGTGCGCAGGAAAATCTTGTTGACTAGCTCGTCTACATCAGGTAATGTCTTCTTACCTGTGATAGATGAACAATATTGGATTCAATAAAATTTCAGTTTATCAGCGAAAAATATATAGACCAAATATTTTCAAAATTTTCCAAGGAGTATTTTTCCAATATATTAAATAGATTTTTTATTTATAATTTTTGTTTATATAATCATTTTGTTAACTAATGTAAAAAAAATTGAAATAAGAATGATGAAATATACTCTCAAATAGTAAATAATCTAATAAGCAAAATAGTATACAACAATAACTGAGAATTTGACAGTGTCATTGTTAATAAAGGTTCTATATTAAAGTAAACAGTTATGAAAATGCTACTAACGTTTGACCCCTAGAGGAGTTGGTCAGTGACAATGGTAATAAAAGTTTCTATTTCAAAGTCAAGAGCTACGATTTCCCCATCTACTAACCTTTGACACCGAGAGGTGTTGGACAGTCTAACGGTACCGGTGGTAACGTTCTGGTGAAGTATGATAAGTTGGCAACAGCATCAAATGTTGCATACGCGTGGTCTGATTCATACAGTGGTGGGCTGTCCAATATATTTGAGCGTACTGGAAGAACGTAAGGAAATATGTACAAGCTGTCCGCATACAACAGCAGTTTGCGGAACAAGCCTGAAAAATAGCCAGTCTTAAAGGGGCAATAGCACGTTTTTGATAATTTTATATTTCAAATTTTTCACTGATAATTGTAAGTTAATGCTAAATGAATTATTTTGACAGTGACAAAAATCTCATTACACAAACCATTCATCCATAGTCAGAGGACAAAGTATGAAGATTCACATAAAATCAACTGGCGGCCATTTTGTGTGAACACCTTTAATTCATTTTCTGGAAGAAAAATCAATCGCATGGCTAAACTTTACGTTATATATTTGAATTATTACTGCTCCGTTAACTTTAAATACATTGTCTTTCAATTGGAACCATTAAATTTCTTTTTCATGACATCAATTTATATTCCCCCTAAAAACGTGCTACTGTCCCTTTATGGTCGTGTTTTGTAGATTTTAATGGCAAAATTCAAATGAACCCTCAAAATGTTACCAGCCAGGACCAAGAGTAACCAGCCTTGAGTTCAGTAACACAAACTTTCCTCAATGTTAAATAGCCCGATAGGACTGTCCTTTTAAAGGATAGGATCGACAGGCATTGTTTTGTTCACTACATACAGACTATGATTTTCACTTTTTGCAGGGAGAAGGCTCGCTATTGTGCCCATGCATTTGGCATTGCACCCATACCTTTCTGCATGTAGAACTGTTCTCTACTGCAGTCAACGATACCGAACCTCTGGCGGGAATCGAACCCTGTACCCCTTGGCCCAAAGCCCAACGCACTAACAACTGCGCTATCCCGCCATCGTGTATAATAGAAGATAAGCAAATTGGGAACATGATGGCTGATGAAATGTACCTAGCCTCAATATTACCCGTTTCACTCCTATACTGAGTCTAGAAAAACCTAGTAGAGGGTCGCGTCAGCCCACGTATCGAATTGACCAATCAGAACACATGATGGCATGTCTTGACCTGTCGGCCGCATTCGATACGGTTGACCATCAAGGACTTCTTGATCGCATCCATCATGAGTACGGTGTGAGCAGCACAGCTCTGTCATGGTTTGAATCTTACCTTTCTGATAGAGTGCAATCTGTGCAGATCGGTAAAGTGAAGTCGGATGGTATGGCACTGACCTGTGGAGTACCCCAGGGTTCAGTTTTGGGGCCAATACTATTTACGATGTACACTCGACCACTTGGACGTATTATCTCAGAACAACAAGTAGCCCACCACTTCTATGCGGATGACTCACAGCTCATAGACCATTTCAACACAGATGAAGCGAATGTCATATTTAAGGTTGAAAATTGTATCTCAACTATCCAGCAATGGATGTCGTCAAATATGTTAAAGTTGAACGATGATAAAACTGAAATTGTATTCATAGGACCACCTTCAAGATTGAAGAAGTGTGAAACTGAGTACCTTCGAATCGGTAATGCAGACGTCAAAGTGTCCTCCTCACTTAAGAACTTGGGAGTCTATATTGACTGCAACCTATCCATGGCTAAACAGGTGTCACAGATTTGTAAAATCTGTTACTTTCACCTAAGAAACATTGGATCAATTCGCCACCTGCTGACACAAGATGCAACAGCATGTCTCATGAGAACTCTGGTTCTTTCCAGAATGGACTATTGTAATAGTTTACTGTTTGGCATATCCAACACACTCCTCCAAAAATTACAAAAGATACAGAACACGGCCGCCCGAATCATTACCAGAAGCAAACCATCTTGCCACATATCTCCTATTCTCCGATCTCTCCACTGGCTACACATCCGTGAACGCATCGAGTTTAAGATCCTGACACTAACATTTCAAGCCCTCCACCAGATGGGACCAGTCTACCTACAAGACCTCATTACTGTTTATACTCCCTCCAGATGTCTCCGCTCCAATGATCAGTTTCTCCTCTCAATTCCTTCATATAAACTCAAATCATTCGGTGCTAGATCATTTCAATATGCTGCGGCCAAATTATGGAACTCTCTACCTCTAGACCTTAAACTTGCCCCAACACTACCCCTTTTCAAAAGCAGACTCAAAACATTTCTTTTCCAGCGCTACATCTAGTTCTCCAAACTTTCTGTCTTATTGTGTATATATGAACAGTGAACAGTGTTTAGCTTGTATATATGGACGATGTCAGCGCTTTGAGCATCGTCAGTGTGCGGTGGAAGTCAGCGCTATACAAATACCCTTATTATTATTATTATTATTATTAACACACCAAGCCACAATAGTCTGCCTTCGCACGTATAACGTGGGAGGGTCATAGGTCGCAGAAAGGTCGGCTGGCGAGACCCTCTACTAGACCTTTCTAGACTCAATATCGGAGTGAAACGGCTAACTTAGACTGGATGAAATGGAGCACGTGTCCAGTGGAAGTAATTGGTAGCTGGCCTGGTCCAAAGGGAATTATTGTAGGAATTTCGTAAGGAAAATTGCGACTTACTTAGATAAACTTGCTTCATGACTGCGTTTTTAAGGAATGAAATGTTGTTGACGACATCCCACAACCATTCATAGTTTGTTAGCAGATGGTGGAGGGTTTCTGGGCCAGGCTTGAACATCATCTTGATTTTCTTGATAAATGTTGCTGAAAGTAATAAACTTGAATATATCATTTTTAAAGGCTTTGCAAAGATTTTTGAATAAAAAATATAAACATGTATTTTCAAGTTCCATATTTTTTATGTGTATATAGTGTTTCTCAAATATAGGGGTCATTCTTTAAAACAATTTTATAACTAAGGTCAACTTTAGTTCCATTATTACATAGTAACATTGCGCTCAGATACCTTTGTGATTTATGGCCATGCTAGTGATTTGTACAACACCTAGGTTTTTACTTAATTTCATATTATCATGTATATTTGTTTCTAATTTCCTTTAATATACAAGTGTCTTTGATTCAGAAATGCAAAGAAAACAAACTTACTTTGTGTGGTATTTTCTCAAATTTGGAACATCTAATATGAATTTTAAAATAAAATGTTCATTCACTTACAAAACAGTATTTTCACAAACATATCAACTTTCATGTACACTGTTCGCACAGTTTTATATGGAACTCAAGGTTGGTGCAATAAATATCCATTATATAAAAATATTTTCAATTGCAAAACTTGAATGTTCACAATGTTCACTTAAATGAACTCATAAGAACTCAAAGTCGGACAAATAAATCATAATTATATAAAACCTTTTTCTAAACTTACAAAAGCGAATTTTAAATTAATAAAATAAAACCTACGATGTTCACCTTTACATAGAACTATTTAGAATTCATAGAACTAAAGGTTGGAGCAATTAATATCAATTAAAAAAACACTTTTATTTACTGACAAAAGAGTAATTTCAATACCAAAACTTATTAACTTACGCTGTTCACAATGTTCACAAAAACCAGATAGACCATATCATTGTCAATGGAAAATGGAGACGTTCACTGATGGACACCAGAGTTTACAGAGGCGCAGATATCAGCAGCGACCACCACCTCGTTATAGCAAAGATCAGGCTCAAACTGAAGAAGCTGGACAAGACATGCAAGGCTCGCAAAGTCATCAATATCAAAAGACTGAAAGAACAGCATGTGAGACAAAAGTTCACCATAGAACTCAAGAACAGGTTCAGGACTCTGGAAGAAGCAGACCAGGAAGAGGAAACAGTTGCCAATAGTTGGGAAGTCATCAGGGATGCATTTAAAGAAACCAGCGAGAGAGTTATTGGATTCCGCAAAAGAAATGACAAAGAATGGTTGAGTGAAACAACCTGGAAAGCAATTGATGAAAGATCGAAGCTGAAAGGTAAAATTCTGTCAACAAAATCAAGCCGTCTGAAAGAAGCAGCACAAAAAGAATACCGGGACAAAGATAAAGAGGTCAAAAAGAAAGCAAAAAGAGACAAGAGAATCTTCCTGGAACAAACAGCAGAAGCAGCGGAGAAAGCAGCTTTACAGGGCGACTTAAACACAGTCTACAAGATCACAAGACAGTTGAGCGGTAGCAACAAGCAAGCACCACCTGTAAAAGGCAAGAATGGAAGAGTTCTAGCAAACGAGAAAGATCAAGCTGCACGATGGGCCGAACACTTCAGAACTGTGTTAAACAGACCAGAACCACCATCACTTCTGGAGGAACTTCCCCAAGCAGATGATCTTCAAATCAACACTGACTCTCCTACAGAAAAGGAAATTCAACAGGCAATCAAGGGCATGAAGACTGGCAAAGCTCCTGGGCAAGATGGAATCCATGCAGAAATGTTACTGGCAGACATAGATACATCAAGCAAAGTGCTCTGCAAGCTATTTGGTAAGATCTGGAAGGAAGAAAGAATACCAGACGACTGGACAAAAGGGCTGATTGTTAAGATTCCGAAGAAAGGAGACCTAGGCAATGCAGACAACTGGAGGGGCATCACTCTTCTCTCCCTCCCAAGCAAAGTCATGTGCAGAATTCTCCTCAACAGAATTGATAACAGCATTGACAAGCTCCTCAGACAAGAACAAGCTGGATTCCGCAAGGGAAAAGGGTGTATCGACCAGATATTTACCCTCAGAAACATCATAGAGCAGTGCATTGAATGGAGATCACCACTCTACATCAGCTTTATCGACTTCAAGAAAGCCTTCGACAGCATCCATCGTAACACCCTATGGAGGATAATACGATCCTATGGCATACCAGAGAAGATGGTAACTCTTATCCAATGCTTCTACAAAGAGTTTGAGTGTGCAGTACTCATGAACAACAACCCATCAGACTGGTTCACTGTAACATCAGGGGTTAGACAAGGGTGTGTCATCTCTCCACTCCTCTTTCTCATTGCAATCGACTGGGTCATGAAGAAGACAACGCATGACAAGGCTAGAGGTATCCAGTGGACTCTAACATCTACACTTGAGGACCTAGATTTTGCAGACGATGTGGCCATGCTAACAACACGTCAAGACAACATGCAAGAGAAACTCAACAGACTCTCCCACTTTGCAAGCCCTGTAGGCCTCCAGATCAATCAACAGAAAACAGAAGAAATGAGAATAAACACCAACACCACAGCGAGTACTATCATTGACAGCACTCCACTTGCAGTCGTTGACCAGTTCACGTACTTGGGATCAGTTGTCAGCACCCATGATGCAACACAGAAAGACATCAAGAACAGACTGGGCAAAGCAAGATTCTCCTTTCACAAGCTGAAGAACATCTGGAAATCCAAGCAGTACAGCAAAAAGACCAAGCTTCGCATCTACAACAGCAATGTGAAATCTGTAATGCTATACGGAAGCGAATGTTGGAGAGTCACAGAACAGGACATGGGAAAGCTAGCAGCATTCCACCATAGCTGTCTGAGAAGAATCTGCAGAATCTTCTGGCCCAACAAGATTTCCAACCAAGAGCTACTGCAAACAACCAACTCGAGGTGTATCATCATGGAAATCAAAGAGAGACGCCTGAAGTGGCTTGGACATGTCCTTAGAAAACCATCCTCTGACATCACCAAAGAAGCCCTCAGATGGACCCCTCAAGGCAAGAGACCCAGAGGCCGCCCAAAAACAACATGGCGAAGAACAGTCCAGAGCGAGATAAAGCAGATGGGAATCACCTGGGGCGAAGCCGAGAAGACTGCCCAGGATCGTTCTTCATGGAGGAAGCTTGTGTCGACCTTATGCTCCAAACGGAACGAAGAGGATAAGTAAGTAAGTAAGTTCACAATGTTCTCCAAAGAACTTGAGGTTTGATTAATTAATATCAATTAAAAATTTTTAATTTACTCACAAAAGAGTAATTTCAATACAAAAACTTCCAATCTAACGCTGTTCACAATGTTCTCCATAGAACTCGAGGTTGGAGTAATTGATATCAATTAAAAAAACTTTAATTTACTGACAAAAGAGAAATTTCAATACAAAAACTTATGAACTTACGCTGTTCACAATGTTCACCGTAGAACTCGAGGTTGGAGCAGTCACAGGTATAGGACGATGTGCCGGTGGATAGACAGACTCCTTGGTTCTGACACGGGAATGAACAACACAGGTTCTCTGAAAAGTTGGACATAGTTTTGTTACAAATAACAACTATTAACAAAAAAAATGACAAAAATATTCTGATGCTTAATGAAGTTATATTTTTAATTTCTCATTGCTCGGGTTAGTCTAATTCACCAGGTTCATGTATGCAGTGCTGTCATTTCTCATTTTTGGTTTGATCGTAGTACCCTTTCCACTGACTGTTTGTTATTGTCATACAACTTTACCTCTCTGATGATTTAATAGGAACAATAATAATGATATTAATCTAATAATTTGCTCAAAGTGATACCTACAGCAATACCCCAAACGAATTGTACTCCAAAAGTATCATATACAAGCGCCATACTCAACCATGTAGGTCATTCTCTTTTAATGTACCCATTTTAACAGCTGTAGACTGAGTGCAATGTGGATGAAGTGCCATGCCCAGGGACACAAACTTATATGAGACCAAGGTCACAAGTGTGTTTTTACCTGCTTGATTTCTGATAATGATTTGATAATAGTAATAATACGGATATTTATATGACACCTTTTCTAGGCACTGATGACCTGCTTAAAGCACAACCTATACATCATTACCCTTAACGAATTGTACTTTCAAAGCAGCAAACAACGCTAAGCGCGAACATGTAGGTTCATACATCCTGTTTTCAGGTAACCATTTTAAAAGCTGGATAGACTGAGTGCTATGTGGATAGAGTGCCATGCTCAGGGACACAATACGAGACTCGGGTCACACATTTTTGGTGTTTCCAACGAGATTTGAACCAGGGCCGATGGCGTTGGAGGTCCACATACTAACCACTACACCACTGTCCTCAACAGTTTCAGTACATATGCAGTATGTGGGCACAGGAAAGGTTACAAACTACAGCACGGCCTAGAGTAGTCTTAAGTTGAGATTGGCGTGAGTCAGGCCTTGCAAGAGAAGTTTAAATGTTCTTGTTTCGATGCTTTTGATAAAAGTCCCCTTATGATGTATATATCTACTTATACGTTGCTTTTGTCAATTCAAACATAAAAAAATTCATTCATAAATAGAATTCTTTCATTGAAAACATTATTTCCTCGAAAACTTTAGAAGCAACACTTACCAGCATTGCTGAACTGAGCGTACAATGCCAGGGTTATGAAGAGTACTCCGATTTGTCTCTGTAGATGCATGGTGCTCTGATTCTGTAAAATGAAGAAACAATATTAATTTATAATAGAAAGTCCAAATTACATGTATTTCACAATGATACTTCAAACAAAACAAACAATCTCTTTTCGATGCATATATATTTCATCTAGCACAAATAAAGACGAAACAAAGTTTAAATATTGTTTTCCGGGTATGTGAGATGAATTGTGAACAAAATATCAATAAAGATTGAAACAAAATATTGTAAATTGTATCACAGGCCCAAAAGTTTTTTCCTAAAGCCTGTATGCTATGTGCTCCAAAGGATGTCACTGAGAGCTTGGAATCTTAAAGGCACCAATCGATCGGCTTTCATCCGCCATCTTGAAATTGCCAGAAAACAAATGTGCTGTATTATGCTTATTCATTAACAAAATTAGGATATAACTACTTGATTGAAAGAAGAGGACTATATTTAAAGAATATTCATACTAAAAGCTATCAGTTACCACAGTATTTTGTCGTAGTAATGCATTCCACGATCGTAGCTTCGGTGATTGGCTTCATTTCACGATGTTTATATTTTTTAAGCGATACACTTTATTATTTGTCAAATTGTTAAATTTTGAACAACTGAAATTCTAACCTTACAAACATATTTGAAATAAAGTGTGAAATCATCATGTCAACATCATATATAATTGTAAACAGGAAATTCCTCCTGAATTTCGTTTCCACACAAAAATACCCCACTCGAATGGCCTAAGAACTCCTGACCACACGAGTAAAGGTTAAATCAATCCACCATTGTCTTTCAGATGTCTTATATAGATTTTGCTATAAAACTTTACTAACATGTGAATTATAATTATAGCAAATGAATCACTGCATCAAATTGGTTTCCCAAAAAGCCTGTATGCTGTATGGACATCTTTGGCATCTTACAAGAACTCCCCGACCACATCCATACAATATACGAGTAAAGGTAAAAATCCACCCAATTCTCTTTTAGATATGTGATATAGATATTGGATAAAAACTTACTTACAAGTGAATTAATAATGCATCACAGCACCAAATGGGTTTCCCAAAAAGCCTGTATGCTGTATGGACATCTTTGGCAACTTACAAGAACTCCCCGACCACATCCATACAATATACGAGTAAAGGTAAAAATCGACCTAATTATCTTTCAGAAATGTGATATAGATATTGGATAAAAACTTACTTCCAAGTGAATTAATAAATGCATCACAGCACCAAATGGGTTCCATAAAGCCCCTGCATGTTTTTGCCATCCTACAAGAACTCCCGACCATATCCAGACAAGAAACGAGTAAAGGTCAATCCATCTCATCATATTTTCAGGTTGTGATATGGGTTTTGGATAAAACATTACTAAAAAGGGAATTATAATTATGGCATCAAAGCACCAAATTGGTTTCCCCAAAGCATGTATGCTGTATGCACATTTTTGCCATCCTACAAGAACTCCCGACCATATCCAGACAAGAAACGAGGAAAGGTAAATCCATCTCATCATACTTTCCAGTTGTGATATGGATTTCGGATAAAACATTACTAACAAGGGAATCAAAATACTAAATTGCATCACAGCACTATATTAATTCCCCCAAAGCCCAGATGCTGTATGGACATTTTGACATCTTACAAAAACTCCCCGTCATCATCCAGACAAGAAACGAGTGAAGGTTGTAAGCCCACTGAAACTTGTATTCCAGATATGTGATATGGATTTTGGATAAAACATTATGTGAATTATAATAAGGATATATGCATTACAACACCATATATGTTTCCCCAAAGACTATATGCTGTATGCATATTTTTGGCATCATACAAGAACTCTCCGACCATATCCAGTCAATATACGAATAAGGTGTTAAATCAACCTAATCTTGTGTTCAACTATGTGATATAAATTTTTGATAAAACATTACTAACAAGTGAATCAAAATACTGAAAATGCATCACAGCACCCCAAATTGTTTTCCCAAAGCCTGTATGTTGTATGCACATTTTTGGCATCATACAAGAATTCCCCGACCACATTCAGACAAAAAACGGGTGAAGGTGAAGTCCACACAATCTTGTCTTTCAGATATGTGATATTGGTTATGGATAAACATAACTAACAAGTGGATTATAATAATGAAAATGCATCGGACCACCATATAAGTTTCTCCAAAGGTTAAGCCCATTAAATCTTGCCTTTCAGATATGTGATATGTAATTTGGATTAAAAATTACTAACAAGTGAATTGTACAAATGATAAATGCAACCGAGCACCATATAGTTTTCCCCAAAGCCTGTATGTTCCAGCACATGTTTGACATCTTACAAGAATCTAGACAAGATCCTACAAGATCCTACAAGATCCTTTTAGATACTCTCTTTCTAGCAACATGATACCTGTGTTTCACTAATCAACGGTAACTGACATTTTAATCCAATACTTGGTCACAGTGAACTTCTCATTATATCTGCATTGGTATAAATGAGAAAGTGAAAATAAAAATCTTTGAATATTCAAAACATTATATAACTCACAATCATAGAATATGAATGAGTTTTCATTCATTACCTATTATAAATTATGAAATATTATATTATATCATATCAATTATTATTTTCTTATTATATCTGCATTGGTATAAATGAGAAAGTGATAATAAAAATCTTTGAATTTTCCAAACAACATATAACTCATATTCATAGAATATGAGTGTCTTTTCAATCATTTACCTATCACAAAATATAAAATATTATTTCATATCAATTATTATTTTAATAAGGACTTTTATGGAATGATTAAGATAACCATTAAATAAGAATTCAAATTGATTTTATTCAATGTTCAATAAGTTGATTTAGTGATAATAAAAATCTTTGAATTTTCAAAACATCATATAACTCATATTCATAGAATATGAGTGTCTTTTCAATCATTTACCTATCACAAAATATAAAATATTATTTCATATCAATTATTATTTTAATAAGGACTTTTTGGAATGATTAAGATAACCATTAAATAAGAATTCAAATTGATTTTATTCAATGTTCAATAAGTTGATTTAGCCTTGCTTGCTCTCATTTTATACCTAATAAACCCCAATCAATAAGTATTCACTAATACAATAAAGCCAACGAGTCTTATCTCTATTTGCCATGTAGCTTATCATTTTTTTATGTTATGAATCAAATCAATAATTTATAATTCAGATATTCATATAATAAGAATTAAAATAACTTGCAATCTAAATAAATTTAGATCAACAGATTTTTATTTTGTCAACAGTATGACCAAATATAAAACCTGTTGATCTAAATTTATTTAGATTGAATAACTTGTATTCAATATTCAATAAAGCTAATGTAATGCCACTAAAAGAAAGCTGATTTAGCCTTACTTGCTCTCATTTAAACCTAATCTACCCCAATCACTATGTATTAACTTAATCAATAAAGCCAACGAGTTATTCATCTACTTACCATGTTGCTGTCCTCCGAGAAATACGGAAATTCTGACACTTTATTTTATATAGACAGTATACTACATGGGTATCCTAAACATAAACAATGAATTATCACATTAACAACACCACAACATCAATAAAGGTTCTATACTATATGTTTACATTTCAAATTAGTTATGTTAACATCTGTGAAAGAAATTAACATTTTCACCTGTTACTGCAAGCTAAATATAAGCTTAAGCTGAAAGGATAATAACCGAAGTGCCAAAACAACCATATTAAAGGGGCAGTAGCACGTTTTTAGGGGAATATACGATGATGTCAGGAAAATGAAAATAAATGGTTCCATTTGAAAGACAATGTATTTAAACTAAATGAAGCAGTGAAATGATTCAAATATACAACGTTAAGTTTAGCCATGCGATTGCTTTTTCTTACACAAAATGAATTAAAGGTGTTCACATAAACATGGCCGCCAATGGATTTTAGTTGAATCTTCATACTTTGTCCTCTGACTATGGATAATTGGCTTGTGTAATGAGATTTTTGACACTAACAAAATAATACATTTATCATTAACGTACAATTATCAGTTAAAATTGTAAAATATAAAATTTTGAAAAAACGTGCTACTGCCCCTTTACTGCTACGTGCTACTGCCTCCGTGAATTGTCAGTGGTCATTTATACTTTACCAATGGTGTACTCCGATCGAGAAATGACTGTTTGAAGAATTTAATTAAAACAAGTTTTTATCATTTAATTGGCATTTGGAAATGAATATGTGTGATATTTTGAATTAATATAATTAATTATGCAATTTACTTTCATATAAAAGCAAAACAGCAAGTGATTAAAATCGCGAAGTGCCTCTTTGAGATTACTTATAACAATTCTTAATAAAAAAACTGCAGTGGTTTAACTAACTTGTACAGTTTTGACAGTCTTCAATGCATTTCTAGTTAAGAATCTTTCTTGTATGCTTTTTTTGGCTTAAATTCTACTTATGAACTACTTATTTTAATTTGAACAAATGCAGCCTTTTTGATAATTTGCACCTGATCAAAACATTTAAATATTTATCTTTATTTCTTTTTAAGTCCTCTTTTTGAAAAAATATCATACAGCTGCGTACCTTAAGCTTGTTTACTTGCTTGTGTATCTTAGTACAAATGTCATGTAATTTGGGTTTCGTTTGGACGTCAGTAACTTCAACGGCATTGAAAAATTATCACAATGTGTCATATAACCATTCTTTACCCATATTTTGGAATCGTCTGGTCTCTGGTGCAGTATTTCAATATCTGGCATGGTTAAAAAGAGAGATTTACATTTTTAAAATTCCGATTTTCTTAAATTTCGATTAAAATCCATAACCACTCTCTGAAAAATAAATAAGCACAACTACATTGACTAGGAGCAAAGGAACAAATGTGACTTCGATCTAAAGCTGTTGATCACCTATTAAAGAGAGAGAAAAATGAAACATTCCTTCAATGATCCTCCAAAACGGTTACGGTTATCTTTTTGGTATGACATACGAATATGTTAACAAGTGGACAAACGTAGCTGTACTTAAAGGGGCAGTAGCACGTTTTAAGGGGGAATATGAGTTGATGTCAGGAAATTGAAAATAAATGATTCCAATTGACAGGTAAAGTTATTAAACTAAAAGACGCAATAATATATCCAATATAAAGTGTAAAGTTAAACCATGCGATTCCTTTTTCTTATAAAAATGAATAAAAGGTGTTCACACCAAAATGGCGGCCAACGGACTTTATGTCAATCTTTATAATTCGTTCTCTGACTATGGATTATTGGTTTGTATTTTGAGATTTTTGACTCTATTAAAGTAATACATTTATCATTTACTTACAATTATCAGTGAACAATTGAACATATAAAATTCTCAAAAAACGTGCTACTGCCCCTTTTAACTAATTATTCAGTTTGAAACTTTTTGAAAACATTTACCAATACATACCATAATAATGCATATGTGAGTAAAAGTTTAAAAGCAATCGAAGGTCCCCAAAAGAACTGTGGTCGTCCTTGTAACTGTCGCCATTGACATTATCAAATAAAAGAATATTAATTAAAACATTAAAACATAATTTTTCTTCAATATAGCCATTGACTCTCGGAGGTTTATATCATTTCAATTCTCACCCTGTCAACAAAATTGTCATTATTTATGCTTGAAGGATTTCGTTGAATGAATTAAGATTTTGCACGATAAGATCTCACTTTACTTGAAGGATACCAACACTTGAATGTTTCTATCTTTTGAAATGGATCTAATGACTATTGACTTACTGACAGTTAGGTTTGAGAGGCTTTTTGAGTCAAATCCATTTACATGCCATAGGAGTGACTATCCACATATTTCAAAGTTGTCAACACGTTCAAGTGATTCTGGGTTACATCATTCGTGTAACCTTGAGGCACTTAATGTGTTGATACAAGTAACAGTACTTTGTGTTGTCGTAAACGTACAAGGTTTGTCCTCAGTGAAGGAAAATACTGATTATGACATTATTAGCTATAAGTCATTCCCATAAAGGTTAAAAAAATGAGAGTGTATAGATTGAGAAGTTAAAACATATCAATAGCTTCAATACTCTAAACTCATTCTTTATGACTTTGTACTAAAAATCACGCTATCAATAATTTAGCTTTAAGTATATGATATTAAACATATATTGTAAAAATGAATTAAAACCGTTCACACAAAATGGCCGCCAATGGCTTTTATGTGAATCTTTGTTTATTGATTTGTGTTATGAGTTTTTTGACACATTCAAAATAATACATTTAGCATTAACGTACAATTTTAAGTTAACAATTTGAAATACAAAATTTTCAAAAAACGTGCTACAGTATACTTCCCCTTTAATGTGCCCTGGAACACATTGGATAGTGTTACAATCGTTGGTTGTTCCTGCAGGTCTCAACTGGTTTATGGCATTGTTCTGTTTGACTTCAGTTTGTGAAGCCATGACTTTACTTCAAAATTGACAAATTCATCTTAAAACCACCAGAGCCCTGGGTTTTGATTGAAAATGTTATTTTTATTGTGTTTGCAATAGCAAAAACATTTATCTTTTCAATGTCGTGCTTTATTGTTTTTGCCTTGAAACACATGTTCAACGACAATGGTTTCAAGCTCGGAAATGGTTAGAGAAAATGTTAATCACAGACATACTGCGTGGATTTAAGCGTCTGATACATTTAAGAAATGTTACATTTAAAAAATGCTATGTGTTTCTTTTTTTGAGCAGTATATAACACAGGTGGAATGTTTAACATGTTTTGTTTTAGGCGTCGTTATTCGTATGACCCTTGTAGAAGTATCAGTTTATTTGTATGTATTTTTTCAAATGTACAATGAACTGTCTACGACAGCAAACTAGCACAGCAGAATCAACTTCATCCACTCCCACATACATGGTTGAGGAGTTATTTTGTTATGATTGGCGGTGAAATACCGAGATCTATCAATGACAGTAAACCGTGTTATCAGTCACTAGTGACAATAACAATGGAACGTGTTATCAGTCACTAGTGACTGATAACAACAATGACCTGACGTCATCGAACAATGCTCTGACGTAATGACACGCTCATGACGTCATGTTGTTGCTTTGGCGACGGGCTCTCTTTGAAGCCGACTCAGCGTAAATGCACTTCAATTTTGTTAGAAAAACAACGATTAAATCATAAAATAAATAGAAAATTTGTGTCCTCGTGCTTTAACTATAATAGTTCAGGGCAAAACTATACTTTATTACAAAACACATCGGGGTAGAGCGAACTTTATTTCTTAAATAAAGGGTGGGACGGGAACACGAAAGTCAAATTAAAAAAATCTCAAAAATGTGATGTTGGATGGATTAAAACCAATATGTCAGAAAAGCTGGAGATATCGGTTAATCACCTCATTAACAATATATTTATGATATACATAAATAAGAAATTAACTGTTCCGAAAAAATGGAAACCAAAGTCGTATACTTACAGTGATTAATTTTTTTGCAGACGAATGTTTAAAGTGATAATTAGTACAATAAGCTTATATATATATATCTGAAATCTAATTAGTATAAGATTACAAACGCAAATATTTCCAGCCAAAACAAGACAAGAAGATAAAATATCACATCTCTAATTAGTATAATATAACATTTGTACCTATATATACTGATGACTTCTAATAATAAATTTCTAAACATATTGTATCATCTGAACTATGGATAACACATTGTGCACACGGATATTTCTGGTTGTTCTTGTAAAATATACAAACCCATTTGTGTTTCGCCACTTTCATAAGGGTTGTGTCATTTATTATGGAGGATGTGGTTATATGTTTGAAGAATACGTTGGTTTTGGTTTTAAATGTTTATCAAAATGTGCTGAACTTGAATGCAAAATGGCGGCCGTCGCCAGACGACATGGAGGTCCTTGTTTCATTGCGCATGAGCAGACTAACACATCCGCACACTTGAACGTTAGCAAGGTTCATTACGACATGTATATGCTACAAGATGTGCAAGAATATGTTGACGAATCATGCCAACAGTTCCGCTTTGGTCATAGTTATGAAGATGATTCAAGTCACGAAAATGTGGAAGAAAACTCAGAAGATGATTCAAGTGACGACAACATGGATGAGAACTCAGAAGATGATTCAAGTGACGACAACATGGATGAGAACTCAGAAGATTATTCAAGTGACGACAATATAGTTGAGAACTCAGAAGATGATTCAAGTGACGACAATAAGGATGAAGATGTTGTTCAAGATGATTCAAATGACGACAATATGGTTGAAAACTCAGAAGATGATTCAAATGACAACAATATGGAAGACGTTGAAGATGATTCAAGTGACGATGATGACGGCGAGTCTAAAGACCATGACCATCTAACAACCCAATCTGATGATGATCACGTGTTCAAGGTCGACCTTTTCCTCCAAGTGTTTTGTCCTTCTCAATCCAGCATTGAACATTATGGAATAGAATCCTGTGATCCGCCAACCATTATGACCACAAGGATTGCCGGAACATCCGGTACTAAGGTCCTCTTCAACAGCAAGACTCAACAACTCTTTTGGACATATGAGAAAACGCTCTACACCAAAAACATCCACATGACAGAAAAACCGAGGCTGGTCATTGGCCGAACTAGAGTGTATCATTTTAGCCTCGATACAATTAGAGGACTGATATTGTTAATGCAGAAATCCAAAAATGTTGTTTACAAAGTTTCAAAACCAGGTGAACAACTAAACAAATGTCTTACGTTGAAATCTCGTATTGAGAGGTTTATCATCAACGAAGATTCCCAGAAGCTGCTATGGAGACACAGTACGACAGGGAAGATTATTGAAATCTCTTACAAAGGATGTGACTCAAAATCTGTGACAACCAACTTGAAATTATCTGACAGAAAAGTTCCTTTTGTTTCATTCTTTGATCAATTGGCTGGTAAAGTATGTATTATCTTCTGTGAAGTCAAAGAGTCCTTATGGTCAATATTCCGGCTCTGTGAGAATGGAATACGACTGTTAGTTAACAACCAGAATGAACATTGTCCACTGTTTGTAGAGATTGACAACTATCTTTATGTTCTCAGGAAACTGCCTACAATCGAAATATACGATATTTCAGGGGAACCGCGCCTAGACAGAAGCATAAAGGTTAATCTAGGACCGGAGAAGAGACCAGAAGCATTTGTTGTCAATACGTGAGGAACTTTGTTGTCAATACGTGACGTGAGGAACTTTGTTGTCAATAAATGACGGACTTTGTTGTCAATAAATGACGGACTTTGTTGTCAATACATGACGGACTTTGTTGTCGTTCCGTGACGGACTTTGTTGTCAATACATGACGGACTTTGCTGTCAATACATGACGGACTTTGCTGTCAATACGCGACGGACTTTGTTGTCAATACGCGACGGATTTTGTTGTCAATACGCGACGGACTTTGTTGTCAATACGCGACGGACTTTGTTGTCAATACGTGACGGACTTTGTTGTCAATACATGACGGACTTTGCTGTCAATACGCGACGGACTTTGTTGTCAATACGTGACGGACTTTGTTGTCAATACGTGACGGACTTTGTTGTCCATACGGGAAACCGCGCCTAGACAGAAGCATAAAGATTAATCTAGGATCGGAGAAGAGACCAGTTGGATTTGTTGTCAATATTTGACGAACTTTGTTGTCAATACTTGACCAACTTTGTTGTCAATATTTCACGAACTTTGTTGTCAATACGTATCGGACTTTGTTGTCGTTCCGTGACAGACTTTTTGTTGTCGTTCCATGACGGACTTTGTTGTCAATACGTGACGGACTTTGTTGTCGTTTCGTGACGGACTTTGTTATCGTTCCGTGATGGACTTTGTTGTCAATACTTGACGAACTTTGTTGTCAATACGTGTACGTGAGGAACATTGTTGTCACTTCGATTTTTGTTGAACAAATCCAGTTCTTGGTGAACATGTAGAGAGATTACCGCCCGAAGAAGTACGACTTCTAAGATGGGAAGATAAGAAACCTTCAACAGTCTGTGTCATACGACTTTTAGGAAACAAGTATGGTTGTTATATTTTTTAGGGGAGAACGGGACTTAATTCACAAGTTGTTTCTATATATCATTACGTTTTCCATATATGTTTCAAGTTTTCTTTCAATCCTTTAACCATTAGCAGCTAGTCTGGCGACATGAAACATGGCAGTCACAAGTGATATGTACACATGTACAGGCGAATACGGACACGCAGATTTCATATGTGTTACTATATGTACAAATTGTCCTTATGGCATCAAGAGACCAGTATTTTACATAAGTTCCAAATACTTCGTTTTTTTAGAAGGAGGTTCCAAAACTTTATACCTTGGAATAGGATAATGTGGCGTGGTGCTCAACATCAAGTCATGTTTCATCTTCTTACTATCACTCCTGAATATTTTCATTTATCAACGTTCTCGAGGAAAGACAATGTAATTTATACTTCAATTATACCTGCAAAACACTTAAAAACGCACGGCACTTGTGTTTAAGGCAATCAGATAGCTAGTTTTGTACATGCGCTAAAGTAGATAGTTTACGGGTTCTCAATTCGGTGTAGCATTGCGCCCAAACCATTCTTCTTTAAGAATAGTTGTCTACTGCAAACAAAGTTGTCGATCCCTTGGCAGGATTCGAACCTTGAACTCTGGATCCGGGTGGTGTGTTGTCCTTATCATAGAATTCTTATAAACATCCTACTTCCACCACGTCGATTCTGGAATCAGACTGTTTTAATATTTCTTTAATCTATTTCAATTGTATTTGAGGAGAACAATCACTTGTTCTGGGCTTTGTGACCATAACTGTGACCTCTAACCTTGCATAAGATTACACCATTTGAAGCAAGTTTATCAAAACATACCGATGACTCTTCAGCCTTGTTGCTGATTTGCTGGGAACGCTTACCTGACAGAAGTCCTCCGATCAGAAACACAGTGAGATACAAATAACAACAGTTTTAATAAATTTAATGTTATCTGCACTACTACATCCA
Source organism: Steromphala cineraria (assembly GCA_916613615.1). Lineage (NCBI taxonomy): Eukaryota > Metazoa > Mollusca > Gastropoda > Trochida > Trochidae > Steromphala > Steromphala cineraria. The sequence goes on along the minus strand of OU744735.1, from coordinate 16,102,644 downwards.
GAGATTTGTTAAGTGTAAACCTTAGATAACACATTTGTTGGACAAAATAACCACAATGTTTCTTAGCAATGAAGATTTTTCATCATTTTGCTAACCGTACATGTTCTGCCATAAATGGCTCACTGTTCTGATACATTTTATATACACACCCCTGAGACTTTCCTGTTTGTACTATTTCTAATAGCAGGCTGCCAATCTCATTATCTATGTTTCACGTTATATCTGCTGTTAAGAATAAGGATATTGTGATTTAAATATTAACTTGTTATTTGACTTTCTTCCTTTATGACTGGAGAACCTCAGGTGTATGTCAAAGTTCACTGACAATATACTTAATTAGTTAATAATTAATAATTATATAAATCATTCAACAATTGATAACATATTCATTTTACAATCCTTGATTCAGAAATATATCACCCGTAAAGGTAGCCGATTTTACTGTGCCTTCGTAGATTTTAAGAAGGCCTTTGATTTTGTGAACAGAAAAAAGTTATTATATGTACTACTTAATAATGGAATCCATGGACAATTTTATAAAGTTCTAAAAAGTTTATATCATAATGTTAAATCAGCAGTTGTTATCAATGGTGGTAAGAAACTCTCTGACTATTTCAACTGTTCTGTCGGTGTGCGACAAGGCTGCACTTTAAGTCCTATTCTGTTCTCTTTATTTATAAAAGAACTAGTGGAAGGTCTACAACTTGAATTTGATAATGGTGTGTTTGTGTCAGTAACTATGTACAACATTTTAGCTTTATTATTTGCTGATGATTTAGTATTAGTCAATGATTCCCCATTGAAGCTACAGAAGCAACTTGATTTTCTCCATCGATATTGCGTTAAATGGGGAATGGAAGTTAATTTAGAAAAGACCAATATAATAGTTTTTAGAAATGGAGGTCCCTTATCAAAGCATGAAAGATGGTATTATAATGGTTTTGAGATGAAGATAGTAAATGCATATAAATATTTGGGTGTTATGTTCACACCAAAACTTGTTTGGTCTCGAGCATGTTCAGTTCTTTGCCAACAAGCAAACAAAGCTCTTCTTCCTATTAAATCTTTAATTAGGAAATATGATATTTGTCCAAAGAATGCTTTTGAAATATTTGACCGCATGATTGTACCTATTCTTCTGTATGGTAGTGAAATATGGGGTTTTAAAAACATAGAACAAATTGAAATTGTACATCGAAAATTTTGTAAATTTGTTTTAAATGTAAGTTATAGTTTTCCAAACGCTGTTGCATATGGTGAATGTGGAAGGAATCCATTGTATGTAAAATATTTCAGCAACTGTGTGATATATTGGATAAGGATCCTTAACATGCGTCCAAATAAATATCCCTATCAAACTTATTTAATGTTGAGAGATACATCAGAACGAAAATATCCTAATTGGGCAACATTTGTTAAAAATCTTCTGTTTAGATATGGATTTGGACATGTATGGATAGCACAAGGTGTAGGCAATGAAAGGCTGTTTGTTACAATATTTCGCCAAAGAGTAATGGACTGTGCTGTCCAAGATTGGCACTCTGCATTAGAAACTAAATCTTCATTATGTTTTTATCTATCTGTAAAATGTGATATATCTTTGGAATCCTATCTTGGGAGTGGTTATCATTCAAAATACAAAAAAAGCATTGCTAATGTTAAGAAGTGGTTTTAATAACTTTGGTGTCCAGTTATTAAGAAAAGACTCTGTACATGACGATTCACAAACCAAATGCTCACTCTGTAAAGTCATTGAAGATGAAGTTCATATTATTTTTTTCTGTCCAATTTTAAATGAACTACGTCAATACTGTCAACCAATCATTCAATCTAAGTTAAAGAATCTAACAAGTGTTAAAATGCTCCTTAATGATAAAAACTATGTCACTCAAATGTCAGTTGCCAAATATATTTTAAATCTTTTTAAGATCCGTGGAGAAGAACTGTAACACGTAACCTGTATCCGCATGCACATTATGTACAACTATGTACTTTGGGCCAGATGGCCTTGAATTCACGAAATAAAGCTATTATTATTACTTAATTTTTTGTTGGTATTTCATCTTAATTTGAATTAAAGGATCTTTCTTACTTGAGTTTCATTAGGACAAAAATTTGGTACCATAACTCTTACCCACAAAAGGCACATCTGTACATAGGTAACGTTTGTACCAAATTTGAAATTTCTGAGTCAAATAGTTTCCAAGTTTTGTTCCGGAAACGATTTCAGCAAATGGGCCAACAGACGGACGGACACACGGAGCTCTATACAATGTATATCCCCGACTACAACTTCATAATTTCTGTTTAATTTTCCATCTTTTCATCTTAGGAACGACAGTAAATTAATCAAATTATGTATATAGTTGTGAATAAGTTTATAATGGTACTCTCTGTGACACGTTTCCAATTTTTGTACATACATCTGGGGACTTATATGAAAACTCTTCATATCATAACAAAGTTATTATGATCTTCAAGATGAGATGATTTTGATTCAACCTGCAAGTTTTTACAGTGATTCAACACGAACTTACATGTTTTTTATTAAATACATTTTTCTACACTAATTTAACATGCACGTCTAATTGGAAACAACATCACCGTACGAATACAACCGGCTCGGGTCTGTAGGTCCAGGGAAGTATAATACTAACGTCCCTGGTAGGTCGTAGTAGGGGCAGAAAAGGCTGTAAAACTCATCCATTCAGATTGCTTCTCAAGATGTTTTAAGACACAGAAAACAAAATGGTCTCAATCTTTTCAGAATATTTTTATTGTTTCAATGTAGTTACAGTTAAAGCATGTCACCATGACGACAACAGGGCACCAAACAACTAACAGTGCATTGGGAAACTCCACAGGAAAACATGCCTTCAGGCAACTACTTGCCAGACTTTAAGAGAATATTTGGGTTTTGTCTTAGAATAATTCTTTCCCATTTGAAGTATACCTTTTTAATCATTCAGATCATTGGGAAAGACTTACAATTTATTTAATTACTGATAAGATGATGTCATACAGTGTATTTAGTGATGTCACAATGCAGGCACCTCATGATAGGATACTGTTTCTCCTTGAATAATCGCCCGGGGATCATTAGTTTCAAATGCCGATTATTCGAGGCGGGCGATTATTTAATTCGTAGTCTTAATATGTGTATTAATTTTTTTAAACTTGAGACCAAAATGTAACCATCTGAATTTCTTATTGTGGATATTGTGTTTGAGGTTTATCAATGGTTGAGTGTTTAATGACTATGCAAACATGCTAGAAGTACTAGGAAAAGAGAGAATTTTAGGTAAGATAAACGCTGCGATTATTCAAGGATTTATGGTATGTATCGTGATACTTAGGTTACAAAACACTGAGAGAAACATTATTTCACTGATATCAATTCAATATTTGAAACAAGTGTTATTTGAGAAACAAACAGTTAAACACTTTTTTATGAAAATCTAAAATCATCTAAAATTTTTAATGAACATTAACAGAAATGCTCTGGATATCTGCATTCGATATTCACTAAAAGTTTGAACAATATTTACCAAACTTTGTATTACAATACACAATGTTGCATCAATGGATTGGTGTATTGTGACATCATTATTCACAATCAAATCTAGCTCTGGGATCGAAATAAACTTAGATCAAAATTAAGTAATAATATTGCTCCACCAGTGATTCTAAACTAAGTAACATTTAGATTTTCAAATTCATCTCATAAAGATAAAGATACTGACTATTAACAATGACTAATGACTATAATTAAATTTGATTCCTCATACTTTTCAATGATCCCAGGACATGTCATTTTAGTTTGAAATATTTTATTGGTTTTTATTTTTGCCACATAAATGGCATATTTTCCTGTGGATTTTAGGAGACTCCTATCCTTAAAATGTTCACAGAAAGCGTTGAGACAGACAATAAATACTCCCTAACGGTAGTAGAATTGATATTTATCAGTAAATCCAGACAAAAGTGGCATTATAAATATTCTAGTAATTACTTTGTGTTTTTGATGTCTTGAGGTCTAAATCAGTTTCTTCCCGTTTTGACAAAGTTTACTTTAAGAATGACCACAAGAATTTTCTGTGTTTCTATCTTAATGTTTTTATATTTTAATATGGAAAATATGTCAAATATTTTCAAAAATGATTGATTATAGAAAAGAGTTTCATAATGTTTCATTTTCTTAATATCCATAATTTTATTATTATTCTTATTTTATTATTATATTCAAGTTTAATCAATTGATGTTGCAAAATGAATTAGGACCAGAGAAACAAGCAAAAAATACATATACTGCCCTTCGTAATTCTAACATTCAAATGTATAAATGAAGTTTGAAACCACATTCTTATCTACAAGAATAATAACTAATGATACAACTTGTAACTTTGTAACACAGTAAGCAGTAAACATCAATAAACAGATAATAAATAATGATAAACAGCTCCTGGACACAGGTAACAAAAAATACAAAAGACTTTTCCCAAATCAGTTGAATGAAGGAGGCATTGTTAAAAATTTGATAAACTACTTGATGAAAGTTGAGACACACTTAGGAGATAAAAGTACTTGAAAATCGAGACATTTTATACTGGATTGATAGAGAGTAAATTTTAAATTGAAACTGAACGCGCAGCGTTTATCTCCATTGTACCATGACGATTTTTAAAGGTAAATCTATCACTGCGTGTCAATCAAATATATTTCTCACTTTCCTCAACACAGCTATTAATATCGCACAGTTGAAGCGTGTGATTCAATCAAGATGCAAAACTGAATCATACTTGATAAGGCCTTTTACTTTATACCAAAGTGTCCCGAATTTAATTGATCTAGATAATGACGTAGGTACATCATGTCATGAAACTTTACTGATAAATGATAAGGAAAGGTGGTCATGTTATCACATGTGTTTATGTTCAATGTTTCAAAGGGACAGTCCTATCCGGGTATATCCGTGGAAACAAAATTAAAAGGACGCATTGATGCCTTCTATTCTTTGTCAAATTGTTAAATGTAGAACAACTAAAATGTTAACTTCTTTGAGAGGCATTTTAGAAGTTGGGATGACAATAATACTGAGGAATATATGGATGACAACTTCTTTTTTCATTGTATGCGACGTTTCGACACAGATTCTTGTGTCGTTCTCAACACAGAATCTGTGTCGAAACGTCGCATACAATGAACAAAGAAGTTGTCATCCATATATTCCTCAGTATTATAACTAAAATGTTACCCTCACCTAACATATATGAAAGTAAGAGTGAAATAATCATATATCAATTATTTATAAGCATGAAAAGGGAAATACTATTGAATTTCGTTTCCAGCCTGATTCCAGGACTGTCCCTTTAAAGGTTGAGCAGCAATTATTAAGTAACACTTTTTTCACGTTTTGAAAATGTTATCAACCATTTGGGAAAACACTTTTGTCTTTGACCCACTGTAAAGAAGCATCTATCTATATAGTGCTTCACAGAAATGAAATTAACAATTTGCTAACAAACAATTTTCATTTTGATTCACAATCTAATTTCAAACATATCAACATTTTACATTAAATTAATAAATAAGTAGCCATGATATTCAAATACAAACAGTAAATTGATTTACTAATTTAATTAATGATCAGACTAATTAAAAGAAAACCATTATCATTTGACATACAACATTTATGTTTAAAACCACAGCTGTATAAAAATATACCACATATATATCAGTGGTTTGAGCATTTTCTGGCCATTCACAACAATATTTGGGAACAAAGTAAATACTTTTCAATAAGTATTCTTATTAATATAATTTGATAATATGACAAGATTATTATGCATTGTAATCAAAATACTGATCTTTGAATAATAATAAGATTCTTTTTATTCACATATACCGGTACATCTAAAAGGGCCAGTAGCACGTTTTATAGGGTCACATGAAGTGATGTCATGAAAATGAAACTCAATGTTCCGAATGGAAAGACAATGTATTTAGACTAATGAAGCAGTGATAAATTAAATATATAATGTAAAGTTCAACCTTGTGATTGGTTGTTCTTAGACTAAATGAATTTAAGGTGTTCACAAAAATGGTCACCAATGGACCAATCTAAATAAATTTAGATCAACAGGTTTTATGACCGAATATTAAACCTGTTGATCTAAATTTATTTAGATTGCCAATTGACTTAATGAGAATCTTTATAGTTTGTTCTCTCACTATGGATGATTGGTTTGTGTAATGAGTTTTTAGAGCTATCAAAATAATACATTTAGCATTAAGGTACAATTATCAGTGAAAAATTTAAAATATTAAATTTTGAAAAACATGCTACTGCCCCTTTAAGATTTAGAAAGAAAAAGGGTTGAAAAGAACCATTTATGAAAATGCAATTTGTTTTTGTTCTTTATCACTTTATTGGAATAAATTTTAGACAGAATAGATATAAGACTAGATTACCAACATGAGATCTAATGTAAATCATAAATAATGTGTCTAGATAGATAAACAGGTTAATAATATAATTCATCATAGTTAAAAGCTACATTTCTGACAACAAGACTTTTCACATTTTTAGCACCAGTTTACTGATATGTAATTCTTAGATAAAGAAAGATTTTTAATCTTACATATTAATAAATTATATTGACAAAATACATTAAAAAAATTATATAATGTTAAACATTGTTTCATATTATGTATTAATCAAAGAAAATGAAACTGATTTTTCAATGGCATTTAGCAGTTACATTAAGAAAATTTAATTTAAATTTGTTTTAACTTTTTCATTGTGATCGTGGTTTTCATTAGATTAATTGGTGGATCATTATGTACTTGTCGACCAGAAAATCTTGCTTTTCTCATATTTAAACCCTTCTAAGTTTTTTTCGTTCAAATATGACCTTTTAGTTTGATTTACAAATAAAAGACTTTTTTTTTCATTTTTCAATAGCCTGTTTTTCTAAAAATATTCCTGTCAAAAATGCTCACATTTGAACATAAAATTCATATGAAAATCTATTAATTCAACAAACCCTTATCAATTCTTCATAATTTGCACTATTAATATTTGAATTAATTTTTTGAACCCCTGTAACTTATTTTCAGACATTCCTTATACAAGTTTATGTACATGTTGGTTATATAAAAACATTAAACTGTTATCATAAGAAATTACTGTAAGTGTCATTAAATTTGTCTTTGTTCAAAAACAACCCAAGGCTGTTATTGCACCTTTGAGAAAGGGTTAAAACAACCTTTGTCAAGTCAAAGAAGCTTAAAGAGACAGTTCCTTCCCAAAATGCAATCAAACACCTGGGGTCATATTTAACCCCAAATATTTCGAGGGTTAAAGATAGAAAGAAAGATAAGTTAGTAATTTTTGAACTTTATAATTGTTTAAAAAATACTTCATACACTATATGAAAGTGATTATCAACATTACCATAGTTTCCCTATCAATTCAACATCTCCAATAATTCAACCACATAATATTTTTCTGAGGTACATCACAAATTCAAATCAAATCTAAAATTTCAACCAAGGGGCGAAAGTTGATTTTCCTATGATTGAACCACCAATTATTGTTTATTTTGCAAAAAAAAAGAAAAATTAATAATTGCAGAGGGTAATTTTTCTACTGCAGTAATCAATTTGAAATAGCCTCATTCTGATCTTGCCATTATCATGTAGTTATCTATAAAAACAATGCACTGATATCACATATGTTCTAAAAATATATAAAAATTCACCCATAGTCCCAATAAGCAAACCATAGGCATTTTCTGAGAACTTTTTGAAAAATTTATGGTCGAAATTGATAGAGAAATTACGTTGTGGGAGATTGATCAATAAGTTCTAATATATGGACACATATAGAATACTGACTAGATTGATGGAATAAGATTTACATCCAACAAATTAGTATGCAAATCTAATTGAATAATACTGACTATATGTGAAAATAATACAGTGGATATATAACCCAAAACATGACGACTAGGTTCATTAAAAACATTAACAAGATGAAAATACTATTTCTATTGATGGAAGATTTGACATTTGGCACAAAAATATCATCAATTAATGAGAATACTGATATTTCATTTCCACAGCACTTTCATTGCTAACAACAATTACAATTATTAAAATCATTTGATAATGATCTTGTGATAATAAACAAAAGCAAAAAACATATTGTAATATATATATATATATATATATATATAAATATTCCCTCTTTTTAGATTATTGTTTTTCTTTACTTAATCAAACAAGATTTCTTGAGACATTTGGACAAATTTTTTGATGGAAAATAAGAACCCCTTAAATGTCAAAAGTTCATAATCTTAATTGATAAATTGATTGTCCCTCTTGTTAAACTTAAACAAATCTCATATCTAAACTCAATTTTAGGGAATTCAAATAATAAAAAAGCAAGAATATTTCAAAATGGCACAAATCTTCACGATCCCTCATGATTAATTTTTATCGTTGCCAAGATTCATTGCCAGAATAACTAACAAATTAGCACAGTACAAAATCAAAGTTGGATATGCATCATCATTCATTTACGAGAAATAACAACAAATGACATCTTATGTAGAAAAGTTGTAAAGGTGACAAACTTCTTTTGAAAAATAAAAAATCTGTTAAATATTGAAACTTTATAAAATATCTTTTCATAATAAATCATTTCTCAAATTTTTATCCAATTGTGCAAATAATATAGATACGACTTTACTTTTAAAATTGTCTAAAATTATTAGTTACTGTGACCAAAAGTAATTTGATTCATACCAGATGATTTCACATAAACAATTTGTGGATGACAAGTATGAATACATTAATGAATACAGATGACTCAAATAAAACAAGAAAATATAAACCATAAACAATAAAACCATTTAATCATTAACAACAAACTTAAGCAATATTTCTAAAAGGTAATGAAATAGTGAATAGTGAAACATTATGGAAGATTAAAAAAGTAAAAAAGTTCTCCATGTCATATAGACAATTCATATTAGTCTCTCTCCATTAATTGGATCTATCATTTTCTCCATGGGTATTTCTCCGCTGGATCTTTGTTCAACTTTCGCTGGCTTGTATCGACCCTGCATTTTGCGACTTCGCTTCGTATACCAAACTCCATACAGTAATGCTGCGACCAGTAACAGCATCAAAATGACGACACACGCTGCCACCACGCCGCTGCTATTCGTTACCTCCTCTGTTTGAACAGGAAGTGCAGTCTCGCAGAATAGACCTGTAACCATGGAAACAGCATTTGTTATTCAAAATTCCATAAAGGTAATAGGTGGTTTTGTGAGATACCTCCACTGGGATTCGAACTTGGTATAGATGAGCGGCAGAAACTCTATTGATTTGGCTAAAGAGATACAATTATTGTTTAATCAGTATCACTTAGTATAGTTGAAAAAAAATTCAATTTTTCAACTTGGTACATAAAGCAATTCTTAGTCTTTAACAAATCATAATTAAATAATAGATAAAAACCTTACCAGTTTTCGTGCTCCCACAACTGCAATTGTAATCTCCCCTGATGTTAATACAGGAAGACCCTTCTGAGCACCGATGTGACCCTATCACACACTCGTCCACATCCAACTCGCAAGTAGTTCCTTTATACCCTGTATTACTACACTCACACTCAAACATCTTTGACACGTTGATGCATGTTCCGTTATTCTTACACGGAGAACTTGCACATGGTTCTTCTTCATTCTCACAGAGGGCGCCAGTGTAACCAGTTCCTGTACAGTTGCAAGAATATGTCTTTATGCCGTCAACACATCGGCCACCATTTTGACACATATGACCATCACAGTTGTCAATGTTGTCTTGACAATGGTTGCCTTGGTAACCAGTACCACTGCAGTCACAGACATAGTTATTCATGAGGTCAATACACCGACCTCCGTTCTGACACGGAACTGCCTCGCAGTCGTCAACATTTTCACCACAGGTTTGACCCGTCCAACCCGCAGGACACTCGCAGGTAAAAGATCCAGCATAGTTGATACACTGACCTGTAATAAGAAAAGATTTATAGAAGGGGTAAAATAATATCCCTGACCTACATTTTCATTTAACTAAGTTCTAAGATAGCTGCAAATACCACACATTTACAATGGTTTATGATTATCTTAGTACTAATAGAGCTTCAAAAGTCCTGATCCAAATCTACATGTTTCTGAGAGCCAATAAAGGAACCTTGCATGCCATGCCCTACAAAACAGGGTTTGACAACAAATTACCCAATCTAGTATTACCATACCTAAAATATCTTAACCTTTTCAACCCTATGAGCCAGAAGTCAAAAACATATTTGTAACTGCTTGATTAGCGGTTAAAGAGTGTTTTTTCAAGATTCAAATGAAGTGGTTTTGAACTGACCTCCATTATAGCAGGGGTTTCCTCCAGAACACTCATCAACATCTGTCTCGCATCTCGGTCCGGTGTACCCAGTGTCTTCACAGTCACACGTGTAACCTCCGACCTGATTCTCACAGCGCCCCTTATGTTCACAGATCCCATCAGTTTCACATTCGTCAACATCCTCCGCGCATTGAGGTCCCATATAACCTGTTCCTTGGCAGCTGCAGACATATGTGATTGCATGCATTGTACAATCTGGTCGGTTGAAGCAGAATTGGGCTTGGCAAGATTCGTTGTATTGTCCACAAAAGTTCACTACATCGCTGCAACTACATTTACCGCGGTAGAGACAAAGTCCTGAGTTGAAACATGGCTGACTGAAGCAAGAATCGAGGATTGTCTCGCAATATGTTCCTGTATACCCTGGAAGACATGAACACTCGTATTTAGAGGTGAGATCGATGCATGTGGCGCCGTTTTGACATTCGTTAGTTTTGCAGTCATTAATGTTGGTCTCACAAAGAGGTCCCTCGTAACCTTGGCGGCACTCACATCTGAATGATTTGTCTGCGTTTTCGATACATTCTGCATTGTTTTGACAAGGATCAGAACTGCATGCACGATGATCAGCCTCGCAGTTAGGCCCGTCAAAGCCTTTAGAACAGACGCAGCGATACCCCCCTACGTACTCCTCACAAACTCCATTGTTTCTACACGGCTCATTCTCACACTCAGCCGTATCATTCTCACAGTGCGTACCTGAGAACCCTAAACTACAGTCGCACTTGTAGCCTGAGTAGAAGGGTTCTGATTGGTCCATTGAACTTTCACGGCATGATCCACCATTCTTACAAGGATTGACTGCACATTCGTTGATGTCAGTTTCACAGTGTTGCCCTGTGAATCCGTCCCTACACAGACATGTCGTCGTGTCTGGAGAAGTGTCATTAAAAAAGCATGTTGCTCCGTGATAACACGGGTTATATTTACACTGGTTCACAGCAGTTTCACATCTTTGTCCAGTGTAGAGAAAGGGACACTGACATAGGAAAGTGTCTTTATCATTGCGACATTCACCACCATTGAGACATGGCGTGGAGGCGCAGAATTCTCTGAACTGACAAAAAGTTCCATAGAAACCTGAATCGCAGTCACAAATGAAGGAAGCCTCTGCTTGAAGACAGGTTGAGTTCTTGCTGCACTCATGTCTGTAGCAGTAGTTGAAGGTTTGACAGTTTCTCCCCATGTATCGCTCGTCACAGAGACAAGAATAGTCTAAATTGTCATCACTTGCCACACAACGACCATCATTAAAACATGGATCTGACGAACAGACATACTTGAACTCACAGTCATCACCGAAGTAGTCATGGGGACAATTGCACTTGTAGTCGTTGATCAGATCAACACAACTGCCGTCATTCTGACACGGCTCGCTCTGACATTCATTAATGTTCTCCGTACAGTTTCTCCCTGTCCAACCGGGTGCACAATGACATTCATAGTCTAGAACTGAAATTGAGAGACACTCGATGGTGTTGACCTTGGAGCAAGGATTTGAGTCACAAGGATGGTAGCTATATTCACAAAACTTCCCCGTAAATCCTGGAGCACAAGAACACATGTATTGATTATGTCCATCTTCACATGTGGCGCCGTTCTCGCACCGATGACCTTGACAATCGTCAGAGCTTGTCTGACAGCTGGAACCTTCCCAACCTTCCATACAAGGACATGAGTGGTCGTTCCACAGATCACTGCAGTATGAGTTGCCCGGACAAGGGTTGACTTGGCAGACATTGTCACCATGGCAACCTGCTTGGATACTGTTGTTCCTGGCAACGACTCCGGGTTGAACTGCATGACTTGGCAGATAGTTAAGGTTGACATTGTTTGAGGTGAGGTTTCGTAAACAGCCCTTGAAGTAGCCAATGATGAAACTTGCATCTCCTACAAGAAAATATGTACGTTAGTTTTGATGATATATTCTTCCATAAAGGCAGAAAACATACTACATATTTGAAAATGATAAAATCAGCTTCATAAGGTTAAGTCAATAATTCATAAGAAATTAGTAAGCAAGAATGAAAATGACACTCAAATAAGAACATTTCTTACATCTTGTCCACACAAAATTTCAAAATAGTTTGTAGTCTTTCTAGCTAGCAGGTATAGTAACTAGTTTGAATAACAGATTAATATTGAAAAGAATATTAAAAATTCACACATTGAGAATAAAAAATTGCACAAGCTGTCCTCTGTTGAAACTGGTTTGATCTGTAAGCTGTAAAAAATATACAAATATACTCCTTTACACCTACAACCTAGTCTGTCAGCCAGACCTTTAAATAAGATAAAAGCCTAAGCAAGTCTATAAGAAGACTGGAGAGCTAAATTTGAGGATAAAAATGTTTCATGTTTTTTGGTTTTCAAAGTTTCGGCGGCTGACTTCATGGGTTGATGACGGTTATCCCCCTCTTTTTTCAAATTTTAAATTTATTGACCATTTCATTTCAGAGTTTAAGTGTTAGACTGCCTACAACCTTGAGATCAGACTAAAAATGTATTTATTAACCCTTACCTGCTCTGAAGGGCTTGGCTCCAAGGTACATGTTAAGGGTGGAGTTGAGGTCGGCACCGTAAGGGTTAAAGTTGGCTGCGACCTGTCTGGTGGTTCGGTCTAGACTGACAGTCAGCTGGTTGTTCTGTTTCTCCCAGTAGACTGTGTGCCAGTCTCCCTCAGTCACAGATCCACTGAATGTCAACATGCCTGCAGTAAAATACATACAGTAGAACACGGATATAGCCATCTCGGATATAGCGAACAATTGGATATAGTAAAAAAAATTTTAAGGCCCGTCAAAAGCCCCATGCATGGTGGCCAAACACGAATAGCGAACACCGGATATAGCGAAGTTCGTTGGAGTTCTACTGTATGTTGAATTTCATAGAAAATTTATAATTATTTTTGGCTTCCTGTTTCTAATGCACTGAAGTTTGAAAAAGGTTGGATAAAATATAATGATTTTAGGGCAGATAAACTTCATTTGCTAATTAATGAAGCTTACAGGGCTAAATATCTAAAACAGGACTATAATACCAAACTTTTGATTATGCAGAACTACATGAAACAGTCCACATCAAATGTGAAAATGGCAACATGAATATATTCCCCCAACACTGAAACATTAAAATAGGCAATGTTCCATGTTTCTCTGTGTAGTTGGGCAGGGTTTGTTAAGTAGGCTTAATTGTAATGGCAGGAGGGAAAAAGATAAACAAAATTAATGTAAAAGACATTTTTTTCTGAAACACATCCGCCATGCAAAAGAGCTACAGAAATGGATATAATCATCAAAACATGTTTTTTTAGTTTGAGAGTAAAATTCAATAACAATTATTTAATTTAGGAGGATTTTAAGCACCATTTTCTAAAAATAATTCAACTTCATGCGATGAGATTCCATTAATTAACATATAAATCTTCTTCTTTTTTAAATTTGTATTTATACAATAAACTCACCACCGCTGCCTGGAACACTGACTTGGAGCTGATTGTTGTAGAGTCGGAACTCTACCAGGTTGCTTAGCAACCCATTCCTGTAGAAGAACTCGAAGTACACAAGAGTCGCTGTTGCTCTTCTAGTCCGGAACTGGAACCCCCCGGAGTCTCCAAACGGGAAGAGGGTCCTGTCGATAGTCAGCTTGGAGTAGCTGAAGGAACCGTCAAACGTTGCTGCTGACACTACAAAGAAAGAAAACATGGGTCAACAAACGATGACCAAACTCTCAGACTAGTGTGAAAATGTTTTTTTCGATTAATGATAGTGTTTGTGTTTCAAAAAATCAACTTATTGATTTTTTTGTTTAATGATAAAAAACTTTACCCTTGGAGATAGTCTGATTAAAATCTGCCCAGTTCCAAGGAATAAATTATTCAAAATATTAACTGCACGGAGTGTTGAATCATCTACACTCGGTCTGACCGCAAGCTTGTATGAGTGTTAAATACCACTAACGCACAGCCGAAACCCAGCAGACCAATCACATCATCTCGCTTATAACACAGCTGGTGACGATCATGTTCAAAGCAAGGTTAACAGGAGTTACTAGCCCCTAACTTGGTACCACTTTTGCTGGCCGCTTGTGATTGGTTAGCTGAGTAAACGCCAGAATATGCGACTTACTGGGCTGCCGTCTGACTCAGTGAAGAGGATACCTATCGAAGTAACACAAATGTTAGAAGATTCAATGAATTGCATTTGCCTTATGAAATAAACATACCCTCAGAGCAGTTCTGTCCCTGGTAGTTTGCTGGACACGCACACAAGTGTCCCGCCCACCCCGCCTGACACACCCCCTCGTTCTGACAGGGGTCTGGGGTGCAGCTCTCCTCTCTTGAACACCCCGGGGTTGGAGGGTCAGGGTCGTTGCCAAATATGGACGCAGAGTTGGACTTTAGGTCAATTGGTTTGTAGTTGATTGTAAGTTCTCTCAGGCAGCCATCAAATCTGTAGTAAATTGACATTTGTATTAAGTTTCTTATTCATCAATGAGTCATTTTTTTATAGTTATCTTAATAAGTTTGAAAGAGAGTAGAGAAAAAGTATGTATTTTAAAAATAAAATGTAATTAATAAAATCCATTTGAAAATATTCGGTACACATATGGAATACTTTATGAGCTGCAGCTCATGTGAAAATAAATTTCACGATTCCAATTTTCAGGAAATGTGATGTAGTTTTCTTATTTAAAGATTTTTCTTTGGGTGAAAATCTACATTCAGTAGTTTTATGACTATGAGCACCATGAATTCCAAATTCACTAATGTTTACAGTTTGATATAAATATCTAACATAAAGGGCCAGGCTTTAACATGCCTTAAGTTAGCATATTGTTAAGCTTTCTGTTCATTTATTTACCTTCCAATTTCCTTTTCCATTTACAACAAAAATAGAAATTAATATTTGTGATATATTTTGGTATAAAAGAAACAGAAGGACCTCTCCCTAGGGCTTTCTGTCAAAGAATGACCCTGCCCTCGGGTATCAACCCTCACCCTTGTCTGGGCAGCGGGCATTCTTTGACGGAAATCCCTCGGGAGAGGTCCTTCTCTTTTACTTGACTTCTGATAACTGTTGAATCTTCTCAAATATTTGTGAACAATTACCCTTCGAATGTGGCCAGTCTAGTTGGGCGGAGCCTCCACTTATCAATGGCAGGATGTTCGTGTAGTTTGCCCAGGAAGAGAGGCATGGATGCTATGATGTAGCTGCTGACGGTGCCGGTACCTGAACCAAACACGCCTGTGTCCGCGGTAGATACTGTGGAAGAAAACAATTATTTGAGCGTTTGTATAGTTTACTGAGAAGAACCAGTTTAACATGCCTGTGTCCGCATTAGAATTGGGAGAATAAAGGATTTTAGCCTTTGTACATTGAAGGATGGATCAATATGACTGCTGACAAATGTAAATCGTCTATTTCAAACCCCATTATCCATTTTCTTCATGAATATCTCTAACTATTTATCATTGATACAGCATTTTCAAAAATGTCTTCACCTATATACATCATATTCACTGATATTTTTCTAACTGAAATAACTTGTCAATAGCATTTGTACATTCTAGATCACATATTGCTGTAATTGTGTCTGATGAAGGGCTAACGCTCCCCGAAATGTTACTTAACCTGATTCATGAAGCTTGTACCTTGTGCCTTTTATGTTTGCGGATCAAATTTTAATGGATGTGTCGTAAAACAGATTTTTTTACCAGAGTGATTTTGATTATGGCGGCGGACAAATAAAGTAAAGAATTAAAAAAAATCTTAGTTTGAAGGGTAAAAAAGGGTTGGCAAGAGATGAGAAACAGAAACAAAATACGGTCCAGCTTACCTTGAATCCTGTAGCGTCCCCCGGTGAAGACAACACTGACATGGTACCACTCCCCACTGTCTACGTTCTGACCCACCCGACTCACGGTGTCCGAGTTCCCAGACACGATGTGGAGACGTATTTGACCCTTGTCTATCATTATAGCCAGCGCATCGTTAGTCACCTGGAAAATCATCAGAATGATTATAGTTATTGTGAAGACAAAGCCAGATGAAGTTCAACATCAATAAGCCCTTATACGATATTGATAAAAATGACACTTAGCCCTTATACGATATTGATAAAAGTGACACTTAGCCCTTATACAATATTGTTATACGACACTAAAGATGTTTGGGTCAAATATGACACTAAATTGTTATGCAAATATTTTAAGGAACAACCCAATCGATATCACTGACGTTCTCATAAGGCCTAGGTAAACACAAAGAGTGAGTTATTGTTTAGCACCGCTTGGGCAGTATTACAGCCATTAGCGACAATAAAACAAAGAATTGGGACATCTTTGAATGGTGTTCTGAAGTTTAGCTGATGAAGATAGAACACTTTTTTCTGGAACATGCCTTCTTTATTCTGGACATACACTGATTCAATATAGATTGTATGTTGCTGTCAAGCAATTGAATAAACAACAACACTCAAAACATAACTCTCTCAGAATATGTCCTTGAAGGTAGATATTTTTTCTGATTCAAAACAACATTAACATAAAATAACACATTGGCAAAATAGTCAACCATGTTGAGTGAAATTATTTTTGCTAATTTTTTAAAAATATTTTAAAATGAAGTAACTCACTTCATACGTTCTTTGACTAAACATGTCAAATGTTAAACTATTCTAATGAGACAATTCTTAATTTTCCTTTCCTGCCCTGAAAGAACAATTGATGACTTCAAAATGAATATTCACAAAAAAGTACCTATACCTCTATAGATAGAAGATGACATATCCGACCCTGTCCCCACTAAAGATACATTTTCTTTGAAACTGCTAAAAAATAGATATATGAAAAAGGGTGAAATTCCAAAAGGCACATCTACATATCTTGACTAAACCATGCACATACCAAGTTTTATTAAGCTAGGTCTCATACTTTCTGTATAACCCAGGTTTTACATACCGGTGGGATAAAAATGTGATTACTTGTTACTTAGCTAAAAAAGAAACTGAACTTACAGTGTACAAGAGCATCCCAGACGATTGATTGGTCGACATCCAGAAGGATATCTCCCGTATTTCCATCAGCCCGCTGTAGTGAAGCATCGAGTCCCGTGAGAAGTGGGCCATATTCTGAAAGTCACACCTCTCCCCAGCAAACCCCGGCCGACACTGACAATACTTCCTGGTCCAGAGGTCAACGCAGGTACCTCCATTGTGACAGAGGTCAGGGGTGCATGGTTCATGGGTCACACACCCGGGGGTGGGGCCTTGTGGGGTGGGGGTGGGGCTGGAGGGGGAGGGGGATGTAGAGGGGGAGGGGGATGTAGAGGGGGAGGGTGAAGACATCAAGCTCATGGTGCGGCTGTTGATCATGAGGTTCTGGAATTGGAAATGGTCTTTTACTTCAAATTTCAATAATCATTTCTAAAGAGATATTGAACATTATGATTTTGCGATCTTAGACACCTGATATTCACCATGGCAATGTGGAGGTGAATATCATGTGTCCACAATCAACAAATCATTGGATCAACCAAGTCTGAAGTCTATAATTGTTTTATCATATGAAAATGGTCTTGATAAACTTTTCTTAAATTCTGAGAATTAGAGGACACTACTCTCATTCTGGAAGTGTAAGGGACATCTGCAAGGTCATAGAGACAAAGCAATGCCAATCAGTTGAAAGACAGTATTACACCCGATGTACAAAGCTTGAGGTAGGAATTTCTGAAATCTACTTTTAACCACTAGAGCTTCGATTGTTATATCAACCTCTCGTGACTCACATAGTTTGATATTAATATTGCTTGATGCTAACACTGTTACAAGACAAAGAGGATAAGAAAAACAATCATATAGCTATATCTATTAAAAGTATGTCTTGCCTTCAATCTAGTTAAAACTAGCTGTAATGTATACGTCCCATAAGTCCTACGTTACATCTAGCCACATATACCCACCAGGTCTGGGTTGAGCATACGCCGAAATCGACCAATGAAAAAAGAACTGTCTAAACTCTTTGGATCAGAAATCATTCGGATTTACATTACATTTTGCAGAAAATGTAAATATGAATGTCAATAATTTAATGTAGGACTTATGGGACATACAAATTTCAGCTAGTTTTAACTAGATTGTCCGATTAAGAGTTGAGCCAGTTCTCTTTCATTGGTTGAGTTTGGCGCATGCTCAACACGGACTTAGTAGATAAGTGGCTAGATGTAATGTAGGACTTATAGGCAAAAACATTACATCTAGTTTTAACAAGATTGGACTTGCCTTACCACTTTTTTACCATTTTATATTAATCAAGCAGAGTCAATCACTCACCCCGAGACACCCTGAGAAGCCATCCACGGTCTTCATCTTGCTCCGAATGTATGGAGTCACGGACTCAATCCCGCCCATAAATATCTCTCCATCAAACTGAAATGGCAGACTCTGGTTGTAGGTGAACGACAGGAAGCAGTGCTTGCCTTGGTTACAGTTGTTAGGGTCTAGGGTTACCGTGGTGACAGTGGTTGTCATGACAACATCAACAGCATGGCTGTAGATGGAGCTGATTGGCTGAGAGATAGGAATGGAATTGTGGGATGTCTGTAGTCCTCGACTCTCTGTCACAAAGATTTGTCCCTCCTGTATTGCGAGACCAAAATGTTGGGGTCTTCCTTCTGGATCAAACTGTGAAAGAAAAGTTCAAATATATCACTTTTAATCATATCTTAATTAATAAAGTAAAGTGATTAAATTTAGTAAATGTTGAAGCATTTTTCTAAATCTTAAGATGCATATACAGTGTGAAAGTAAAACAGTATTTGATAATAATTTTGTATTTTTATTTAACATTTTTTACCAATCAAACACAATTTTGAATATCATTAATGAAAATACCATCCTGTCTCAGGGTACAAACATTACACTAACTCCACTAATCTGAACCCTGGGCTCAGAAGCTAGATTCGTTTGCGCGGCTCGACTGCAGATGTAACCAATCAAATCCTTTTCTCGCCACCTTTTCGATAAGATTTCAACGAGAAAATGATTTGATTGGCTACATCTCAAGTCGAGCCGCGCGAGCAAATCTAGCTTCTGAGCTCAGGGTACAGATTAGTGGTATTAGCATAACGTTTGTACCTTGAGACAGGATGTGACAAAAATTAGAATAAAAAAACGTAGATTTTAGGATTGAAAATATAACTGCATATGTTTATTGCTATGAATAGAAAAGGATGTAACATTTTTTAGGGTTGCACGAAGGACTCTGTATAGAAGATGCAATCTATAAATGTACTTTGTCTGTTTGCTCAAGATTTGAGTCCTTTTCTTAGTTTAAGTTCTACTGTTTTCTCTATGTTAATGAACAGATATTCTGGTATTTTATAAAAAACAATCTATGTATCATATTGCAGAATCTTTTGTGGTACCTCATTGTTAATACCAAGCAGATTGTTCTCTCATCACATACAGAATCAAATAGTTTCTAAATGTTATAAAAGGTCACCTACCCCAGAAATGTATATAAGAACACCGGTGGGTACAGTGGTAGTAAAAGTGAAACTGATCTCGATGTTGCCGCTTGTATCTCTACGTCTCCGTCGGCGTTTAGAAGATGGCTGGGAGAGGTCTGTCTCCACCTTGACAAATCCGAGACCATCGAAGCTTGCTGTTTTCACTGTAGAGCAGGTGGCGCCACTCACGCCATTCGGACATTCACAGGAGAACTCGCCAAGATTTGGTTGGATGCAAATACCCCCATTCTCGCAGGGGTTAGGGTTGCATTCATTTATGTCTTCAGAGCAGTTCTTTCCTGAAATTGTTGAAAAGGAAATTCAATTGGTTTAAACATTGTCATCTTAATCATTAGAATCACCTTTGCCCATGGGTATTTTTATGTTAAAATTTCAGGGAAAACATATCTTTTTAAAAATCATGCGAAAATGTTTCCTATAGATCTATGAAGGGAGTCATAAAAAAATTTGCACTTTTTTCCCCTCAAATTCTGAGAATGGAAGAGGCCTCATCAGTTCCGAATTGGTCAATCAATCAATAAATTAATGCTGAGGAATATATGGATGACAACTTCTTTGTTCATTGTATGCGACGTTTCGACACAGATTCTTGTGTCATTCTCAAGCTGCTCTGCTTGAGAACGACACAAGAATCTGTGTCGAAACGTCGCATACAATGAACAAAGAAGTTGTCATCCATATATTCCTCAGCATTATTTTCATCCCAACTTCTAAAATGCCTCTCAAAGAAGTAATCAATAAATTGTTGATTTATATTTGATATAATTAAATAAAGGCTTTGCCGAGGTTTTGAGAATATTGCCCATTTTCTTTTGGTGTACCTTAGAACTTTGAAAAGTAAAATTTTGTTTATGGATAATCAACTTCTCTATTCTGTGAAAGGGACTTTTTGCCATAAATCCTCATGACATTGTCAAGCAAGTTGCTTTTAAGAAACTGGTATGATGACTAGGTACAAATTATGGATTTAGGGCTCACTATGCTTTCTTAATTGCAAGTATTTCTTCACATTCTCACCTGTTGTCCCTGGCTGACATTCACACCTGAATCCGTTAACAAGATCCACACAGGTGCTGCCCTCTGCGCAGGGGGAGGTAATACACTCGTCAATGTTCTCCGAGCATGTCTCACCTGTGCAGTTTAGATGTAATAGAAATTAGTCGTCAATTTGATGTTTTTTGTTTCAAGTGCTTCAAAACATTAACTCCTACAACGCTAAAAGCAGCATTTGCCGACACGTTGACTTTGACAAATTGACACATCAATTCAAATTTAAACGTGACGTCAATGGTAAAACTGTACTTTTGCAACTCGCTTCATTAAAGACCCTGACTTCAGATCCGCAATCATGTTCGCCTGGGAGATGTCAAATCAAATGTTATAATTTACTTTTAGTTTGAAATGAACTATTTATAAAGGTTGAATCTCATCAAATATAAAAACAAATTATTTTATGATAAGCCTCAACAACAAAACCTTCTTTCGTCATAGCAATTAAGGCTTTTCACATTTGTAGAGCCAATGATTGGCTTATTTATTCATAATTGTTGTTTTTACTGTGAGCGTATTCTCCTTTATCAAGTTGTCAGATATAAATGAACAAGTATTTTATCTCCAATAACATTTTTCAAATGAGTTGTGTAATGATCATGTACTAAGAACATTAAATGCATAAACTATAATATCCCCTTGAATTTTGTTTCCACAAAAATACCCCGACGGGACTGTCCCTTTAAGTTTATATTCACTGACCTGTATATCCAGGTAGACAGTCACACCTGAAGTCGTTAACGAGATCCACACAGGTAGCATTGTTCTGACAGGGCGTGGCTAGTTCACACTCATTGATGTCAGTCTCACACCTCAACCCTGAAATAAACAACAAAATTTAACAATAGTCAGAATTATTACATTTTTGTTTAAGATCTAAATGCCCTTTATTATATGATTGGCGATGAAATACCGAAATCTATCAATGGCAATAAACCCTGTTATCAGTCACTAGTGACAATAACAATGGAACTAGTTACTGATAACAACAATGACCTGATGTCATCGAACAATGCTCTGACTCAATGACACGCTCATAAGGTCATATTGTTGCTTTGGCGACAGGCTCTCTTTGGAGCAGACTCAACGTAAATGCACTTCAATTTTGTTAGAAATACAACGGTTAAATCATAAAATAAATAGAACATTTGTGTTTTCTTGACAAATATTTGTATGATTGATGTTAATTTTTCTCCCATGTCACATGTTAAATATATATTATCAAAACAATCTATAACTGCTCAGTTAACATGAATACCAAGTGTCACTAAAAGATATCTACAATAAATGATATCACAATTCATATGCAAAAATTTTGTGAGAGAGGAGAAATTATTTTTTTTCTGTTAATTCTGAGATGCCATGATCTGTGATAGATAATGTCTGCTATTGCTTGTGACTTACATTGACCAATGACCCCAATCTCTTTTCAAATTATAGTCTACCAAAACAGATTTAAACCTCTTCCTGCTGCAGGCTGCAAATGGAGCCGGGACTTTAATTACTAATTGACACGTCATTGAAATTTGACCTTTTGACATGCAAAATGACAAACGTGTGTGACGAAGTTCCGTAAATGTTGACAAAGTTAATATTTTCCAAATCACAAATCAATAGCCTTTCTCGTGGTGAAATAATTATAATGATAAGGTTTTCCGTTATCAAGAAGTGACGAATTAAAAATACTGAACATATTTTCAATAAGAAAAGCTACATGCAGGTGCGTGTTTTTCTTACTAACAGCGAATTTACCTATCTTGTTGAAAGTGGCAAAGTTTGTTTCAAAGTGCTTTTAAAGTATTCAAGTGTCATATCATTCTGTTCGGAAAATAATATCCTATTACTCTTTGGAAGATGTCTGTTTTCTGAATTAGCACCACTTTTAAGTACCAGGGTTTTCTGACAGCAAGTTCTCTTGTTTATAAGCCCATTTCTGAAAAGAAGCCCATAGGCTTCATTTTATTCCAAAGTGGCGTCAAATAGAATTAGCTTTACCTTTCTCCAACACTTTTAGTGAATGTTACTGCTTGTATTTCTCAGTATTAGACCTAGCAAAACTTATCTGTTTGTACTGTGGAAAGTGTTTTCACAGTTTACAAAATGATAGATCATTGTGGACACCTGAAAAGGATATTCCATTCTTGATATTCTAGAATCATGACCATAAATTTTTATTTTTGTGAATTATACGCAAACATACATTCTGTTGTTGTCCATTTAGTAGTCAAACTTCAAAAAAATTTAAAGGATAAGATGCCCTTTCTTATTGTATTGTGATTATCATTATATGGGACTGTCACTTTAAAAAGTTCTGAATACAAGACCATGTTTCCAAATATCATCAATATCATCATAAAATATCTACAAACGGGTATTTTCCATGCAGACCATTCTCAAAGCACACAGTTGGAAAGTCTCTCTAGAAAAATTTGTTTTAAGCTTGCATTTGAAGGAAGGCAATTAAGTGACTAAAGTCTCTGAGATTCTGAGGAAATTTGTTTCAACCCAATGACGCTGCATGGGAAAATAATCTGTCACCATACTTTACTAGTCTTGATCTGGGAACCACAAGTAGATATATATATAAGCCCTGGGCCTGCATTAACATAAAGGTTCTATCAGACTAATTAAGTTCTTGAGGCATGACAACTCTTACTCACCTTCATACCCATCCGGACACCTACACTGAAACCCTCGACCCTCCTGTTCCCGACAGGTACCTCCCCGTAGACAAGGGTTGGGGTCACATGGGCTCACTAGTTCCGTACAGGTCCGCCCAGTGAACTCCGGTGTACAGGCACAGCTATATCCATTGACACCGTCTGTGCATGTGCCACCATTCTTACAGGGGAGATAACTGCAATCATTGATGTTGGTTTCACAATGAAGACCTGTAAAAGAGTTGAGAGGAGTGTGAATTTGTAAAGACATTTTTTACGCTGTATGTTGTGGGTGCCAAATATAAGGCACTTTCCAACATGTAAATGTACTATGAAAATTAAAGTGTTATCATTTTTGAAAGAATGATTTTCTGGATAATTCATCAAGGAACTTGATAGCAAATAAATTCACAATTTTCTTTCAAGTGTAACAGTTTTAAATGATTTATACCGAGAAATATAAGGTTGGTGGCCCAAAGCATCAGTGAACATTCCCCTCTTGTCCATGACTTAAATATCTCAATGTTAATTAATTGTTACAAAAAAAACAATGCCTTCAACAATTGAATGTCAAAAATGGAGTAGAATTATCATCACAATAAGACATTTCTACCCTGCTTAAGTAAAGGGGGTTATCCCTGCATTATTTATTAAATATCAGTGATATTGGACTAATACAATGTATACTGCCTAGACTATACGATTCGGAAACGGGGCCAATACAAGTAAGCTGGGCCAATATGGGAAACACTGGGTCAGTAAAGGCAAAATTGGGCCAATACATGACAGACTGGGCTAATTGGACCCTGAGCAATGTTGTGCAAGTAAATCAGAAAGAAGTTAATTCATAAAATGTTCTTTAACAAGTTTTTCTGTATTGCCCAGTAACAGGTTCTTGGTCCGCTGTGTTGGCACTTTGCTTAGCAATGATATACCGTAAGTGAAATACTCATAAAATCACCTCACCTCACCCCAAATATATTAAAGATATGAAGATATTCTGCACATTAAGTAGGGAGAGAAAGAAGATACGAACCTGTATAATAGACTATACGATTCAGCAACTGGGCCAATACAGGTAACCTGGGTCAATACAGGTAACCTGGGTCAATACAGGCAAAACTGGGCCAATACAGGTAAGCTGGATTAATACAGACAAAACTGGACCAATACAGGTAAGCTGGGTCAATACAGGTAAGCTAGGTCAATACAGGCAAAACTGGGCCAATACGAGACAGACTGAGCCAATTGGACTCCGAGCAATTTTGTGCAAGTAAAAAAAGAGAAAAAAGATACAAACCTGTATATCCTGGGTAACACTGACAAACGTATATATCTCCTCTCTGTACACAGGTTCCCCCTGATCTACACGGAGATATCTCACACCCGTAGTCGGCCTTCTCACATCGGGGACCGGTCAAACCTGCAACATATATTGATTGTAGGGAGAAATTGGTCCTGAAGCTATGTTCTAAGTTTGTTTCCATGGAAACAGCCAAACATATTAGTGAGAATGAGTTGAAATCCCATAGGGCAATTCACATAATAATGTGTTAGGCCTCAAAGATTTTGAGCTCTGTTGCCAAACAAAGTTCTATGATGCATTTGAAATTCAGGAAATCATGCTACATTTCTATTTTAATTGTATTAGGAATAAGTTTAAAACCCCAGTTGTAGTCTGAATAAGCTAGGCCATTTGTTTTTTTAAAATAATAGTCTGCACAGACGGACAGAGGTCATTTCTACATCCCCAAAAAAACTTTTTTTGGCAGGGAATTATTATGTAGCAATATATTTTATTAATGCTTCAGTCAACTATTCACTCACCCTGAGGGCAGGTACATCTATAAGCTCCGCCCACAATCTCAACACATGTGCCGTTATTCAAACAGGGCTGGGACTGACACTCCTTGACGTCCACTTGACAGTTAGGTCCTGTCCAATAGGGGCTGCACGCACAGTGATATCCACCAATCAGATTGTAGCATTCGCCCCCGTTCTGACACAGCTCTGAGATTTCTTCACACTCATCAACATCATCAGCGCAAGTTGGTCCTGTGAAGTTTGTTAGGCACTGACACCTGAAACCTGGATAAACAATAGAGGGATTAATTTCAGGGTTAAACAGAACAGTTGACATGGCATAAAGCATTGAGATAATATCCTTTTTAATATTTCTTGAATTCATTTTTAAACAAATTGATGCGTTTATTAATTTTTTTGCATATTCATTTATATATATTTTAATCAAATTATCAGGTGAGCAGAATCTAATTATTATCAGAATGTCAGAAAATTTGCTTTCACTATCCATATAAACCACTATGATATCATTCAAAGAGACAAAAAAAAGCAAAGGAACATTGATTAAACCTCAATTGCATTCAACCTCCTTATCTTTCCTAAGGCATAAAAAAAGTTAACATTTTCAATTTCTCATTCTCACTAACCCTCATCTTCTGGTGTACATGTCCCTCCGTTCAGACACGGAGCTGACATACAATCATGAGCTGCGATCTTACAGAACACGCCAACAAACTCTTGCGGACATTTGCACTTGAACCCTGCATGTCCGTCCGTGTTCTCGACACATGTGCCGCCATTTTGACAGGAAGTAGCTCTGCAGTCATATATATCACCTTGACAACGGTTACCAATGAAACCACTCGTGCAGTTGCACCTGTAACCAACGTCAACACTGTTGTCACGGAAACAGGTTCCTCCATGGAGACAAGGTGTAGGGAAGCAGGGGTCGGTATCAATTTCACAGTTCCGTCCAGTCCACGGGTAGGAGCACTCACAGCCATAGGAACTGACCCCGTCAACACATGTGCCGCCATGGAGACAAGGGTTGCTATGGCAATCGTTGAGATGTATGTCACATCTGGAACCGGTCATACCAGGTTGGCACTCACAGCTGAAAATTAATAAATAATATTTTGTCACAATATTAGATTACATGAAGGCTCCAATTCATACCAAATTTATTGAACCATTTGACTGAACTTGTAAAAGAGTCCAGTGCGGAAATAGTTAATAAATTAATAATGGTAACTATCATAATGGTTTGTTTTAATTGAATACCTCAACAAAAGCTCATGAATAATCAGAAGTGTGAAAATAAGATTATCAAACTTTCCATAAATACATTTTAACTATAAATAAAACCCACAAGGGATTCAAAAATCCTTCGGCAAAATTCCAAGTTACCTGAAGTAGTTTAGCCTGTTGACACAGATCTGGTAGGACTGACACGTGTGATTGAGGCACTCGTTGATGTCCTCCTCACAGATGGCGCCAGTGTAGCCTGGTCGACAAGCACACGTGTACATGTTGATCTCGGGCTCGGAGCATGTGCCTCCGTTCTGACATGGCTGACTGGCACATTCGTTGATGTCCACCCCACATTGTCTTCCTGTGTAACCTTGTAGAAATAGTGATAAAATGGAAAAATTTATTAAATTTTTAATAATTATAGTAATAAAATGGATAAATTTTTAAGAAAATGACAATAATAATGAAATTGCACATGATGTAGAAACAATATGTGATTCACGTGAACAAACATGCACATATCTGCACAAATCTTTCTGAGAACTGACAACCATGAATGCTTCTGAAGAGTGAGCACACTTTAAAGAGCCACTCGATGATTTTCAAACGATTGATCATGAGGCTGGCATAATTAATCATATGAATTCAAAACATCTCACACATATTCATCTCCAAATGGCACTTATATGACAAATTCTGGTTTTCAATGAAAATCTTATAAAAGCCATATATATTCATGGAAGTCAAATTCATACGTCCAATTTACATGAATTCTAGTTATACAACCAATCAAACACTATCAACTCGTAAAGGTCATTCTGACTGATGTAGATAAGTTTTAAAAAAAACGTTTGACTGAATCACGTGCATATTGTCCAGTTTTCTTTCATAAACATTAAACCTTCCTAATGTTGCTCTACACATCTACCGGCTCTTAAATGATACTTTCCTACAACAGTATATATTTCTCAACAAAATGACACCATCCGTAGAGTTGTCAACACCTCACGGATTGGCTCTTTCAAATATCTGTTAGTTGGCATGTCAAGGGACTAATCAAAATGGAGAATTTGGATATGATAAAGGGGAACATTGCCCAGTTGCCAGTTGCCAAGTTGCCCAGAAAGTGTAATTACAAGTAAAGTGCCATATAGATTACAGTGAGTAAGTTGCTGACCAAAATCAAGAGAGGACTGTTCTAGTAATACCAAATACAATAGGTGCAAATCAGAACTGCTATAGATCATCACATGTCATTTCATTTAGTTTCCTTTTCTTCGAGGGTATTAAAGATTTGAAGTCAATGATAAATACAAACGTTCAAGACAGGAACAGTTGAAGGAGTTGACCTCGTTATGACATGTCATTTTATTAGTTCCCTTTTCTTTGAGGGTATTAAAGATTTGAAATCATGATAAATACAAACCTTCAAGACAGGAACAGTTGAAGGAGTTGACCCCGTTATGGCAGGTGGCGCCGTTCAGACAGGGAGAGGAGGAACACTCGTTGATATCGTCCTGGCAACGGTCGCCATGGTAACCAGGCTTGCAGTAACACGTATATCCACCTGGATTTAAATGGTTTCATATCTTCATTTGGCCTCATAATCATTGATTGCTTTAAACAAGACATTCACTTACCGTATGTATATTTGCATATAAAAACAAATATTTTAAATATCAAATAAGCAAATATAAACTTTTGTTACATAATTCAGAGAGAGATACTCTGCAATCTTTTTATTTCAAAATAAAAATCGATTAAAGTAATATATTCCTCTTATTAGTTTTTTCAGATATGTATTCATCACACAGTCTATATTTGAATATTTGAATCAGAACATTGTCCAAAACCCAGTGAGTTGGTCCTTTAAGGGTCTGTTGTTCGACATTTTGGAAAAAGATGAAATATATAATAAATACTAATAAAATACAAACAAATTTCCAAAAGAAATGTAATTAACATCATAATGATGAATAAAATGTAACTTATGTTTATTTTGCACCAACTAAGCTTAGTACACGGAATTCTCTACCTGCAGGTGTTTCCACACAAACAGCATTATCTCCACACGGGTTGAGAAACTCGCACTGACGAATAACGGCCTCGCAATGCCTTCCCATAAACCCCTGCTGGCAGTCACATTGATATCCACCAATCAGATTGATGCATGTCCCGTTGAACAAACATGGCTGACTTTCACATTCATTGACGTCAGATTCACATCTGCTTCCTGTGTAACCTGAAAAAAAAAAGTGGTTCATTAATCTAAATTTTCAAAATATAAACATTTCCAAAGGAAAGGGTGATCATGAAATATTGAGTAAACTTATGAGTGACAGTTTATTATTTTGTTTGTAATGTGCATGTGGATTATACATGAAATTGCCAAAGTGGCACTATACAAGACAACAATATTCACACTCTTGTACTGTTCAAATTTATTGAAGCATTCATAAAATCTTTTGATGTTCCATGTTAACAGTGCTTTGAGGTTCAATAGAATTTGACAAGGGAAGTTATTTAAATCTAAGCTGGAATCATAAGTGACAACTAAACAAAAGGGATATCCTACTAGATTAAGATGTTTAGAGCTCTCCTAACTTCCTTGTGCAGTTATTTGTTGAAAGCTAATTTTATTTGCAATTGTAATTCTTGATAAGACACTTTTAATGACAAAAATTTCTCATCTCTGTGCTAGAAATATTTGTCATACTAAAAGACATTTTTGAAAATCTTAACATTTTGTCCGATAATTTATGACTCTTAGCTGAGCTTACGTCAGAACATGAGACCTACAGGGCTTCAAAGAAGAGGGAAGTGAAGTGAGGAGAAAAGCTATCAAAAGCACAAGTTCAATTCTCCAAATAGTTAATATTTTAAAACTTTTATTTCTAGGACCTAGGCCGACCAGACTAAGGGCAACCTTAGCATACTTCAAATTAAGGCCTGCTGGGCTAAGATCTACAAACCTTCTTGACAATCACAGAGGAATGAGCCGTAGGTATTTCTACATGTTCCTGAATTGAGGCACGGTTCATCCCCCAGGCTACATTCATCGACGTCCTGGACACATGTTTCCCCCGTGAAGGGCCCAGGACACCTGCATGTAAAGGAGTTGAACCCATCTACACAGGTTCCTCCATTCGAACATGGGCTGCTTGAACACTCATTGGCTTCCTGTGGAAACAAGGGGGATAACTCTTAGCAACCAAGCGAGAGAACTCTAAGTCAATAGGTTTGTTGAATAGTATCACAGGAAAAGTAAGATTTTCTTGTTAACATGATAACTACATGAGGTTTTGGAGTGTAAAGGTATTCATTTATCATATTCTGAGTGATGAATGGGGAAGCATATATACTATGAAACAGCTGTGTATTTCCACAATTAAGAAATTACTATCCCAGAAACCTTCTCTTTCTTATGATTGCTACTCAATGCTATTCAAAGACTTTTAAATTATTATTAGTATTATGCTTTTTAATCTTTTTCATATTCGTGATGCATGTAAATGGAATGTATTTTTTTACAATTTCCATGAACAATTATTCTCTCCCCCTTACCTGTTGACAGTAGCGCCCCTCCCAGCCAGGTGGGCAGATGCAGGTGTAGTTGTTGACGAGGTCGTCACAGGTAGCTCCGTTCAGACACAGGTGAGGAACTGGGCCGCGGCAGTCGTCAATGTTCTCCTCGCATCGAGGACCTGAGATATTGTAAATGTATAATTTAATTTATGTCTGATTTTATTTTGTTTTTGAAAATTTTGAGACAATTTTGAATCACCAAAGCTTTGATCAATGTTCTCCTTACATTGAGCACCTGAGATGATGATAAATGCAAATATTTGTCAGGCTGGTGAAGTTTGTATGATTTTATATTAATTTTCACAAACAGTTATTATCCATTTCTGTGAACTTTGGTTTAAACACTGAAGACTGAGAGGCAATTAAAAGTATTCTAAAGTCATCAATGCAAAAATTCTGATAAAGGCCAGTAGCCTAATAGTTCCAGTTGAAGAAGGGTTTAAAGAAACTTCCCAAAAATTCATTACAAATTTAGCAATACCCGGTACATGATCTTCATTTTTTTTAAAACGCTTACCTATTTTAATTTTAATTCATTGACTGTAAATTATATAACAGTGTATGGCAAAGCATCTAAATCAACATGTACGAGAATCCTGTAAATTAATGAACTTCACCTGTGAACCCAGAGAGACAATTGCACGTGTAAGACGCTAAACCATCCTGACATGACCCTCCGTTCAAACATGGAACAGGTTCACAATCGTCTATATCCACGTCACAAAGTAGTCCGGTGTATCCCTCCAAACATTGGCACGTGAATCCATTGACCTGGTCGATGCACGTGGAATCACGTAAACATGGCGAGGGTTTACATTCGTTGATGTCGACAGAACACGTTGGTCCAGTAAATCCGCTCGCACATGTACACGTGAAGAAGTTGATTCCATCTTCACATGTCCCTCCGTTAACACATGGCTGCTCTTCACATTCATTGATCTCTGTTTCACATCTTAGACCTGAAATGGACAAAATATTTTCAAATAAAATTGGTAAATAAATAATAAAGGTAACATATTCATTATGATATAAGGTTTTGATGCAGATCCTTCACCGTTATCTATCGTATATTTGAGTTACTTCTTTGAGAGGCATTTTAGAAGTTGGAATGACAATAATGCAGAGGAATATATGGATGACAACTTCTTTGTTCATTGTATGAGACGTTTCGACACAGATTCTTGTGTCGTTCTCAAGCGTGTCCCAATTAAAGTTTATTTTCCCAAGGAAAGAAGTTGAAAATATCAAAAGGCACATATTCACATGTTGACTAATCAACATACCAAGTTTTAGTGAGCTAATTATATTTAGTCTAACAGTTTTTGAGTTCTGCTGCGGAATCTGAATTCTAAGTAACGTTTCCATGGAAATTGACAAAAACAAAAATCTGAAGAAGTTGAAAATACCAAACGGTACATCTACGTGTGCTGACTAATCTATATAGCAAGTTTCATTGAGCTAGGTCTAATAGTTTTTGATGGAGGGACAGACAGACAGACAAAATGATGGCTACATTGATACCACCTTATTCATACCCATGGGATAAAAAAAGAAGAAAATTGATTGTTGGTTGAAGTTGGTTTACCCAACATTTGATAAAGGCAGGTCTGTATTTTTTCAGAAGGTTCTATTTGAGGCAGACATCTACGGTAATCAAACATTTTCTGCCTTTTCTCTAAAATATAAGTCACTTGGACAGATATTATCATGCCATCTGAACATTTATTGTCTTTTTCTATCAGCTATTTGGTTTGTTCATATTTCCAAACATCTGTCACATTTATTGAAATCATATTGTTGCTTTGCTGTCCATTACTGTGGAATAGCATATTTTGCATGAGAAATCAATATTTTGAAAACACAACAAATAGAATAGAGTCTTTACACATATTATGCAAGCACTGTATTGAATATTTCAAAATGATAACAACATAATATAACCTTTGTGGTGCGTTTTTTTTTAAAGAATTGATATAAAATTTTGAAAAAATGTGCTACTGCCCCTTTAATCCCTAAAAACAATTTAATATGTTCAGAGCTAGAACTATGATAGCACCTGCAGTCATAGAATTGCCTGGTACAGAGAAGCTTATCAAATGAAGCATCCTGAAACTCATCTTCTGTGAGACAAGTTCCTCACTCCCCCTGCTAAATAGATGTGACACTCGCACTAAATAAATCAATACAACCAGTTCATTCCAGGCTTGTGGTAGAACCAATCTCCTTTCATTTAGTGATGACTTTAGGGACCTATCAGAGAGTTTCAGAGTTTAGAGTTAAGACCTGTTATTGCCGACGGGCAGAGTTTTTAACATTTTCCTTTTTTATCACTTTGATAATATTTTGGGAAATAATAAGGGGAAGTTTTACATATACAGCTAAATTTATCAATAGATGACAATATTTCAAACATGTAAATGTTTATTTGTTGTTAGTTGTAGTTTATTGTTTACTAATAGGAGTATTTTCGGTATCTTAAATTTTGAAAATGATAATTTGTTTACGTTCCAGTTTAAACTTTGTAATGAGTGTTTTAGGAAGACTTCTGTGGAGAGTCACTTAGGTTATTCTGTCCAACCTAATGTGTATGTATTAAAATAAAGATAAAACAGAACTTTCAGTATTAACTGATTGGACCTCTGTAGTGGTTATTGGTACAGAAGATAAAACAGAGAGTTTGATAGATAAAGAAATAAATACAAAATGTTATTCTCACTTATACAAACAAATGTAAAAACTGTTTAATGAACACAAAAACAAGAACCAAATCAAGATCCTGATGTCACCTTAAAGTGTTTCTTTTTTGCAGTTATTTGTCTGCTGATAAAACAATCTGCCAGGTATGCAAATAACTAAATAAATCCATTTTAGAAAAACAACATAACAGACTGTTTTTTAATGTTTACAAATAAATGGTGTATGGATTGACTGCTTTAAAAATTAGTCATCGATAAATTTGTACAAGAGGTGAATTTTCTTTGAAGATATAAAAAATGCTCCCTAAATCTCATTTTGACGGCAAAAATTTTCAGCATTAATAATAGAAATAATGGTTTTAAGCAAAAATAATGATCCCCACCCCCAAAAAAAAATGCATGAAAAATTATGGTAATTGTGCTTCAGCTGCAACATTTCAAGAGGAAGCTCAGGATATTGTTGCAATACTCTTCCTGTCACACCAGAAATAATTGGTTCCATTATACCTTCCTCAAAGCAAGTTCTCTTTAAATCATACATCGTGTCTTCCTTCTAATGTTTTTGTCAATTTTACATTTTTAGATAAACTTTGTTGCTGAATATTTTATTTCAATGTTAAATGTTCCAGTATTGCAAACACAAAATCAGATCTAAATTTTAATTTTTTTAATGACGTTTCTTTTTCATATCCATATCAAAAACCTCTCCACACCAACCATAAAACATTAACCCTTCACAACCCCGCCAAATCCCCCTCCCCTACCCCCGCCCACCCTACCATTTACCTCTCACAAACAACCCAACCCTCTTTCCCCCTTACCGCTCAGAGAAAAAAACTGCAAAGAAATGACACCACACTTCTAAATCCAGCATTCAACATTCATCTTGATGATTAATCCAATGACTAATTCCATCAATGTCTGAGGAGGACATGACAGGCCACGTCTTCAGCAAGGGATACTCAACATCTTCAACTGTCAGCCAGAATTTCTATAGTTTGGACACTTAATGGGATCTTCACATTTGAGTCTCCGTCAACATGAGATGTGAATCAGATCTTGAGAGGGGAGGATTTGTTTTTGGACAGGAGCCATCACGGCTAAGACAACATATCTTCTGGATCTGGAATGGGTTGATGATTGGCAGTTCGGAAAGGAGGGATTGAGGTTAACATTTTGAGAGGGAAGAGCCGCTGTTTTTGGATAGTTGCCATTTACTAGTCTGGGATGTCAGGATTATGTCCATTATTTTATATTTTTGGGAAATGACTGGGGAAAAATGCTATACTTTAACTAATTTTACATAATTGTACAATTCAACTATGTGTTTTGATCTAAACATTTTCAAATGACTAATGTAAAAGTTAATCAACAATACCTTGTTATATTGCAGCAAGGGATTTCACAGACCTTCAAAGACAGCTTTTGAGATCTCTACCTTCTTGACAAGAAGATGCAAATAGGTTTTTAGGGAATTGCCTCTAGGGCCCTTAGTAAGTGTTTTATGGTCACCAAATCTACCAATTAGGATTTTCATCAGCTAGAGAATCTATAGACAAGGTTTCAGCTTTCTAGGCCTATTGCTTCTGGATAAGTACAAAAATAGAGCCATTGGCTCTGTAGCTCATCAGGCGTCATTATCAATTATGCTTTATATATATTAGGGGCAACAGGACCACCAAAGCTACAATTCATAATCCTCATCAGTCAAGGAGTCTGTACACAAAGTTTCAGCTTTCTAGGCCTCATGGTTCTAGAGAAGAAGATGAAAATAGGTTTTCAGGGTGTGGCCCTTGTGACCCTTATTAGGGGTCACAGGGCCACCAAAGCTACAATTTATAATCCTCACTAGTCAAGGAGTCTGTACACATAATTTCAGCTTTCTAGGCCTCATGGTTCTGGAGAAGAAGATGAAAATAGGTTTTTAGGGCCTGGCCCCTGTGGCCCTTATTAGGGGTCACAGGGCCACCAAAGCTACAATTTATAATCCTCACTAGTCAATGAGTCTGTACACAAAGTTTCAGCTTTCTAGGCCTCATGGTTCTGGGGAAAGAAGATCAAAATAGGTTTTTAGTGTGTGGCCCCTGTGACCCTTATTAGGGGTCACAGGGCCACCAAAGCTACAATTTATAATCCTCACTAGTCAAGGAGTCTGTACACACAATTTCAGCTTTCTAGGCCTCATGGTTCTGGAGAAGAAGATGAAAATAGGTTTTTAGGGCGTGGCCCCTGTGACCCTTATTAGGGGTTACAGGGCCACCAAAGCTACAATATATAATCCTCACTAGTCAAGGAGTCTGTACGCAAAGTTTCAGCTTTCTAGGCTTCATGGTTCTGGGGAAGAAGATGAAAATAGGTTTTTAGGGTGTGGCCCCTGTGGCCCTTATTAGGGGTCACAGGGCCACCAAAGCTACAATTTATAATCCTCACTAGTCAAGGAGTCTGTACACAAAGTTTTAGGTTTCTAGGCCTCATGGTTCTTGAGAAGAAGATGAAAATAGGTTTATAGGGCGTGGCCCCTTTAGTCCTTATTAGGGGTTACAGGGCCACCAAAGCTACAATTTTTAATCCTCACTAGTCAAGGAGTCTGTACACAAAGTTTCAGCTTTCTAGGCGTCATGGTTCTGGAGAAGAAGATGAAAATAGGTTTTTATGGCATGGCCCCTGTGGTCCTTATTAGGGGTCACAGGGCCACCAAAGCTACAATTTATAATCCTCACTAGTCAAGGAGTCTGTACACAAAGTTTTAGGTTTCTAGGCCTCATGGTTCTGGAGAAGAAGATGAAAATAGGTTTTAAGGGCTTGGCCCCTGTGGCCCTTATTAGGGGTTACAGGGCCACCAAAGCTACAATTTTTAATCCTCACTAGTCAAGGAGTCTGTACACAAAGTTTTAGGTTTCTAGGCCTCATGGTTCTGGAGAAGAAGTCGAAATTCCACAAAGTTTACGGACGGATGGACGGACGGATGGACGGATGGACGGACGGACGGACGGACGCCGGACACCATGCCATGCCATAAGCCCATCGGGCCTTACAGGCCAGATGAGCTAAAAAGTCAAAATATCACAAAGTTTACAACATGACGGATGGACAGACAGGCGCCAGAAGCCATACCATGCCACTAGCACATTGGGGCCTTATGGAATGTCACCTTTGATGTTTTCCACAACTAAAATCTTGATCTGGGGATCGTTGAAGACTGATTTATCCTCCCTTTCACATAAAAATCTGTTTCAAGGTATCATACTTTTAAAATATCTTGTTTCAACATCCCTTTCTAGCTTATATTACTTGCTTGTGTACAATACTTCAATGTAATCTCAATACAAGCTAATCAATCGTTTATGTTGTCATGCAGCTGGGATCACAATCGTAACATAATTTTGGTATCTGATTCACTGAAATACAAAATAAAATGATTCATCTCATTTAAAAATTGGTTTTGAGTATGCACATCTTCATAAAATGTTTATCCAACGCTTGATGCTCTACTTAACTGCATCTTTAAAGGGGCAGTAGCACATTTTTAGGGGGAAAATAAAAATTAATGGTTTCAATTGAAAGACAATGTATATAAACTTAATGGAGCAGTAATAATTCAAATATATAACGTAAAGTTTAGCTATGTGATTCCTTTTTATCTTACACAAAATGAATTAAAGGTGTTTAAACAAAATGGCTGCCAATGGATTTTATGGGAATCCTCATACTTTGTCCTCTGACTTTGGATGATTGGTGTGTGTAATGAGATTTTTTACATTGTCAAAATAATACATTGAGCAATAACTTAAAATTTTCAGTGAAAATTTTAAAATATAAAATAACAAAAAAAACGTGCTACTGCCCCTTTAAACATTCAACTTTGCACTTACACATGGACCTTGAAAATACAGTTCCTTTGTTTGTAAAGAACTGTATGAAAATACTTACTTGCTTCAAAGAAACATCATACTTTTGTGCCTAAAGTTGTTTATATATATAACAATGATATATATCTTGTTTAATTAACAATGTATTTTTCTTAGCATACCCTTCTCACAATGATATCACATTCTAAATTACAGACAAATGTAATTACAAACTCCATTCACCAATAAAGCTGCAAAGAGCTCTTTAGGGACCAGGTGATTGCCTGAAATGCCCCACAGATCCAAACATGTTGCAAACTGTCAGTCTTCAATAATTGTCTTAATGAAATTTGCCGGACACACAGAGTGACCTCAAAGCCTAAGGCCAAACACTGGTCAATACTGGCCTTATTAATCCTCCTGACATCTTTGTAACACCTCCCTTTAAGACTTTCAGACTTCCAGGCACCAAGGCGCCATCTTTCTTCTTAAGGACCAAGACCCCATAATTCAGCTTTTTGTTTAAAGTGACAATCAATTTAGTTTCATTCAATAAAAGTGCCATTTTTTATGGGATTTTTCTTGGGACCTTTCAGTTTTATAATGAATTTTTTAATTTCTTCTTTATTTTCTCCAACACCCAAAATTCCAGGTCATGTTTCAACAGCTCATTTTCGAAAACATTATCTTTGTTTTTACTCACAAGATGAATCGATGGACCATATTCTTTGGATTTTGCTAAAAACTACACCTAAAAAATATCATTTTCACAATAAAATTTGTCTCCCCATTCACCCATCTTCAAAGTTATTTTATACCTCTCTAAGGACACATTATAATCCTTATCAAAAGCTGTCAACACAGGACAATTCCACTGAGGTTGACTGGAGACTGTTAGTCCAACACTTAAAGTGACACAGAGTATCTTTCTTAAAATTTTATTTGCTTTTGATAAGCTACAAAATATCTAATACGCTGATTGAAGTTCATATCTCATCACTGGACTTGCAAATTATATCCATTTATGTATAATATCTCTAAAATGCCTGATTTTATGGAAAATCAAGAAAACATCTCAAATACATTTAATATTCGAAATTATGCATCCAAATAATCTACCTAATAGTTACAATACCTATAATAATCACTATGGAATTGATTATATATCTTCCTGTCAGCTTATGACAAGGTTTCAAAATTACGTTTGACAAATTTGCGCGCGCCACTTGAGCCACATTGTCCGGTTTTCGATCAAAATCACGACTTTGAATGGCCATATTTTCGCGCTAATGATCTGATTGATATTTACAGTAACAGTTAGTGGTTCCCGATGTTATAACATCGATTAAAAAATTTGACATATGTGATCCTATCAACATACTCTGTGTCTCTTTCAACTCTGAAATGAAATGGTCAATAAATTTAAACTTGAAAGAAAAGGAAATAAAATGATAGGAGATTGAGTTTTCTTCATTTTCAGAAACTCAGCTCTAAAAGTCTTCTTTCTTCTTTTAGACCAACTTAGGCTTTTATTTTATTTCAAGGTCTGGCTGACAGACCAGATAACCGTAAGTATATACCTTAGAACTCAAGTCAAGCCTGGCTCAAATGTAACTTTCCTTTTAACAACATTAATTGTAGACCCCACAAAGATCATATTTCCTTATTTAATGTTTTTGCTGAAGTCCTTCCAATATCATATTCTTACTCTATAATTTTCTTTTAGTAAAAGCTCTAGTAAAATGAATCTATCCTCCACAAATACAAATTATTAAAATGATTGTAATAAACTTTTTCTATAGTAATGCCTCACTCCTGAAACCTCAATTTTTACTTATCTGCATCAAAATTCAAATCTTTCCTCAATCTAAAATTTTGACTGATCCCTATGACTATCCTGCCTTCAACTGACAATTAATTTCAGAAAAGCATGCTAACAAACAAACATAATGAATTTTCCCAAAACTACCTCTACTTGAAAGCTTTATTTTTCTTCTTCTTCACACTTGTGTTCAAGTGTCCCAATCACTCACTCTGACCGACTTTCTGGAACTATGTTTTTCATTTTCAGGTTTATCTTGACCACAATCAACACTAGTATCAAAGACACTTAAAAACAACACCAGAAATCTGCTACAACCTTTCCCAAACACAACCTTTGCTTTAAAGTTGTACTGTCCTCCATTTGAACTAGCTCAATCTTTTCCCAATCCCTCATTCCAGTGAGAATCCTAATGACATTGTTTTCTTTCAGGTCACTAGAAGCCAAAACTGTCAATGATGATCAAAATGCAAACAACTCTGAAAGTTTTGTAGCTCCATTCAACCACTTCTATGAACCCAAACATACCTCTCTCTGAATTTCTTTTATCAATCGTTGTCAAATATTTTCCTCATCTTTCATTCGTTCAAAGATTGGCATGTCCCTTGGGACTTTGCACAAATGTTCAGGTCATCACTGGACAAAACTGACCCTTAAATCAATACTGGCATAATGAGCCTTGCCAGCAGCAAGTGCAGCTCAAGCAAGTGGTCAAATGGTCAATCGCATAGGACATGGTCATATGTATCTAATTACACCCTCACCGATACCATTGAATTTCAGTGTCAAATCAGTGTCCTTACAGATAAAGGGGGTGGGAATGGGGTGGTATGGGCGTGATCGCCAAACATATAGATAACAAAGGCACAAGCTTCAAAGATAAAATTAAGTTACGTTTCGGGTGTGTTTGTTCCCCTTCATCAGAGATTTGTGCCTTCTTTTATCTATGTTTGGCAATCACCTCCCTATATTGTATATTTACAAATGTTTAACTGCATTAGTTGTATTAGGCTGCATCCTAAAGTGGATCCATGTGCTTGACGAAAATTCACTCTCTTCATACTCCCCATGGATGAGCGCCACCCTAGTTAATGTCCCTACAGAAAAGTATACTTCATTGTAGATGGACAAAAGAGTTATCCAACTGAAGAATTCTTCTACCACAAAACCTCTTAGGTTAATGAAACACAATATTTTGGATCACACTAATTTCTCTTTAACCTCTTCTGTTCAAGTCCCTTAATGATTTTAACCCTCTGGGACCCTGTAGGTCAACTCTTGACTAATCTCTCAGTAAATACAGTAAATGAATTGTAATTCAAGCTCCACTTCTTCCCATCCCTCATTCCATCTTGTCTGCTCTCTGGAGACCTTGGATCCAATAACAAAACTGACCTGGAATCAATTCCATCTTCATAATATCATGTTTTTGCTTCCAAAACCTCATGAGATTCATCTGTACCCTTGGAACACAGTGATCCTAATAAGGTCCCTCCAGACAAAAACTACCCAGCCACAATCAATTCCATCTACATAATCATGTTTTTCTTTCCCATTGCTCATGGCATATTTCAACTGTGCCTTTGAGACCAATTAAGGTATCCCAAGGTCATTCATGACAAAAAATAACCAAAAATCAAGTTAAGCTACATCTCAGATTTGTCTTTCTCTATTTCTCATATCATTTAACTACTCCCCGCATAGGGTACCATGGTCATTCCAGACAAAAACAACCAGGCCACAATCCTGTCCAACTACAAAATATCACGGTTTTCTTTGGCATTCCTTATGGCGTTTCAATGGTGCCCTTAGAAACCCATGCAGTTATTCAATGTCATTCAGGGCCAAAATGACCCACAATCAAATTTCAACACTATCTCAGTTTTTTTTTTTACTTTCTCTCATTTCATTTTGACTGCTGCTCTGTTCATATGAGCCTAAGTTCATTCCAGACAAAAAATGACCAATATCAATTCCAGCTACATAATAACATGTTTTTCTTTCCCATTCCTTGTTGCATTTCAACTATGCCCTTGGGACCAATTAAGGGATTCCAAGGTCATTCCAGAACGAAATGACCAACAATCAATTTCAACTACATCTCAGGATTTTCCTACCCAATCTCTCATGTTATTTCGACTGCTTAGTGCACAGACCAATCAAAAATGACCTGGCCACAATCAATTCCAATTACATAGTACTATGTTTTTCTTTCCCATCACCCATGGTATTTCAATAATGTGTCTTTGGATTATCAACTGGGTCATATCATTTAAGAACTGACCCACAATCCATTCC
Organism: Steromphala cineraria; assembly: GCA_916613615.1. Taxonomy (NCBI): domain Eukaryota; kingdom Metazoa; phylum Mollusca; class Gastropoda; order Trochida; family Trochidae; genus Steromphala; species Steromphala cineraria. The sequence continues at coordinate 16,061,628 of OU744735.1, read as the reverse complement.
AAGTGCATACACACTATCATCTTCTTCTTTACCATCCCTTGTGACATTTCAACCCAGAGATTCCAAGGTCATTTGGACCAAATCTAACCTTTAATCAATTTCAATTACATCCCCATCTCTCGTTCTTTCGACACAGCTCCCTGCTCAGGGTTCCAAGGTCACTTCGGACCCAAACTGACCCACAATCAATAATGGTATAATGGAACTCTATGCAGGCTCAGTGCCTAAGTGGTCAAGCAAATTGGAGGGAGTTGGTCAAGCAAATTGGACAAAGTTAGTCCATGTTTTCTTTGCCTAATTGGATTAACCATCCCATCCATTATTTCAGAATACGAGGAAATGTTGGCACACTCTTTGTCTTAATGAAGAACATGTACTTCCTGACAGAGGACAGAGTTCAGTTTATAATTGACATGCAGTGTACGATACGAGACAGAATCCATTAAGTTGTCAACATGCTAAAACATTATTGAGTATCTTTTAGTAGTGGTTCTTAATGCAAGGAGTATTAGTCTGAAATTAGGACAAGGTGGATTTGGCGAATCAAAACAATTTCAGTGCCATCAGAAGATACCATTCACAACTGATCCCAAATAAGTCAGAATAGCTATCTTAAAGTTATTTGAGATTATTAAGAAGACAAAGTCATATCAGAATTCTTAAATCAGTTTTCAAGAAAACTGCAATAAAAGTAAGTAGTTCAAAATAGCAAAAAGCACATCTACACATACTGTCTTATTCAAATACCAAGTGTCAATGAGCTAGGTCTTATAGTTTTGGAGTTCTGCTCCGAAAACAAAATCATTAAAGACTGAGTGATGACTTTATAGGGACTAATATTAAAACATTAAACATGATCTAAAGTAACTTTCTTGAATTTACTCTCTTGAACTAATAACAATACTTTTGGTTATGGTGATTATTTCGAGAATAACCAACTTGGTACAAGTGATTACGGCATATCTGCCCGAGTCAAATAACATGCACATTCACAGTCGCGAGCCTTGGCGAAACATGAAAATAGTCCCTTCAACTAATAGTCTCATTATCATTATTCAACGTTGAGAATCACTCGCCGATATGGGTTATATTTCCTGTTAAAGATTGCCTAAATAACCACTAGTATGACAAGCTTTGAGTAAAAATCCTGACAAACAATTTTCTTTTTAAATCCCAACGACTAATGTAGACTATTCATGTCCTTTGGAAGAGGTGCACCCTATACCTGTCACAAGGTTATTATTGAAATGATTATTCAGTCTGATTAAAATCGACCATCCGAGAAATAAAATATCAAAAACATTGTCTCTATCGGGTTACGAACAACTACGGATATCCTCTCAGTCTCGGTCTGAATACACCCACCTCTATCGCATGTCGCTATAACCAGTTTAGCGCAGACAAACCCAGTCGTAAGCTATCCAACCACATCCTCATTTTTAAATAGCGTTTAGAGGTGATTATGTATAACGAATGGTACACTGGAGTTACCTGCCCCTAGGATGATATCGAAAGCTTTCACTGCGCTCCTTTCGATTGGCTAGATGAGCTTGTGTCAGAACATGCGGGTAATAGGGGTGCCTTCAGACTGTGAATGAGAGGAAAGCGGGGCTGCCCGGTGAGGTTCGAATCCTGCTAGAGATAATATTTTACACTTTTTTCCTCGAATCACAGTCGATTTTAATCAGACTGAATGATTATTTTGAATCAAAGAATATTTGTCCACTTGAAAAGTGGATTGTTTGCTGAATAAAGTTTCCTCCCCTACACTTTTCAAGTACACTAAAATGTATGTATGAGAAATACGACTGTCAACCATTACAAAATCCTTACATTTTTTATCTGAAACATGACAGTTTCTACACTTTTCTAGTAGTGTTTCTTAGTCACTGTCATTCCTCAGGGCATGTTTGGATCCAAGAACCAAATCAACCAGTTCATTTACCAAATATTGGATTTCCTGCTTCTCACAAAACATGGCTGCCAGACTTGTTACAATTAGCCAGATTAGATTGACAGCACGTCCACACACAGTAATGCTCTTATAGAGGGGGTACATTTCATAACAACTGCCTTTAGGGGAATAGTTTCTGGAGATGCCTTGGTATTTCTGTAAGATGTGATACAAAGTTTCACCTACAAAAAACAAGCATTGTTGGCAGTGTTTCAAATAGTGTCTGTTCGCCTGCCAATTGCTGGTTTCTTTCAGTTTTGGCTTGAGAGGTGAGCATGTCAGTTGGCTTTTTAGATTTGAGAAAAGATGTGATTTTCTTTTGATATTGAAAAAATAGGCATAATTTTTCAAAGGCCTTTTGAAGAACAATGAAATAAGAAAATAGCATCACCCAGGACGTTTATGGTAGATAGGCCATGAAATAAGTAGAAAACCAGGCAAACTGGTACACTTGGTAAATCAATGCAAAGTTTGGTAAAGTCTGTCAAATATAATTGCCGAAGAGTAAGCAGAGAACGAAAATCATTGATATACCTCAAAAAGTAATACTTGATGAATGAAATGTTTATAAACGTCAATATTTGGCAATAAAAATGTCTTTCTTCATCAAAAAGTCATTGATATGATAAGATTTTCCTTTTACAACCTCACAAACTTCTTTATAAATCCTTATTTGAAAGATATTGACAACAACCAGGCGTAAGATCAGCTTCAGTTGACATTATTTAGGTAAACTGACTTATGGCAGCTTAAGTAGTATTGTGGTATGAGATGAGTTTATGCTCTTTTCAGGAACAGTTCAAATGAAAGGGGAAACTGTTGCACAAAACAACTTACCGGTAACATCTTAGTGCTATCCTCTTTCATTGCACTAAGGCTACCTTAGTGATTCAAGGTCACCTTAGTATTTTGTGAAACAGGACCCTGGGAAAAGGGAATTAGCAGATTACAAAGCACTATAAACAAATATTCTTTGCTACCTAAACATTTCAGCTCAATCCTAAGTTTATTAATTAATGGTAAATTGTGCCAAAGCAAGCAATGGTAAATCACCAGAAAATTACAGACTGATAATTAAGGAATTGGTAATATTCCTGCAATGACACTAAGTTACCAGGCGGATGGGCATCATTAACAGGAACCATTTCTGTTATGAGCCCATTGGGAATATTCTGGTAAGAAGTAGGGGATAAACTTAGGATATATGATGCATGCAGGCTTTGTGCTAATATCAAGTCCATTATTTTGAGGGCTTTTATTTGATAGAGCAATGACCCATTTGAAAATTCAGAAATTACTAAAAACCCTGAAGGATATATATGATGCAAGCAGGATTTGTTCTGATATTAAGTCTTGTTATTTTGAGGGCTTTTATTGGAGAGAATGGCCGTTTGAAAATTCAGAAATTACTGAAAATGAACTAAAGATGTCTCTATTGATGAGGATAAAATAATGATATCTTCATAAATAGAACAACAGCTAAGATTTCCTAAGGATGTTGTCAGAAGAATTATCTCAAACTAAGAGCTCTGGGGCAGTAGAGGCCATTTCAAGGAAAATTTGATGCTCTAAGAACTTGATATCTATCTTACATTATCCTGAGTCAATTACTTTAAGAGCTTTTAGTGGAGAAGGTTAAGCAACCAAGTCCGAACCAACAGGGACCTCCAGGGATACATAAAGTAAGCTATGTAACAGACACAGTGATGATATTATCTCATCACTCACAGATTTTGTACATTGGAACCAGGGAGCTTTTCCAAAAGTTGGTCCCTGAGACAATTCCATTAAAGAGACACAGAGTATGTTGATAGGATCACATATGTCAAATTTTGAAATCGATGTTTTTTCATCAGGAACCACTAACTGTTACTGAAAATAACAAGTAAAGGGTGAATCAGTACATTAGAGCGAAAATACGGCCATTCAAAGTCGGGATTTTATGGCGCGAGCAAATTCGCCAAACGTAATTTTGAAACCTTGTCATAAGCTGACAGAAAGATATATTTGATTCGATAGTGTTTATTAGGTATTGTAACTAATAAGTAGATTAATTTGATGTGAAATTTCGAATATTAAATGTATTTGAGATGTTTTCTTGATTTTTCCATAAAATCAAGCATTTTAGAGATATTATGCATAAATGGATATATTTGCAAGTCCAGTGATGAGATATGAACTTCAATCAGTATATCAGATATTTTGTAGCTTATCAAAACCAAATAAAATTTTAAGAAAGATACTCTGTTAAGAGGGACAACTATTGATAAGGATTCATGGAATGGTTTGGGGTTAGGACACTGTGTAGGAATATACTACCAAGGAAGAGATACTTATGATGGATCCTGGCATTAAATCTAAAATTTTTTGACATCTATACTTATTACTAAAAACATGGTATGACCAAAACTTTTTCAAGGCACTTAGAAGTTGGTGTGATAAAACAAGAGAAATATTATGGATAACAATTTATTACATTAATTTTTCACTACGTTTCTGAGCCACTGCTTGCCCTCTTCAGAGATTAAATCCTGACTCCAATTGTACTGAGCCAATAGGGTCCTAGTCAAAAGGGCCGCATGACAAAAGGGCCGCAAAATGGAAAAGTCAAATGGGCCGCAAGAAAGTCAAATGGGCCGCAAACCCCTAGTCAAAAAGGGTCGCACTAAAAAGTCAAAAAGGCCGCATCAAAAAGTCAAATGGGCCCCATACCCTTAGTCAAAAGGGCTCCATATATAACTGAATAATAATTTCTCCTAAAAGTACCATATGAGACTTTTGCAACTTAGCAAATTTTTTAAATTTCAGGTTTGTTTTAGTAAAATATTATTTTGAAAAGTAAAAGGATCACAGTAGTAGAGAAAAGAAATATGTGATGGATAGTTTTAAGGATAAAAAAGTACAAAAACCCATCATTCATCACCACATTAACACCTTAAAGGGGCAGAAGCAAATTTTTTGAAAATTTAATATTTTCAATTTATCACTGATAATTAATTGTTCATCCTCAATATATTGTTTTGATAGTGTCACAATTACATTACACAAACCAATCATCCATTGTCAGAGAACAAATTATAACGATTCACATTAAGTCCATTGACTGCCATTTTTGTGTGAACACCTATAATTCCTCTTGTTTAAGAAAAAGGAATCGCATGGCTGAACTTAACATCATATATTTGATTTATTACTGCTTCATTTAGTTTAAATACATTATCTTTCAATTGGGACATCTATTTTCATTTTCCTGACATCACCTAATATTTCCCCTAAAAACATGCTACTGCCCCTTTAAAGCCACACACACTTCTCATAAACATTAAATTACACAAATGTTAGCTATGACGCTAGAGAAAATGCTGCAGCTATTCATATGTGCAAGATTGATAACATTCATAGCAAGTTTTTACACAATGTACTCTCTTGATGCCATACTGTTGTTAAGACAATCAAGTAAGCAGTCACTAATCTGTTGGATGTTTTCTTTGCTGCAAAGTGAATGCTGTCATACTCTTTCAATATAAAGTTGAGAGATCTTGCAGGTGACATGCAAGTCTCATTAGTCATAGAGTCATTTTAGGACTATAAAGTCAAGGACAGATCTCATTTGTTACACCACTTGTCTCTACTATGGTGTGAAGTGTTTGAAGACAGTGAGAAAAAATCAGCATGTCATTAAGTGTGACTGTTGCATGTGATGGACTCACAGGACTTGTGACTCGGGAGTTTCAAGAGAGCAGTACCTGCAACTTGTAACCAGCAGGGAAAGCTTTCCTTTCAACTGTTGCTTGTGTCAAGCCACTGAGGATGCTGCTGCATCAATCAGTATAGAAGTTGGACGATTCTCCCTGACTCTAGACTCTTCAACAGAAGATGCATCAACCAAACTTGTCTTAATTAGAGCAAATATTATTCTTCAAAGAATATAATTTATATATTATTATTAATTTATATATGGGGCCCTTTTGACTAGGGGTATGGGGCCCATTTGACTTTTTGACTTTTTAGTCCGGCCCTTTTGACTAGGGGTTTGCGGCCCATTTGACTTTCTTGCGGCCCATTTGACTTTTCCATTTTGCGGCCCTTTTGTCATGCGGCCCTTTTGACCTGTCATGCGGCCAATAGCCAATAGTCAATAGCCAATAGCCAATAGAGTATAACAAAACCACAAAACACTAAAGTCTATGAGAAACTATAATATTCCGGGAACCACAAGTTAAGGGTTAAGAAAAACCAATTTCATCTATACTGAGCCAATAGCCAAAACCACAAAACAGTCAAGTCTATCAAGAAACTAGAATATACAGGACCAGTAAGCTTAGGGTTAAGAAAAACAATTTCACCTGTTCTGTGTTAATAGGGGATAACAATTAAACCACAAAACAGTTAAGACTATCAGGAAACCAGAAGAATTTGTGACCTGCAGTGGTTTAAGCAAGGGAACGTCACCTGTGCTGAGCTTATAGCCAAAAGGGATCAACAAAACCAAAAAAAACCAGTAAAATCTATCGGGTAACCAGAATATTCCAGGACCTGTAGGTTAAGGGTTAAGAAAAAAAATTTCACCTGTACTAAGACAATAGGAGATAACAATTAAACCATAGAATGGTAAAGTCTATCGGGGAAACCAGAATATTCCCGAAACCCGCAAGTTAAGGGTTAAGAAAACATTTTCCCCTGTACTGATCGAGCCAATAGGGAACGACAAAACAACTGAACGATAACATCTACTAGAATGATCTTAAGTAAAAGAAACAAATGCCAATATCTAAAAACTCAGAGAAATCTTTCCGGATAATATCACTGCATAGTTAGAGGCATGGTAAATAGAGTTGAGCACAATGTTGGAAATAAGCGCAGTGTTGTCAACAAGATATGATCTGTGTAATGTCATCAACTATCTCTTAATGTTTTATAACTTCTTAAAGAGGGACTGAAATGCTATATGGCAACTTTCAGGATTCATGAAATAGTGATAACAATTTCACATGGACTCAACTTTAAATTTCTGAAATCGACCTAGAAACGGCTTAATTACGACTGTATAAAGAACACCGCCTAATCAAGCGGGCGAACAGAATAAAACGCACTGAAGCGTGACTGCCTCGTGACGTGTTAGTAGGTGATGTGATAACCCCTTGTATGCCCTCGTTATGTAAAACAACACAAGCTAACAGTACAGCTCGATGTTTAACCGTCGATTAAATACCCTAAACAACATCCAAACATCTCAAACCTTCAATAAATCGGTAGTTTATTTATTCAACTGGCAATTTGTATTGATGAAAACGTAAGACCCTGATTCAAAACGAAGTTGTGCGCATAATGCTACAGCATGTAGGCCTAGATGGTCTCGCTTTGCGCAATGTTGTCATAAGACTGCACGTGAGAACCCGGATGTAAATGTAAACAATTGCTCCCGTGTGAACTGTTTTATCTTCGTGCACAGTTGTTGGTTGTTATTGAATATTACTTTAGTAGCACAGCAGAAAGGATGTTATTATACAATACTATTTTTATATACATTTAAACCATTTTTTTAGAATTGCCTTTGACTTCATTTTGTAACAGGATAAAAAATATATACGTTTTTCTTAGTTATTTCATTTAGTGATGGACAAGTTACAATTCTCAATGAAAGACATGTATTGGATGATCACTGATGTCTTGTTTAAAACAATATTTTAATAGGGCATTTCACTGAAAATCTTAATGTTTTCACTCTTGTACATAGAGGAGATACTTTCCACAACAATACCCGATACATGGCCAAACAGAATGAAGATTTATTAAATGAACCTTATCCAAAATAATTACCAGATAGAGCAAAAAGGGTATTCCTAATTTCTGGTTACTATGTTATAATTTACCAATCGGAGAAAAAAGGGATGTTAAAGAGACACAGAGTATGTTGATAGGATCACATATGTCAAAATTTGAAATCGATGTTATTACATCGGGAACCACTAACTGTTACTGAAAATAACAAGTTAAGGTCAATCAGTACATTAGAGCGAAAAAAACGGCCATTCAAAGTCGGGATTTTGATCGAAGACCGGACAATGTGGCTCGTGTGGCGCGCGCAAATTCGCCAAACGTAATTTTGAAACCTTGTCATAAGCTGACAGGAAGATATATTCGATTCGATAGTGTTTATTAGGTATTGTAACTAATAGGTAGATTAATTGGATACATAATTTCGAATATTCAACGTATTTGAAATGTTTTTCTTGATTTTTCCATAAAATCAAGCATTTTAGAGATATCATGCATAAATGGATATATTTGCAAGTCCAGTGATGAGATATGATCTTCAATCAGCTTATCAAAACCAAATACAATTTTAAGAAAGATACTCTGTGTCACTTTAAGGAATACAATTGCTATTTGATGTTACCTAATTAGCTGATGTCATAAAATAGCCAGATGTTGATGATTGTGCATTATATAACCTACCTGCTGTAGTCATCATTTGATATCATCTAATTAGGAAACAGACAGGAAATACGATAGACAGTAAAGTAATTGTGTAATAAGTGAGTATCTGATCTAAAGAAAGTAAGTAACACCTGCAGACCAATGTCATTGTTTATTCAAACTTTTTACACAACGTTCAAACCTAAATGTGAGCATTGTATATTCGGATTATTACCATAAATCAGCCCAAAACTTTGTGCTATGTTTTATATTTTACTAATCTCCCTTTTCTCTACATGCCAAACTGTTCATTCAGTGAAAATGCGAGCTAGAAGCAGAAAATCGGTGTAGTGATCGGTTCACGTGAGTTCGATTTAGATTGTCACATTGCTCTGTTTGACCTAACACAGCGGGTCAGTTTGGCGTGAAACCATCAGTATGATGGGAATTTGTCTACGGAGACTTCATCAGGAGATATTCTAGGACAGTTGACAGCAACACAATGATATAACATACTGTTAATCGCTTTGAAAAGGCAGTACTGCGGATTTCGCCTATCATTTTCCATATAAGCAGACGAACGCTTCGCCTACTGCCACGTCACTTCCGGTATCCCCTGCCCGTGGCCTCTCAGCCTTGTTTTGGTTTGTCGCTGGAAGGCGACAAGCAGACGCCTTGTTACGCAATGTTTACTTAGCTGTAGCTTCATTGAGAAACTGTGTATCGTTGCTGTTTTGGCCTAATATTTATGTTATATAGTTATTTGACCAATATCTTTTGAAAAATATATTTAAAAAAGGTTATGCAGCCCTTCTTTAAGGAATATTCTGAAAATACCTTAGGGCCACTAAGATCTACTTCAGTTGATCCCTTAAAATTAAACCACAACTTTAAAAGTTTTTCCATTTGGAGTTTAGTGCTTTCCTAATACTTTACAACTCTGTTGAGAATACTGAAGTTGAATTAGAGCAGTCTGTCAAGTTTCCATTTACCATTTTTCACAGAGAGAGGGTCAGCTTTGGTGTGCACTAGACAGACAGCTGGCTTAAAGACGCCTATCTAGCAGCTTCATCCGCCATTTTGAAATTTTAGCATTGCGAGAAACAAATGTGCTGTATTATGCTAATTCAGTAACAAAATTAACAAATAACTAATTGGTTGATACCATATGAGTATGTATCTATTACAACATTTTGTTGTTGTAGTAATGCATTTCACACTCATAGCTTCGATGATTGCTTCATTTTCTCCATATTTTTCTTTTTTGAGTGATAATCTTAATTCTTTGTCAAACCATAAAAACTTGAATAACTGAAATGATTACCTATAGGCTCATTATCGAAATTTAAATTGAGATAATCAAGTAAAAATCATATATATTTGTTAACATGAAAGTCTTCCTGAATTTCTTTTTATGTTGTTGCATTTTCTTTCGTGAGTGGGTGAGTTATTGTTTATCCTGCATTGGCAATATTTCAGCTATTAGCAGCGTGTCTTTAACACTAGCCTTTCCCTGCAAAGTCAGGTATCACTAATAACTCTATGGTGTCTTGTATTAAAGTCTCCAGTGCAAGATAATGATGATGATAATTGGCATTTGTATAGCACCTAAACCAGTTTCAGAAAGGCCACTATCACAGAGCTCTGATATCAAAGAGCAATTAATTACACATTTTTACTTCAATCTGTCATACAGCACAACACGGATATAGCGAACTCGGATATAGCAAACAATCGGATATAACAAACCAATTTTGAAGTCCCGTCCCTATATAATATCATTTAAATTACATGTGTACAGCGAACACCGGATATAGCGAACTAAATTCTTTGGTCCCTTGGAGTTCGTTATATCCGAGTTCTACTGTATTTTCATGATATAACTATAATGCTACAACCAATAAATGTTAAATTAGATTCTACCTGTATATCCAGGTACACAATCACAAAGGTAAAATCCAATCTGATCCATACAGGTAGCATTGTTCTGACACAGGTGAGTTTCGCACTCGTTAACCTCCTCATCGCACCTTTCACCTGTCCAAGCAGGTGGACAGGCGCAGGTAAATTTGTTCACTCCATCCGTGCATGTTCCGCTGTTCCTGCACGGGGTATTCGCACATTCATCGATGTCAGTTTCGCACAGTGCGCCAGCGTACCTGTAGTTCAAAAACAAGGATAAAGATAAGTTTGATTTTAACTAGGACTGTCTAATATACTCCAGGAAATAAGTTAAGGACTAGTTTATTTCAAAATGTAAATATTAAAAGTTTATATATATGTTCAATAAATATAGAATATAAGCTTGGGCCTAGATTTTCGAAGCTCTCTTAGTACTTACTAAGACAGTCTTAGGCAATTGTTAAAGTACCGTAAGATACTTCCTGCTATTATAAGCACTAAGAGAGCTATGAAAAACTAGGCCCTGGTACTTTATATGTTAATAACTTTGATAAAATCACAACTATTATACTAGAATTAAAACTAATCTATTTGAGTAGATAATTTGTTATTATTTGAACAAATGATATCCCAGAATATACAAATTAAGACAAGGTTAAGAGGTAAAAATAAAAAAACTAATTTTCATAAACAGAAAACTAATTGCAATTTTTTGTTCTGATTGAATTTATTGCACACAAGTTAAATGATATATATCAGTTTTTTTCTTCATAGATTAAGCCCTCAGCTAAACACTGCCTATCAAAATACAAAATTCATACTTCTCACAGAAGATTTTAAAGTATATAGAATATATATACCCGGTATGTTTGTAGGTACAATTCTTGAATAGCAGAATAGTAATATGATTTTAATTGTTATAAACATATACATTTCAGTGTAAGGTTACTGACATTTTATTGAAAAATCACAAATCTGAATCATCACAATCAAATTAAAATATTTCAACTGATTCTTTGAAATATGATACAGGCAAATCACTGACAAACATATTAATTGAAAGATTTGCCTTGAAGCATAAAAAAAAATACATGAAAGTCAAATTTCACAAATTAATAAATATTTTTCCTACCATGGGCGTCATTACAATGGAAGTGATTATAAATGATTTAAATTTCAAATTATGAAATTCAATAAAACAATCTTCGCCCCTTTGGCATTGGTACAACATAAGTGATTACAAATAATTTCTAATTCAAATTACACAATTCAATTAAATTTTACCTACCATGGGCAAACGGAAGTTATCAAAGGTAATTTCAAATTCAAATTACTCAATTTAATCAAAATGTTTACCTACCCTGGCAATTGGTACAACAGAAGTCAAATAATTTTCAAATTCAAATTAAGAAATTCAATCCAATTTTATGGTAGTTATCAAAGATAATCTCAAATTCAAAATACACAATTTAATAATTTTTTTTACCTACCCTGGAGCACAGGTACACCGAAACTCGTTAACGAGATTAACACAGGTAGCCTCGTTAGCGCAAGGTGAGCCTGCACATTCGTCGACGTCCTTGGTGCAGTTCCTTCCAGTCCATCCTGCAATGCATGTGCATTCGTAGTCTGCGAGTTTATCAACGCAGGTAGCACCATTCTTGCAGTATCCAAGGAGGCATTCGTTAATTTCAGTTTCACACCTACTACCTGTGTAGCCAGGTGTGCACAGACAGGTAAACGAGTTTATTCTGTCCTGACAGGTAGATCCATGTTGGCAAGGGTTCGGAGAACAGTCATTGATGTTTGACTGGCATTCTGACCCTGTAATTACAAAAGAACAAATTTATATTCGAAATGCAAAAATGAGTCCTTGAACCTTCAAATCGTGCAATGAACACTTGAATTTTTCTGCAATTCCAATCTCAAAATATTGGTTTTATTTGCATTGAAAATCAAATTGAAATTGAAATTAAACTTCAGCTGCACATTTTCAATCTTTTATTTAAAATTACATAAAATTTAACCCATGTATATAGAATAATATTCACAGGGTTTCATTGAAATGAATGAAATATTGAATTCAAATGGAAAATGACAATGAAAAAATTCTGAAACTCTTGAAAGACACTTCTATTACCCTCCATACACCATTTTGAATTTTAGCAATACTAGAAAAACAAATATGCTATACTATGCTAAATAACTAACAAAGTTATTCAATAACTAAATGGTTGATAAATATTGGCATATTTACAAATAATTCATCATAAAAGTTCTCATTTATTACATTATGCTACAGTAATGCTTTCACACTCATAGCTCCGATGTTTGGCTTCATTGGACAACATGTTTCATTTTTGAGTAAAGAGCTCCTTTGTCAAAATGTTAAATGTTAACAACTAAAATGCTAACCTCAATAATAGATATGTGAACTTAACGTGAAATAATTATGCACTAATTAAATATATTTATAAACTGGAAAGTCATTCTGAATTTGATTTCCACAAATGTGTCCCCGACAGGACTGTCACTTTAATGCGAGGCTGACTGCCTGCAAATCTTTCATGAAACCTTAACAATCTTCACATAAAGTTGATGCCCTAAAATGGCGTTTTCAAAATTAAAAAATTATTTCTATAGTTCAACTTGAAAAAGAATCCACACAAATTGAACTAGTCAACTATGACCATCTGATTTTTGATAAATTCATCACAATAATAACATAAAAATCCAAACTTATCATTCTTTCAAATAATCACTGTCTTGTACCAACCTACATTAAATTTCATCACAAAATAAAAAAAAATGAACTTAATGACCTCAAAACCAAAAAAAACATTGAATAATGGATTAAATCTGAGAGACAATCCCATTATCCCATTGTCACCAAGATCTTATTTCATTTTAATTTCAAACACTTCTAACACCAGAAGACAAAGACTGTACCATCAATTAACACAACCCTGACAACTGACGAACATGATCACAAAAGAAATTCTCGAAGAGAAAAGATTTTTTTTTTCTCAATCACATTTTTCACGCACCAAACATTTTCAAAAGCATCCCTGCTGGGAAGAATTGCATCAGCGAGAAATTTGCTCCTGTGGACATTTAGAGACAATTCTTGATTGATGGTTTGCCACCACGACAATAAAGACGATCTCGCTAAATCGAGACAAACCACGACGGATAGTCGTCACAGACTGCAAGTTATTTGTCTCGCTTAATCAGCCGAGTTTTGACATCCAGTGTTGTCCAGAAATTATCAATAAAATTTTAGAGAAAAATTCTTTCATTTTAGCATAGGTGATTAGTGTACAATGAAAGCTTTAGGGACAAAGGATCTTTGTTACGATGATTAGTGATTCACATCATTGTAAATGGACCCCTATGAAAGTTGCGAATATCATGACATACAAATTAGACTTATTACGAACAAGGGAATAATTGTCAGAAATCGATTAATAGGATATGTTGCCAAAGATGAAAGATTTCCTTTGTTAGATTTATTTGCAAGCTAAAGTGATCAAACATGAAAAAAAATAAAAATTTTAGAACATTTTTTATCTCGTAGGTCTTATACCCGCGAGGTTGCAGTATTTATGTGCTTAAGGTGAAAACTTGTTTTTCATGAAAAAAATATATACGTTATTGTCAAATATATATAGTTATGATAATTTAATCTCTTTGTTTGATATGGTCTTTCATCTTTAAAGTAAAAAATCTTTGTGCCTGTTTTCTGGCTTATAGGAAAAAAAGGGTTAAATCTTGATAAGAGTTTTCAAATAACATTTGGTTGACACTTATAATATATGTAAGTTATCAAAGAAGAAAGCTTTATTTTTATACAAAGAAAATATTCCTTCAAACTGTCTTTGAAGAGAATCTGAAAGAAAAAAATCATATAACATTTCCAATGTTTTTAAGAATAAATTTGATACTCTAGCTTATAGTTCAACCAAAAGATGCTATCACAAATGGATTCAAATATTTCCAAGATATCAGAAGAGTACAAATATTATTAATTTTGTTAAGTAATTTGCCGTTTAGTATTTCAGGGAACAGGTTTCCAATTTCATTTTGCAGCAAAGCTCAAAAATTACTCATAATTAGACGCTCAGTGTCATCAATTTATTTCAACCAATGGGATCTCTTAAAAACAGTGTTGTGCGACATGGCTAATACTAGCACTCTGATGACTAACTATGATGAGTGTGTTTAGCATGGCGACATGAGATTAAATATTTGACTCTTTGCATGCGTGACTTCAGATATCTCGTAATTCCTTGTTTTAATAACGTAGGGAGCCTCGGGGATAAGATGCTCCTTAAAAGCATTTCATCATACTAGTGAATTTTGAAATTACAAACTGTTAGCATATTTGTCATTTGTACTGTGCATGGTTATGAAGGATTCAATGATAGTCAAAACTTTATGAAAGAACATCTTGTTCATATGATATGAAATAAATATAATTTGACTAAATCTATGCAAATATTTTTGGTACAAATATAGTTTTGATTGAAAAGTTTTCTTGAGATTATATTTGACAGATTTTTTTGTCATAAGTAAATTTATATATATTGAGTGAATCAATTACCCCTTTCATTAAGATATTATTGACTTTTTATAATCATTTTAACCAAAACCACCATGGTGTGAAGTGTTTTTGTTCGATATCATTATGCTTTAAAAATACAAACATCAAAATCTATCAAAATTGGAAGACCATAACAGTTTGGTAGTTTTAGATAGTTTTTATTTAAAAATCATGTCATTTTCATTGTTGAATTCATTCTCTTAAATATCATATTTGGCTAACTTAAAAAACATTTCCAAAATGCTATCAAAGTCAAATCATCCACTAAATTGATCCCAAGTTATTCCAACATTAACAGATGGCAAAGCATCAGCTGTTTTCATTTTGTCTAAAAACCTCATCTTTTCTTGATTTATAATGACAGCTAGGCTGCTTGCATCGTTAAAACAAACATCGTAATTACGGACACATTTTGACCGTTGGGTTAAAGGTTATTCTGTGCTGTCATGTCAGCCTCACTCTGGCGTTTGACACTTTCTTTCATTCTAATGAATCATGCCCTAAACGGAGTTCCGCTTTGAAGATTGAAGTTTTTTTCATGAGACATTAATGAACTTTGATAATGGTACTCTGATCTAGGAAAAAATGCATTTGTTACATGACAAATTGATTTGCTAGAAAACTTGTAGACATAATCAATAGTGACAATTACTTGCATTCAAATGAAACCCTTGATCAAAACTTTTTTCTATTGATTTCAGAAGAAAAATGTGAATATTTATCCACTAACTTGCTCACTTCGATTACTATATAATGACTCATTTTTTCAATTTACATTGGAGAATACTTTTTGGAACTTACCAAAATCGTTTATCATATTTACTACCCACTTTTTAATAAAAAATTATGTCATTGATTTATTAACTGAAGAGTCCAAACAGACCTAATCATATACAAATAAATGAAAGAGCAGCAATATTCAATATTGCAATCAATCATAATCAAAACTCCTAATTAATTTCAGACTTGATTTACTTCCTGTACCCGGACGTCTAATGATTTGATACCTTCAACACATCAAATGGCCGTTCTTTGTCTAAATGGTCAAACCAAACCTATCCTTAGGGGAAAAATTAACCCATATCTGATCGGTCAAAATCTTGATAATTAGATTCTTATTGGCTGGGAAGCTGACAAATGGCTTCTGATTGGCTATTTAGATGTCACTTTTCCCTTTGATGTTCAAAGTCACATTAATCGGATCTCTTAAGTTAAAGGGCATCTGCTGTGCACATCTTTAATCAGCTGTATTGAAGCTTGTGAGACAGTATTTATTGAGATTTGGTCATACAAATCAAGATTTGTTGATTCATAAATAATATCCAAGGAGCTGCTCTTGATTTGACCTCTGATATAGTTCATATTGGGTTCTAATATGTGTTCTGAATGTTCTTCAAAAGAACAATTAGAGCTGTATGTAATTAAATGTGTTTTTAAAAATAAAAACATAAAACAAGAGTCATCAGAAGATGACATATGAAATGGGTCCTTAATAATTTGTAAAAAAAAGTTTCTAAGACCGATTAATAGAGAGAACAAAGTCAACTATTGAAATTCTGAGTTCCATTTCCATGGAAACAGCCCAAAATAAAAATGTGAAGAAGTTGGAATCCTTAAAGGTAAATCTACACATGAAGACCAATCCATATACATGTACTAAGTTTTAATGAGCTAGGTCAAAATGATTACGAACCGGCAGATAGATAGGGCAATGACTATATCCCATACGGTATTACATACAGGTGGGATGAGAAAGCTAAAAGATTACTTACTTGAAGAATAAACAACATCTGGATATCTTAATTGTAAAATTAAAAGTATCAACCCATATTTTGATATTGTTTATTTTTAACAAGAATGGACAAAGGCTTAACTTTTTCTTAATCAGACATCAATTGTAATGCATAAACAGCATCTAAACCTAGATTGAAGTACCACTTTCTTAAAATTTTGTTGAAAAAAAACTATGAAATGAACCAAATGAAGATACGGTAGATATTGTGAAAGATCATGGATCTATGACAAATGTTGAATTATGCCAAAAATTTTATGGCCATAAAAATCAAACATAATTGAAAATGTAAAATGTTAAACATTGCAGACATATCAAAATCTAAAACACCAAGACCAATTAACAAGACACCAGCTGATGCTACTATCTATACAGCGTCAACTGTACACAAACCATAGAGCTCAAGTCAACGACAATAAAAGAAGACTATTTGGTTTCTAAATGAAGTTATTAAGGAGGCCCGTTAGAACTCTCCTTGATGACAGGACTCGACTCAAGTGCATGGGTTAAAGAGTACATTTAATGACCGGCATTTCCTGATTGGAAATACCATGATATGAAGCTTTTGATCTCTCGAATCTAGGATTTCCTCATTGTTTTGATCTCTCGAATCTAGGGTTTCCTCATTGTTTTGTCTCTTGGGTACAGTGGGTATACAATGATTAGGTTTGGTATTTCTTGGGTAACAAATGATAATTTTCTTGTATCTCTGAAGTTTAAAGAGATTGTTTTTTAACTATTTCTAGGATACAGAATGATCAATTTCCGGTATTTCACAGGTCCAGAGTGCTTGAATCGTGTACCTCTTGAGTCCTGAGTGCTTGTATTTCATATTATTTGGATCCAAAGTGCTTGTATTAATATTATTTGGTCCAGAGTGTTTGTATTTCATATCATTCAGATCTAGATTGCTTGTATTTCATATCATTTGGTCCAGAGTGCTTGTATTTCAAATCATTCGGTCCAAAGTGCTTGTATTTCATATCATTTGTATCCAAAGTGTTTTTTTTTATATCATTTGGATCCAAAGTGCTTGTTTTTAATATCATCTGCATCCACTCAGTACTCATATTTCATACCATCCAAAATCAGATTGCAAGAATTTCATACCATCCAAAATCAGATTGCAAGTATTTCATACCATCCAAATCCAGATGGCAAGTATTTCATACCATCCAAATCTAGATTGCAAGAATTTTGTACCATCAGATCCAAAGTGCAAGTATTTCATACCATTCAAATCTAGATTGCAAGTATTTCATACCATCCAAATCCAGATTGCAAGTATTTCATACCATTCAAATCCAGATGG
This sequence comes from Steromphala cineraria, assembly GCA_916613615.1. NCBI lineage: Eukaryota > Metazoa > Mollusca > Gastropoda > Trochida > Trochidae > Steromphala > Steromphala cineraria. The sequence continues at coordinate 16,043,645 of OU744735.1, read as the reverse complement.
CAAGTATTTCATACCATCCAAATCCAGATGGCAAGTATTTCATACCATCCAAATCCAGATTGCAAGTATTTCATACCATCCAAATCCAGATTGCAAGAATTTCATACCATCCAAATCCAGATTGCAAGAATTTCATACCATCCAAATCCAGATTGCAAGAATTTCATACCATCCAAATCCAGATTGCAAGAATTTCATACCATCCAAATCCAGATTGCAAGTATTTCATACCATCCAAATCCAGATTGCAAGAATTTTGTACCACCGGATCCAAAGTGCTTGTATCTTATATCTTTTGGATCGTCATTGTTCGATGCTGGATAAAAACCCTCTCTGAGGGTTGAGAGCAGTCCAGCATATTGTCATAATGAAAAGACATCAGTTCTTGACACCAGAGTGAAAACTCTCCCTGTTGGGTTTAAAGCGAGCCAGCACAGCAATAAAGAAGAGTCCTCAGACTGGAGCTAGCGGAAAAAGGGTTTAACGGCTTAAGGTTATTTTACCAGGCCCTTGGGGACTTAAAAGCAATAAGGGATGTAACCAAACCATCTGTCAAGCAAAGCTCTGCACCAGCTCGCATTAAGCAGTAGAATGTTTTTTGGACACTTATATTATGTCAATCAATAACTTGTTTGATTTCTTTTTAAGAAGTTATTTAATTTGGAAAAAATGTCTTTTTTCTTAAAGATATATAATATTTTTCAATGATGTTTGTGCTTTTTTTTAGTTTCATTACTATATACCATTTATTTTTAAAATAGGAATAGTAATAGTTTTGTACCTTAAAGATACCGGTTACTAAATTTTAATTTCATTTTCAGTTTCATGTTTGCCATCCTTAAAAATTTAGGCAATTTTCTCATTTTCTTTTTTTGTTACTTCGAGTTTATTCTGATTAAAGCATTTTTTAAAAAATTCAACTTTTCTAGTGCAAATTATGCTAAAACTTGCAAAGCTAGTCTTCATGGTTGAGCAAAAATGCAGTGACCATAATGTGAGGAAATCATAAACATTGCTTTCGACCCAAATTATGAAACACTGATACAGGGTGTCAAAAACATGCATTTCAAGCCATGTCCATTCGACTTCTCCTTAGCAATTGTCAGTTAAGTTTCATGAAAAACATTTGTTTAAAGATCCATAAAGTTTCACATGACACTTAGCATTTGTCAGTAAAGTTTTATGAAAAACATTTGTTTAAGATCCATACATTTTCACATGACACTTGGGTATTAAGAGCTTGTGCAAGACTGATTCAATTTTACAATGACCATCATTGTTGTGGTTTTAATTTACACATATATATAGTATATCATGACTCACTACATGTTGTTAACTTTATCCTTAAGCAAGGATTTATGTTTCTCTGTGCAAAAAAAACTATCAAATGAAAGTGGAACTGAAATAGCTCTTGCATACTTAGTATGTAATATGATTTATCTGACATGCAAGGATTCAAATGTTTATTAACTTGCTTAAAAGTTTCTAAAGGTCAAACCATCAGTATAATATTGCAAAATAACATATTGATATTTTATTTTACATGACTATGGCTTTTACAGTTTGATAAAGTTTTCATTTATTTAACAGGCAGTATACACAGTATTGTAAAGGTGAAACTGCAATCATTTTTTTTCTAAATCATCTTTTATAATTAATCAATAATGATATACTTCATATTACTTTTGTGTACATTTTTTCAAGTACCGGTGCTCTTGCTTATCATTTTATGGAAATAAAGTTTAAAAAGGGAGAATTCATGATATGAAATATAAACCACTGATTTTACACAATGAGCATTAAATTTTAATATTTTTAGAATCAAATTACCAAGTTATGTCACACAGGGGGAAATTTCTAAATCAATTGATCTCGTAAATCTTTTTTTGAAATGTCTGTTGAAGTTAATGAACATGCAGAATTAAAAAAAAAATTCAAACAACTGAAGACAAAGGAAGAGTAGAAAAATGCCATTTGGCCCGAGGACACAAAAATTGATGGAATGCAAAAAAAATGTTTTTAATGAGATCCCAGGCGATTTGAATTCAGCTCGTCACAAGGGATTCTTCTAGCATAATTCCATTGTTGGTGTCTGTGACTCATCAGACCTGCCTGGCTGGAAAACCTGAAGATGTTCAGGTCTTGGGGACCTAGCTGGAGACACAAAGGGGGACTGGAAGGGGGAACTGGGAGGTGGAGGAGGAGGGGGGTTTGGAGGGCTGTTTTGGAGAAGGGGATATTCCTCTTTTAAGGGACTATTGAGTGATAGGGAGAGGTATAACAGGATTATTGATTACATTTTTTAAAACTTTTTTCATGAGGACTGGGAAAAAAAAAAAAAGGCGAATAAAAAAGGGGAATTTGGAGGGGATTTTGAAAGGGGAGATATCTCTTATAGAAAGTTACAGGGACTGTTGTTGTGATAGGTTTGAGAGGTCTGGAGATGGTTATAGAATAGCTTCACTTATTTTTTAGAGAACTGAGAAGCAGAGATGAGCAGGAGGGTGGGGGTGGGGGGTGGGGAGGCGTCTGGAATTGAGAATGTGTCAGAGTAAGAGAAACTGCGACTGTTGGCTGATCGCAAAAGGTTTGAGGGGTCAGGGAGTGATTGATTTAGCTTCACTTTTTTCAAAAGAGAGCCAAACAAAATGAGGAATTGGGAAGGTGTGGTGTTTTTTTTGAGAGGGGGATATCTCTAATAAAAAGTTAAAAGGACTGATGGCTATTATTGCAAGAGGTTTGAGGGGTCATGCCGGAGATGGTTGATAAAGAAGAGTTCCACTTTTTCTAAAGAACTAAGAAACAGAGGCAAACAAGTGTTTTTTGGAGAATTTGGAGTGATTTTTGTCTTTTAGTCAGTTACAGTCGATATGTAACCAATATCCGCAGAAGAATACGTTGTTACCAGGTTTTCGGGGGTCAAGATATGTAAGTTGAAAAGCCTTGTTATATATATATTTTATGAGCAATACCCATGGCTCAAGTGCTTGTGGAGAATCCCTCTCAGACAAATAATATTTAATGTACTTGATAACCCAGCTGCTTCTAAACAAATCCGCCTCTCATGTTTCTTAGTCTGAGGCAGTCTTCTTTCACAAAGAAATGTTTGTAATTCAAATTATTAGAAGTATTAATCACAGTATCAATGAGAATTATTTGTCTGGATGCCCGACAATGAAAGGAAGCCCGCACCAGGCCTATACAAGTGTTTGTCGAGTCAGTAAGATTGTTCCTGAACCTATTGTGTGACAATCTAATTCACACAAAGCTACCATTCAAACCATTCTTGTGATTCACCAAGATCTGATTCTGGTACGGATATTCGTAATATTAAAGAAAATGTTGTTTTAGACATGTCTTGTGTCTTTTGAAAATGCACCCTGGCATTTGTGTATCTTTGTAATCTTCTTTATCGATGTCTCTTGCATTTTGATTTTTTTAAACAATCATTACACGATTATATAATTCTTTGAATTTAAAAAATAATTGATTATTGTATAACCCCTTAAATTAGGTTAATTATGGATTTTATTTGGTTTAACAAATATAATTCTCTGGACTTAATTAATGCACCCAATTACTAAATGACAATTAATGATCCTTTTTAAGAATATTTTGACCAGAATTTAATAAAGATTTGAAACTTAATAGCATATATCTTATAACAAGAATGAAAACAGCAAATAACTACTGAATCTTGTAAAATGATAATTATGAAAATAAATTTTCAATTGTCGATAGCAAATCGTTGAAAAGTTGAAATACAATATTTTGTTTTGCTAATTATTCAACATATTGCAGCCAATTTAACCTGTTATAAGAAAACTTGTTGTGAAAAAAATGATCAGTATTTTCTTATTATACTTAACAGTAAATCAAAGTCCACTAGTTATGATAGTTATGTTTTTTATGCCCCCGAATCGGAGATTCCGGGGGTATATTGTTTTTCACCTGTCCGTCTGTCCGTCCGTCCGTCTGTCCGTTTGTCCACAAAAACTTTAACCTTGGTCATAACTTTTGATTGGTCAGAGCTAGGTCTTTGATACTTGACATATGGATCCCTTGTGATGAGACCTTTCAGATGACACCATGACATTTGACCTTGTGACCTTGACCTTGACACAGCGAGCAGGATGCATCCGGGGGCATTCGTGTTTCACAAACACATCTTGTTATGACATACTATTCATGTACATATCAACTTTTAATTAGAATATTTTCCATTATTTGTAATTTCAAACAAAGACCCCTTTGTCTCTATGTTTGGAATTTTCAATGATTTGAAATAACTGCGAGAATTTTTCAAGTGTAAAAAACAAACATAAACATTTTTAGTGTGGTATTTTCCATCTTCCATTCTTCCACCTCAGTTATATGAAGAGCTGTGACCATTATAAGAAAAGCCAGTCTTTCTGGACAACTATTGTTGTTGATTAAAGAGATCTTAATAGATAAACAACACCTTTTACTTCAACTTTTTAAATGGGCATTAATGAAACTGTTTTTCTATGAAATTATCTTTTTGTGTGTTCTTACAATTAAGAATTTGTATCTAGATAAGTGTATTTTCTTAGATGAGCACTAAATTCACATTTCTCTCTCAACTGTGGTGCAAAAAATATATTGTGAATGACTGTTTTTTATTAGTCAAGAATTCAATGTTTTAAACTTTCTTATCATGAGATTCCATACTCATAATCAAGCACGTTTTCATATGACCTTCTGACCTTTCAATGATTATCCATATTAAAGGGTCTTTGTTAACAATAATATTACTAATCAAAAGGTTCTGGTCATAAATATCATCTTTGGCTTAACTCATTTCATTAAAGGCTGAAGGACCAAAAGGTTCCATATTGACATTTGATCTTGGCTTTAGGGAATAAAAATATTGTAAATATCAGATGAAAAAGCATCAATCTTGAGTCATCTCATTAAGGGTTGAATCATGGATCATGTGAAAAGAATAAAATTCACATGATAATATTCATAAAAATCAAAATTGTTCCTAGGATTAAACAAAAAGGGGTTTTCATTTCAAAATTAATACCATCTTGATATGTACATCAGAAAAAGATATGATATAAAATTTGATTACTATCAATTTCATATTCTAAAACGTACCATATCAGATATCAGTAGTATCAAATTTCAATGAAGCATAACCAATGTCATTCAGTTGGCTAATAAATCTACAAATTATATTAAACAATTTCTTTTGAAAAACTACTGAAATTCATAAACTCTAAAATATATTATTATCATTATATTTTGATTCAGATGTCTTTCGTTTTACTGAAAAACAAAGGTATTCAGCAATTTGGAATTTCACACTTTCACTTGGGAAAAGTGACTAATATTGTAAACTAAATTTAGCAATGTAGATTTGATTCTTTTACTTGGCTTCAGAATAAAAAAATGAAAAATTCCTCGTCAACTTAAACCCCTTGTCTTCAAAATTCTGACACTTGGCTTCCAATACCCTCATATCTATCTTACGTATATTATTAGAACAATGACACTAAATGATACTAAATACTAAAACAATGTCCATTTCATACACAAATATATAAACAATATTGACTGCAAAGAGCCCATACATTAATTTCAGTACAATTTTAGTCATTAGAAACCAGCTGTTGCGTAAAACCTTTTCATTTCTGTGAAAAATAAATGTTAAATATTTATAAAATTTTATACATTTACAGATGCATTTCTGTAAATAAGATTCAACAATGAAGATGGGTTTCTTGATTATGATGATTTTGAATTCCAATTAACCAACAAAATTAACATTCATCAGCAACTGGAAACGAGTATAAACTCCAACAAATCACCAAATGCAATATCAAAATATTTCTGCAAAGTTTGTATTAACATACTTAACCAATTTTCAAACCATACTGATATAAAAACAATATTGATCGCAAAACACTTCATACATTAACTAAATTAAATGCAATATAAGTCAATGGAGACCAGCTGTTACCTACGTTTGAGATCATTTATAAACCTGCATAGTCATATAGTGAGAATAAACAGCTGTTGACGTACACAGAATATACACTGACTGAAATCTATAATCACACACTGATTAATGTTGACAAAACTACAGGATTGGTCATATACTGAAAATACCTTAACAGAACGTCACATCTTGCAATCACAAGGGTTTGTACAGAAATTCAAGCTCCAAATTTCAATTTTCAGGACTGTATCAAATTTTTATATAATAAAATAATTAAAGCAAGAGAAATCAATACTTATATACAATTATAGACTGTTGTTGAGGTCAATACCTGTTTTTATAGACCCGAAGGAAAACAATATTGACTGAGGACCAAATTCACCAGTCCATAATTGTCTTATTATGTCTCAGTTAAAAAATCATCAAGATAATAGAAATATATGAACAGAATAAAATCGTGAAAGTCAATGCAAGAGTTTGTAGTGAATTAAAGGAGTTTGCCAGGCTTTTACAAAATTGAGCCAATTTTTATGGCAAGTACTAGTTTTAAAGTCTTTTTACGGCAAAGGGACAATATTCCAGACTTTTTTCACAGCTTGTACGAACATATCGATTAACACCAAGTATTCTGAAGGTATGCAGTTGGTGTGGGTCATCTCCGGAGATTAGCCGTAAATATCTACTAGTCAAAAATAATAAGGGATCATTGAAAAAGTAGATTGATTTTAGGTACAAAATGAAAATGTGCAAATAACAAATTTACAATTGAGAATTATTCCAACATTACCTTAAGCACCACACAAAAAAATCCAGTGATATTCGAGCAAAACTAAGTCCAACAGTTGATGGATTTTTCAGGACTATCTTTGCTAAAAGAATAACTCAACGCTAAACAAAATCACTTTCCATCAAGGACAAAATTTCGTTGGAATGAAGAAATCTGTTATTCAGACCTAAAACGTTAGGCCAAACCACATTTCTTATAGTAGGTTACTATTGAATTAGAGACCCCGAAATTTGTTCTTATCTACGCTAGCAGCGGTATCTCAGCGAGACTAAGTGAATCAGCTTGGTGAAATTCTCTTTCATTTAGAAACGTTGAGTCGATAGAAACCTTTCAGTGAATCAAGAAAAAACCCAGTAACCTTTACAGAGAGTGTTTCACATGACATTCAAAATATGGAAGATAAAGAATTCTTTAAATGAAATACAGAATCTTTACCTTGGAAAATATTGTCATGTATTAATTTTTTTGTTATATATGTCAAAATGAGATGTATTTCACAAATGTCTCAGATTTCTTTTGTGCATGATTTTTAGAGATTTGTGAAAGTTTCTTCTCTTGGAAAGTAGAATACTTTCCTTAACAAATATCTTAATTACGATACTTATGTAAAAAAAAATCAAATTTTTGTCAGTATCTTTATCTTTATTTACCATCCAAATCTCTGTTCCTGAGGAGATATCACTTGTAGAAGACTTAGCGAAATCATGTAGATTTTGAACAAAGCCCTGCAATTAGGAATAAATGTTATCTCATTTGTTTTACATCAGCAAGTAATGATATCACATACAAAATATGATATCATTATAAGCATGTCACAATGTTATAAACACTATGACATCACAATGCTTTAATGACATCACAGTGTTTTAGGATGGTGCAGTGTTCAGAATTTTGATACAAATGTAATGAAAAAAGATTTTGGACGATAAATAGAATATCACACTCGTGTCTTCGGATATGATCACTATGATCAAAATAAAATATACAAGGCAAACCTTGGATATCTGTTACTTTTATGTACTTGTTTTGATATATTTGAAATCGGAAGACGCTATGGTGAGATATTATCTCTCGATGTCTCACCTTACAGTAGTCAGTTAAACAGATAAGTAGAATGTCTCTAGGATAATAGCCAAGTGTGGGGGAGTTGATCATTATTCTACATCTACCGGTGTCAGGTTAATAGAATGAATAGATCCATAGGGAATGTCTGAATAAACACCACAATTATATGTACTTGTGTGAAGTGATTACACTTATTGTGAAATGAAAAATCATATTTTGAATTATTGAACATTAATAATGGACTTGGATGGTAAGATTTGGTGGTAATATTCCTAACAATAGATAAAGAAATGATTAACAGAGTGGTAAGCGTATTCAACTTTAGATAGAGTGACTTAGGGTTCGAATCTGCAAACCTTAAGATCCCAAACAATCCATTTTGAATTTATAATTTTTCGTCCGCAGTATAGAAGTATTCTACTAACTGCAGGACCAGGTGCTGCCTGCAGGTTTCACTGCAATGCAGAGCTACAATCATTTTCAGGCTTACTCCCTTCAATAATACTAGCAGCCGTAATATCAGTGAAATACTTTCTAAAGCAATGTTAAACCTAAATCACCTAACCTGACCACAATAATGAATGCTTAGACTACAGATTTAAAAAAAAAATCTCTTTCCTGGCATGACTTCTGATAAGAATGAATAAAAACAGTCTGAATGACAATTTACAGAAATCTGTTCTATAGTGAATATTATTGAACAGCTTCAGGACACTATAAGGATATCAAGGAATATTTTGTAACCTCTAAATAAATGGTTACTTGGTATCAAAATCTAGAAGGTATAATTATAATACCAAAGAAATGTCATCAACGAATATTCTGTGCCCAGTAGATAAATGGTTAATTGGTATCAAAATCTAGAAGGAATAATTTGAACACCAAAGAAATGATGTCAACGAATATTCATTGCCCTGTAGATAAATGGTTAATTGGTGTCAAAATCTAGAAGGAATAATTTGAACACCAAAGAAATGATGTCAACAAATATTCATTGCCCTGTAGATAAAAGGTTAATCAGTGTAAATATCCAGAAGGTTTGATTTTATTATAAAATTTTGTATTTTGTAACCTGCGAAGAAGTGATATCAATATCCAGAAGGTTCCATTTGAATATCTTAAAAATCTACAGAACACAAAACAACATCGAGAGTCATCAAGCAGTCCACAACAAAGTTTACCTTTTAAGAGCCATGTTGCCATGGCAACCAGAATCATCCATCCATAATGTCCAGTGGCCATGATGTCATACACCTGGTCAACATCTTCATGTAACCGCAACTTCATCAACAACTCCAACTTCTTATCATAATCATCATCTTTACATAATCCCTGGAAACTTCAACATTGAACTCATTGTTCAATATAATGGTGAGTTCATAGAAATAGTTCAGTGTATCTCTGGAAACTTGAACATTGAACTTTCAGTCCAATAAAATGGTCAGTTCATTGAATAAGTCCAATGTATCTCTGGAAACTTCATCATTGAACTTTTAGTCCAATGTAAAAGTCAGTTCATAGAATAAGCCCAATGTAATTGTCAGTTCTTAAAATAGTTCAATAACATGCTCCCTTCAAAGAATAGGTCCAATGTAGGCATCAGTTCAAGGAATTAGTCCAATAAAATGGTCACAAAGAAAGTCATTCCAAGAATTTTGCCAATTTGGTGAAAAAAACAGTGCAGTTTCAACTTCTTCTTTTGGTAATAGTCTCCATGCAAAGATGTTGTCTTAACATTTTTGAAAGATTCTTAAATCCTTAATCTATTTCTTAATTTACAATATAAGATGAGGTAATATCAGTCTACGGAACACCAATTTTCTCCTGCAGATATAGTAAACTTCATAAGGACGTCGTTGAATTAAATTAGGCTTCATCAATGGAAATTCCTTTGCTGTAATTCTATAAGAAATCAGTCTACACACATCTCTGTCTGCATAACTAGATTGGTCCTCTGTCTGGTTCTAATATATTCATACATATATTTTCAACAAATCTCTTTCCTTTGGATATTGAAATATATGGTTATGTACTTCAATCTGGACTGAGTATTAGTTTTCTATATATGGAACCATTTCCATTTCCAACTTTTAAATTTTGAAAACAGACAGCTTTCTTTTGAAAATGAGTTGGTGTTTTCATCAAAATTGAATTTCACAGTAATGGAAATTCAAATTGAAATTTTTTTTAAATGTAAATCTCTCAAGTTTCTTTATCCATATGAAATGATTCAAAGGCTTCAATTTGCACTTCACAGAATTAGTATCCACTGAAACAGATTTTAATTCAGCAATTTCTCTTAGTTCAGCTAAGACCAATCCGTTCTTGAAGTGATGAAGCTGAATCTAATGAGTTCTTGCTTCAAATGAAGTCTGTTAGCAATGGGTGATGAATTATACATGGAGTAGGTCTGACTTCATCAAGTGATACGAGTATCCAATTCAAGAACCAAATGTCCATTTCATGGACATAGATACCATAGATTGAGTCCAAAGTTTATCCCTTATTGTTAATATGTCACAAATATATATTCTCTGAATCATATACCCTCTGAAAATCACATCACATTGTTAACAATTCAAGTTCAGTTTTGGATCTATTAGTCAAAGGTGTTCAGAAAACTGAACAAATCAGAGCATTTTGTGTATTTCACAGTTCACCGTCCAACAATAACTCCTGAACATGTTTATCTTGGAATCACCAGTTAATCAAGTTCCGTGTCCTCAGTTCACCCATAAAACTATCTCCGATCACATCACACAACACAACTCGTCAAAGTGACCATCGTCCATGATAATGACCCATTCATGTCAGTAATGGTCAGCCTTCAATGATTCCTTTGACTCGTATAATCCGTTCAGGAAACTGAAAATTGATCCGTTCCATGATAACTTCAGCTGACCCCTAAAGTTCTTCACATTGTCCATATCAGAAAACTAACTCCCTGAAATGCTCAAACATCGCAGCACCCTTGGGCCTGTTTGCTATTATCTCTTATCTTAGCCTGATATCATCCACACAACTCACAATAGTTTGTTCACTCAAAAAAGTTTGATATCAGCACATTTTCAAGTAATTCACTCCAGACGAAAGTATCTCCAAATAAATGATTTTTAAAATTTCCAACAAGCCTTTTTGGTTACATCTTGCCTTGAGTTGATATTTTCTCATTCAAAATGTGTTTTCTTCATTCAAAGCAGCTCAAAACAGGCTCAATTTAAACAGAGAGTAACTATTGTTATATCCTTGTTTGTAGATTCATGCATGAACGACCACAAGGATTAAAGAACTGCACATTGGATACTTTTAAAACCATAATGACTGAGGACTTCCCCTTCTGTCCATCCGAAACGGTACAGCGGTCAAATGTCTGAAATCCTCTGCCCAACAATGGACACTCAATGACCAGCCACGCGACCCTCTGATGAGTATTTCCGAGTGCAGGGAGTCTTGCTGAATGTCCGAACCACGGGAGTTCTTTCTTCGACTGACCAGCCACGCGGCTCTCAGCTGGGTTAATCAGCCTGCTATAGTTTGTTCAAATTATGGTGTGAGGAACAAGCCTCACATAATTTAGGTTGTTTGTTTTATGTCCAAATTTGTATCAATATCTGGTAGGGATTCAATTCTTATTGGAGACAGAGTCACAGTTTGTTATTTGGAGTTATCCAGATCTGTTATGATGCTCAATAATAATGTAAAATCCAAATCCCATTCATCCAAGTTCTGCACAATAAATCTGCATCCAAAAGTGACACAAGTTCCTTATATTTGGATGACAAGTCACACAATCAAAGTCTGAAGTAGGATTTACTGCTAGAGTCTTTGAAACTATCCATATAAGACCAAGGTATGTAACAGCACTGATTCAAACAAGACTATACCAGATATCACAACTCTATCAAATGACATCTTCGCCAGACATGACAGCTATATAGAAGACAAGCAATTTTCCTAAAGAGGAAGACCTGCATAAAGACTCCCCTATAGAAGAAAGGCTACGCGTCTCGCCCCTGTCATCTCAGTATTGGAGACAGATTCTGCCCCTCACACTCACAGCTCTATAGAAGACAAGCTTTGGTCTCACAAAAGAGGAGTGTCTGTATAAAGACTCTCCTATTCAAGAAAAGCAACGCTTCTCGCCTCTGTCATCTCAGTATTGGAGACAGACTCTCTCACACAGTTCATAGAAGACTCTTCAAAGAAGTGACACAGTTTTAAGGCTCTGGACTCTGTGGAGAGAGAAATCTCTATAAATTCTCTCCTATTGAAAGCAAGGCTACGCTTGGTCGTGTATTCGTTGTTCAGCGTGAGTCGGGACTCTAGTGAATGACACGGAGTCTCGTATCACATCTGCACTCGGTTGTCAATACAGCCCAGCTGTCTCACGGAGCTACGAGGACAAATCTCCATCCTCGTCAATAGCCCACTCTGGAGTCTCCTACAATGGTTTCATCTGTTCACTGATTTCTATGCTTTACTTTATGGTTCTGTGTTTATAACTGTTATATGGCATTTAGTGGAATCATTTCATATATATATTATTGTTTTAGTATGATTTTCAAAATATGAGGAAATATCAAATTACAAATTTGAATTTTAACATTAGTTTATATTGTAAATCAATATTTAAAAATCTTATTTTTTAGAAATTAAGTATTTTCCACAATTATTTTCTTTGGAGCCTAAACTGAACAAAGTGTTCAAGTTTCTATTTATTATATCAATTCTACATAAAAGCAAAAAAAAGCTTTTAAAAATGTTTTTTCATTTCAGTAACTTTCCCCTTCATTTATCACCTTTTTGAAAACAACCTTAGTATCTAACGGTATGTCAAAACATTACAGAAACTTGTTGTATATCCATAAAATTGCCTTCACATTCTTCGCTTAAATAAGGCTAAAACTGTATGATTCATGTATGCAATAATTACTCTTATTTGTATCAAAAGGGAATGTGTTTTAAAGTTGTTAAAGCTTTTCTGCCTATGCTGAGAAGTAGGGTTTGAGTATTTTGGGACTATGGTAATAAACAGAATATTATATTCGTGCCCATGACATACTATGTTTACGACACTCATACCAAATATCAGTATATCCATCGCTCTCGCTCTGGAAATACTAATACTTAACCACTCGTGTTGTAATAGAGGATGTTTTATGAGTGTCCATGAACACTCATATAACATTGTCAGATCCGACTTTTTTAATTCCTAGAAATGAACCTCACATACAATGCTTTAACAGCGTTTTCAGGATCGTATCACATGTACAGGGTGTGACTGATATAAAACATATCAGTACTCGATACCCTCATATCATATTTTGCATTTTATAAGGGGACGTTGCATGTTATATTTCAAATTTTATGGTTTAAAGTTTAACTGATACGTGAATGCTAAATCTATTATTTTTATAGTGTCAAAATCTTATTACACAAATCAATTCTATTTATGAAATAATGCATGATCCATACTCTTCATTTGTTTTGACAACACAATTAATACCTATCCCTTTATATTTTTTGTGGAAAATAATTGTAATATGCATTTTCATGAAAATCAGTAAAATTATGAAAAACAAAAGACTGAAAACCACATTGGGCACATACACATATTATCTTTCTTTCATATAACAAGTTTTATTAACCTAAGCTTTACCCTTTTATCAAATATACTTTGGCAGCAGGAAACCGGCTAAGTATAAATTGATAGAATTAGGGAAACCATAAATGAACTACACATGCCATGTATCATTAAGGTAGGAAATATAGTAATGCTCCGTAAACACATTTTTATGGTAGGTTTCCATAAAAACTAAGAAATTCTTATTCATTCATTAATACTTAAAAAAGAATTTAAAACAAGGCTTTATGATTAATTAACTAAGTTCATCAAATTAGGCTCCAGATAACAAATTTTAATATGTATTTCCATGGAAACCAACAAAATGATAATTTTTAGAAAGTTGAAAACCCCAAAGGTACAATGATAGTTACATAAAGCAAGGCTTAACAGTTTTTGAGTTCTACTCTGGATACAATGTGATCATAGACAGATGAAAATGACAAACAGGGACTGCTTTCACAAAGCAACCTTTACTAAGGTTCACCTTAAAGGGGCAGTAGCATTTTTAGGGGGAATATAAGGTGTCAGAAAAATAATTTTTTTATTGAAAGACAATGTATTTAAACTTAATGAAGCAGTAATAATTCAAATATATAACGTAAAGTTTAGCCACGCGATTCCTTTTTCTTACACAACATGAATAAAAGGTTTTCACACAAAATGGCTGCCAATGGATTTATTGTGAATCTTCATACTTTGTCCTATGACTATGGATGATTGGTTTGTGTATTGAGATTTTCAACACTGTCAAAATAATACATTAAGCATACAGATACAATTATCAGTGAGAAATTTAAAATACTAAATTATCAAAAAACATGCTACTTCCCCTTTAACTCCCATACTTTAACATTGCCCTAAGGTTACCTTAAGGACTTACGATCACTTTAGGGCTTTGTGAAAGAAGGCCCAGACAGACAGACCAAATGACTATATATATCTCCCAAATCATATACTGATCGAGGTACAAAAGAAACTTTACAGCACAATTTATTTTAATTATTAGAAATTTAAAAGCAATTAGATGTTATTAATTATTGCATGGTCACAATAATTTTAAACCTTTTCGCAGTATTTTCAACAAATTTTATGGTGTCTGGTATATTTTTTATCAAATGAAGAAAGGGGTCAAATCAAAATTTACACCCTGCAAACATGAAGAAGAAAGCCCATTCATTAAGTTTTAAAAAAAATATGTCTTATATATAAACAGTAGTGTTTTATCAAAATAATTTTTAGAAAATTACTTGTAACAAAATAACAAGTTTTGTACAAAATAACAAGTTTTGTACAAAATAACAAGTTTTGTAAAAAAAGTTTTGTGATTCCCGGTCGCGTCATAACAAAAGACGTTAAAAGATGGGAGTTGTTGCTGTCTTGCTTGACACTCAGCATTGTAAAGGCAGAACAACGCATTTACTGGCGCTGCACTGTGGCTGCCGGGTGCTTCGACACAAAACAAATTTTCAATATGTATGTATGTACTGAGGACAATAATGTGTTATTATTATTATTATTATTATTAACAATTTAAACAAGTTAACTGAAAGAATTTTAAAACTTAGTTCAGTTATAGAGTAACATGCACATGCACATGGAAATTATTCCTCATGGCCATTTGTTCTTTGTTCAAGCTCCGTAGTGTGACATTGTTTGATATTTCAAAGCATCTCTAGCCATCAAGTAGCGTCACTCTCTGTATTTTGCCCCAAGCCATTCTGTAAGAGGTTGCCTCACACCGGTGCCAAACAAAGGAATTTGGAATAATGGCAGTCACGGGCTAATCTTAAGTTTGTCTGCTGGGGATTTAGTCTGGCAGACTTTTCTTGTTCATGGTTGGCGCCAGAAGATTAATCAGTTCAAGGCAAACTTTGGTAAAATGAGCAAAAAGTTGACTTCTTTACTCTTTGATGTGAGCGGATGATAAAACATGCAATAAATTAAATGCAAATAATTGGGCCTGCATCCATTTTGATAATTTCTGATGCCATATCATCAGTCAAAAGATTAAAATGGTTATTATGTGCTAATGTTATTTCTGTAATGCTTGTAGGGTAAGATTTTGTGGGGAAATGCTGAGAATAAATGAGTTTCCTTAATTCTTGAAGACAAAAAGTGAATTTCTTACAATGATTGAAAAAATTCATTTACAGAAGAATTAAAAAATGATTTACTATTTAAATTCCAGTCATCCCTTATTTACATCACACAATTGAAAAGATTAACAATGTTCCAATGCGTAACAACATTACACTGTATTTTACAGGTAAAACAGTTTAAAAGAAAAAGACTATTTAAAAAAAATGGCAATAGTGCCACAAATTGATGGAATGTTGGGAATCAACTACAAATCATTTAAGAATTCCAAGAATTGATTAAGATTTTTGTTACGAATGTTAACAAATGCTAAAAAATTCCCTTTAGTGATGATTTGTGACAATTCGTCACATAGTAAAATAGGGACATTAGATGACAAAGAAAATAAATACATTTTACAAATATGTGTACATCAAAATATGAAAAAATCACTTGACAGCAATAACACAAGTTGTTTACACAAATATAGATTTAATCATTTTCTGTTTACTTGAATCACCTTATCAAATTCAGCATCTTATCAACAGACTTTTTGAAATGAAAATGTTCAATCCACTTACCGGTAATACTGATAGTAATAATATGTTAAATTTATTTGGCAACTAATATAGTTATTGATAAAGTACTCTAAGGTGTTTTACACCATAAAATTAAAAGATAGTAAAATTTCATAGTAAGAAGTAATCTGAATAAAATACAATTAAAAAGAAATGAAAGATGAAAAGAGAGTGTGATATTAGACTACTTTAAGGGGACAGTAGCATGTTTTTTTAAATTTTATGTTTTAATTTTTTTACTGACAATTGTAAGTTAATGCTAAATGTATTAGTTTGATAGCATCAACAATCTTATTATACAAACCATTGATCCATAGTTAGAAAACAAATTATAGAGAATCACATAAAGTCCATTTGTGGCCATTTTTGTGTGAACACCTTTAATGCATTTTGTCACATTAAATATTTGATTTATTACTGCTTCATTTAGTTTTAATACATTGTCTTTGAAGTGGAACCATTTACTTTCATTCTCCTGACATCATCTTATATTCCCCCTAAAACATGACCTGTAAAAAGGAGCTTTTAAAAAGATGTGTCTTGAAATCTCTTTTAAAAGAATTAAAAAAGGTCCACTTTTATTTAAAACATTTATAGAAAGGGCATATTGTGCCAATTTGATTATAATGTCCAAGGGTTGCCAATATGTCCTTACTGTGACCTGCTAGGGCGCAATCAAAAGCGGCAGAACATACTCGTGGGAGTCTCCAGAGTCTCAATTTACTCCGGAATGAGAGAACATGGTTTGGTGTCGAGAAATGTCCAGTTCTAATCAATATCTTATCACTGACCTCTCTTGTCTCTGAAGGTAAGATTGTAATTATCATATATTTACCGGGGGCATAGCTCAGTGGTAGAGTGTCCGCTCGTCACCCGGAAGACCGGGGATCGATTCCCGGTCGCGTCATACCAAAAGACGTTAAAAGTTGGGAGTTGTTGCTGTCTTGCTTGACACTCAGCATTGTAAAGGCAGAACAATGATTTAACTGGCGCTGCACTGTGGCTGCCGGGTGCTTCGCCACAAGAAAAATTTCCAATGTATGTATGTACTGAGGACAATAAAGTGTTATTATTATTATTATTATTATTATTATTTCACTGGACAATGTATGGACCTCTGCAAATTAACATGTTGTAAGTTGCATCAAATGCTTTGATAAATTTGTTGTGGGTCTTATGACACCCGGATTTTGGGGGGATTTCATGAAAGAAAGCAGCTACTTTTACAATATTATTAAAATGAACTCTATGTAGTGATAGCATATTATAACATCTATACATATGATATATGACAAGACTTATTCTGACCAGTCTGTAGCTGGGGTTTCCACAATCGTGGCACCCATGATTGGCTTTGTTTCTTATTGTTTTAATTTACCGAAAGTACGCTTGTCTTCATCAAGTTTTCAAATCTAAATCAACAAAAATTACCCTCAGTGACATTATCCAACTAGGTTGAATATGATCATGTACAGTAGAACACGGATATAGCGAACACTCGGATATAGCAAAAAAGGATTCAAGTCCCATCCCTATATAATATCATTAAAATCATATGCGTATAGCGAACACCGAATATATAACCAAATATTTTGGTCCCTTGGAGTTTGTTATATCCGAGTTCTACTGTACTTGTATAATAAATGAGTAAACTGAAATGTTCCAAAGAAATGCCTTTCCACAAAAATACCCCAATAGGACTGTCCCTTTGGTGCATTTCTTAACAATACAGCCCTTCTAAGAAATAGTCAGTCCTCCTATATCCATGTTAACACTGTTCACATTTATCATAACATTACATGGCTTATACTGATGAATAATCTTAGGCAGAAATTCTGTCATATAATCTAGGCCAGAGAAGATATAAATTCAATGTGAGTCTGTGCTGCACTACGATTTTTTAAGAGGGACAGTCCTATTAGGGTATTTTAAATGGAAACGAAATTCAATGGGACATTCCATTTTAGAAAAATACATTAGAACTATTATATATTAATTGCATGAATCTAATTTTCGAACTTTGATACCCTGAAGACACACAGCAAATGTGGTTATGCTATCTTTAATGGTTTCTGAGAAAAAATGTCCCCTTTGAGGACACCCTTGAACAGAGTCTAAAAACACAAAACAAGGGCAATAACTCTTAAAACAAAATAATTGGACGGTTATGATTTTTGAATTCCATTAAGGTATTGATATCCTGAAGACACACTGTAAACTTAAGAAGTTCCGAGAAACAGTGTCCCCTTAATGCAATACTTTTGAACAGAGTATAAAAATGAACAAGGACATTAACTCCATATAAAATAATTGGCGATTCACATTTTTTACCTTCATCAAGGTATCGATATGCTGCAAATTTGGTTATCCTATCTTAAATAGTTTTTGCGAAAAGTTGTCTTTTCAAGTACAAGTTTCCACTAGAATAGAATAGAAAATTTAATTTAAATAAATATAATGCAATTGGTTTTATTTTGATGAAAGTTAATACTGTACAAAAGTTATTCAAATTAACATTGCATACATTGAACTTTAAGATATGATATGATTATATTTCTCATAAACTTGAAATAAGAACCATTCATAAAATTAAAGGCACAAGTATCTATATACCGTATTTGTCCTATTAAGCGCCCCTTCCCTAATAAGCGCCCCCTATTACAAATTTCAATATAACAGAGTTTTATCCAATCGATAGCAAGCTTCTGTCCGAGTCATGGATTATCCATGTTCAATATAGGACTAAGTTGAACTGTCAAACTCTGCGCACCACATGACCATGTAAACACTGCAGTGATATCAACTGTTTGATGGGATATGGTAGGATGCTGTAGGGAGGTGATAACCCTGTATGGAGATTAGAGTGGTTTTGTGTCTCAAAAGCTGAGAGACCCATTATTGTTTGTAGTAACATGCTAATTTATAGTCCATTATCTAATTAACTAATTAGGCATTTTGACAGTTTTTATCTGGAACCTTAAATCCATGTAGTGCCAAATATAATCCTCTTTTATCCAAATATTTAACATAAAAGGGACTTTTCATACAAGATCAAAAGTGATATCATTTCAGATCAAAAGATAACATTTCTTTTTCTAAAATCAGATTAGATTGTAAGCGATCATAAAACCATATATCTGTTACTGGTTCAGTGAAAAATTAAAAATAATTTTTTTTCCAAAAATGCTCCTCTACCCCTTTAAATCAGTTTTTGTGATATATTGCCCAATTAATAAAAATACTATTGAAATAATTAAATTGCGTAACCTGTAACATATATTGGTATTGTGATATTGCACAGCCCTATAAACCAAACTTCCTGACGCTAAAAACAGAAATCCATGCAAGTCAGACCTGTCTACTTCCAAGCTCAAGATAATGAATAATGACTAACAACTTGCATTGTCTAAATGATGATTTATCTCAGATGACAAATTTTACAAAGATAGTTTGAAAATCAGTCTAGGGCTTCTTGGTTAGGTGTTAATACGATCGGGGATCAAAAGAGTATAAATTGGATTCGTCGCCCGATCTGGGGATAATTATAGCGATCATGAATATGCATGAGATAGTTAGCACAAGCTGTCTTTTGATGTGGTGTATCATTACATGAACTGATGGTGTTAAGTTCTTTTATAGGCAAATCATTCACTTTTACAACTTATTCTAGAGACATTTAATTGGACAAGAAGTGATAATTTATCAAAAGTTCTTTATGAAAATATGTTCCTCTTTGCACTTACAAAACCGTATGTACGTTTGTTTCATAAAATAATTCATTGCTGAAAAGCACTATCAAATTTGACTTACTATTATAAAAGATACTAAAGTGAAATAGATAATCATAATCTTAAAAATACGGTAATTAAGATTTTCTGGATAGTTTTCGATAGTAAAATTTTTTATCACATTTTGGAGTACATTAAGACAAAGCATAACTCTAGAATGTAGTACCTGAAATTTGTACCTTAGTTTTTTATGTGTGTCACTTATAAATGCCCTATAATCATATTAAGAAAATAAGTTTTGATAACATTTGATTTTACTTATGGACAACAATTGTAGACATTTAATCTCTGAGAGTATAATCGTCCAAAGCTTTTATTAAGCTGTTTTTTTTCTATAAATGTTTTCGATTTGAACAATATGATGTAAACTATAATTATTTAAAATGGTTGATAAGGAGTTTAGCACTGATAATCATTAAATATAGCTACCATTAAAAGTAAATATTTATCGAAAATAACAGAATAATTAAACTGATGCTTTAACACCAAAATTTTATACTATTATATGCAATAAATTTCGGATATGGTAACAATCCCTTGTTGATTAAATCAATGAAAATAAATAACACCACAATATACCATTTCAAATGATGTGAATAAACAAAGGTTTTGGATTTCGAAAAAAAACAATTCGTCAAAAAGACCTTCTGATTTATTTGATAGATAAAAGAAAAAATTGTGTATCACAAAAGTGATTTTAGAAATAAAGTTTACAACAAAAAGGGACCTCAGATTTATTGATACATAAAAGAATAAATCTTTAATACAAAAATCACAAAGTATCATCAGCATCATATTTTACACAGAAACAAAGCATTTTTGTTACGGTTGAACTCATTCAACAATTTAGACAATGAAATTGTTCAACAACAGTTAGAATCCTGTTATGCAACATTGCACCAGTCCAAAATCATTTATAATTCATAAAAGTCAAAAACTCGATTGATGTTTCTAATGAAAAAAATAGCTCTAGTTGAAGTTCATCCCACGAGGGAGATCTCGTCAAGTCTTTTGTTTAAAATCCTGTGCAGTACTGCATGTGCATTGCATGAGCTTGACAGAGCATAATGCACATGCAGACAACGGTATTGATTTTTGGCGTTAAAATTGAAAATAGCGACTGATTTGAGCAAATTCGTCCCTAATTAATGTCATTTTGCTCGTATGACTAATTTGTTGAGAGTAAAACCAAGCGTTGTAATATGTTGTGTGACACTGTTTAACAGACAGAAATTTGTCACCGTGAAAGTGAAGGAATTGGGGAACCAAAATTTGTTTAAAAATTAAATTTGGCTTGAAAATATTAAATCTAGCAAAGAAACAATTCAAGTGAATATTGCTTGGTTCATTTAATAAACATCCCAGCAGGCATTTTAACGTTGAACCAACGTTGAAACAACGTCGTTTATCAACGTTGAATTGACGTCGAATTTTGATTGGATTTGAAATTTGCCGCGACGTCGAAACCTGACGTTGTTTCGACGTAGAAATGACGCTAATAGATACGACGTCGCAACAACGTTGGTATAACGTTATCTCGACGTATATACGATATTGTATCAACGTTGAAACAACGTTTTATTGACGTATTTTTAACGCGACATCAACGTCGATACAACATGGCTTTAACATTGATACAACGTTGATACGATGTTGCTGCAACGTTGGTAAAAAGTTAATCCCATTTCTAATGATGCTGAATAGATATGATGAGAGACGTTTTTCAATGTATATAACACTGCAGAGAATCATAGAGACCGAAATCGTATCATAAAAAAAGTAAGGTATATCGTCGGGAATAGCTGTATAAATTCAACCAACAAATTAACAAGTCAAAAACAAACCGAGGTAATGATTACATAAATGTTTATTAATCTTTTATACATTTCTATGAAAAGCAGTCTTATCATGTATTCTTGTATATGTTTCTTCACAGCGTTGGCCATCAGCAAAGTTCTGTACAAAAGAAAGATAAAAGTAAATGATTTGAAAAATCAATCACATAAATTGTATATGTCGACCCCTTATCAAATATGTGCTAATAACTTGTTCTGCTCTTTTGAATCCTGCCTTGAATGACTTTTGTGTGCATTATAACTGATTTATTGTTTAATTGTTAACTTATTTAAAATTTGAAACTGGTAAAATAAAAATGAAATGAATGTCGAATCATCGGAATGGCATTTACAACAGTATACACTATATACATACCTGAGGGTAGTTTGACAGATCAACTCCCAGAAGCACGTGCATGTATCTTCTCTGCTTCGCCAGTCTCCAGCTCTCTCCTCCCTCTCAATCAGCAGACTCTGAGAAAATTTTTATAATATTCATGTATTATATTCAAATATAATCAATAATATCCTAACACATTTCTTTAAAACACTTCTTGATTCGCGGATTCCTTAAAACATAACTGTAATGGAAGTGAAAAGGTGTCAGTGAGGAATTTGCCTTAAAATTAATTTGTATATATATATACACATTATAATTATACAATGAATCGTACATGTCGGTTCAAGCTTAGGTGAGTTGATATCAATCTTAGTCATATAGATATAATGCTAAACTGTAATGCATTAAAATATTAGATGGTCTGGTCACTGGTAATATTGTGTTTTGCAAGGAAATAAACAATTGAAAACGAATTTCATCCATCAACAGTTCAGAAAAAAGTATGTGGTATGCCATTATTCCGTCATATTTGAACATAATTATATGATTAGTCTGATACAAAATTAATAAAGTTAACAATGAAAATAAAATCAACTTAATATAGCTGGAGCCCTTCTTGTTCTTAAATACGGGCGTATAATTTATACTTTTGGCAAATGATATTTCAGTTATCAATAATTATTATACCAATTACATCAATACTGTAGGCCTACATGTACATGTATACATGTCCAAATAGTATGATATGTGAATATTTGATGTCTTTCATGAATATGACGCAATTGGGAACAACACTATTACAACAACCCTAACGTATTAAACGTAAGTAGCCATATCTTTCTATGACGTGATCATAGTTCAAGTGACGGAGTCATTCAAATAATTGATCAAAATTATATAGTTTTAAACTGAGATGATTGCCAATCTACCCGGTTTAAACACAACCCTTTTCATGATCTTTTTCCAACAAAAATAATACGGGACAACGCTGATTATGATGCACTCATTGCCACTCTATGATAACAATTCAACTGCTGTTTCATTCAAGCTGATGCTCAGAGTAGATAGTTATTAATCAAAAACAACAACGAAACTGTACACGTACAGTGAACGCTCTGAACCAAATGAACTCCTAAACAGCTGATCGAATACTTTACGAGCTCCGTGCAACACCGGTTACGGTATCAAGCACTTAATGCTATGCCACAACACTGTACGGAGTTCAACAATGTTGCGGACACAAGTTGAATGACAGCAGAAGTTTCGAACCTATGACTTTCTTTTATCATCGTGACTCACTTAACTAATTAAACAAATGCAATTTTTCAAATAATAGTTTAATATTAGTGCTATAATAATATATAATCGTACTAGATCTACAGTTGCCTTGGCACTAGGCCTACTGCAGTAGGCCAACAGAAGTCAACGAGATGCGTTCAAATTTTGACGTGTCTAGAGTGTAATTTGAAACTCAATGAGGGAAAGTTTAATAGATCAAGGGAAATACTTACCATTTCAAAATAGTAGAGCGATGTCAGTGCACCCGAATCGTGATCCGATATAACATCTAACAGGACGTTGATTTCCCCTTACAGTTACATCGACCGACAAACATGGCGACGAAAGAACTAAGATTGTGACGTAATAGTTGAAACTATGACGTCATCAGCATTTGTGCTGGCGCGAAAATGTGTATGCTTGTTGGCGAACAAAGTAACGTCGGGAATATAAAAAAAATGATTTTTTTTAGTTCATACGCCGTTTAGGGAAACAAATTATCGGCAAATATTGTTTATGAATAAAGTGATCACGAATTTTCAAGTGCTAGCCTATTCACGAAACAATGCTTTTAAAACGGTATATTTATTCATTTATTCATTGATAGATTAATGACTGTTTTACATAAATTCATGTAACTAAATTATATTTGAAAATGACTTTTAAAGTGTACTTTTTTTACTGATTTCATATCTATACATTTTATTGGTAATTCGAAAAAGCTTTATTATAAAAGGAATGGAAAAGGTTAAACTTTATAAAGGAAAACAACTCTCTTTAGCGCTCTTTACAAGTTTAAAGGCGAATATCACACAATTTTAACAGACACTTATTCGCGTTTTTAATGAATGATCAACTAACAAACGAAAATCTTTAGTTTCACAAGAGACAGACGTGCTTTCATCTGATATAATTCGTAGGTTGTAAAATCGGAACAACGTAAGGTCATTTATCAACATAAATCTCAAATACATAGACGTCGGAAATAGAAACGTTGAAACGACGTTGTGTATCTTGATTTTCTCGACGTCGAAAGAACGCCACCTTAACCGAAATAACCGACGTTGAAACAACGTTGTTCAGTCAACGTCGAAATTACCGACGTCGGGGCAACGTCGTTGTTATCGACGTCGAAAATACAGACGTTGTAACAACGTCGTTAAATCAACGTCGAAATTAAAAACGTCGAAGCAACGTTGCCTTTATCGACGTCGAAATTACTGACGTTGAAACAACGTCTATTTTAAGTTGAACGACGTCGCGACAACATCTAAACTATAATCCAACGTCGATTCGACGTTGTGTGCCTGCTGGGATGTTTGAAAATTATTTTATTTTGCATAAAATCCATATTTCTTTTTACGTCATCCACAATAGAACAATTTTTAAAAATAACTATGAATGTGTTCAAAACCATAAATACCTTTAAATAAAGAAACCTAAAATATTTAATTTGTCTTACATTAGGGATGTTGGCAAGAACGCTTTTGTTGGCTTATAACTTTCATCCTCATTTTTAGTTTGTTATTGCAAATTTTCATTAATGCCAATAATATTATACATAAGATATAATTATATATTTAACCAATTCTATATCCAATGTCATTTTCCTCTGACTACCATGACTTAAGGAGGTTGGATACAAAATATCGAGGTATTAAGAAATAGCTAAATTTGGTCTTATTTTGTTGAAAAATATGTCTTGAATCAAATTGTGTCATAAAAATACCATGTCACCACAGTTATTGTTCGAAAAAGGGCCCATCCGTTAGGGCACCCAATGGTGAAAATACAATAATTTAAAAACTCCTTTTCAAGATAACTTTGGAACATAATTGTAATTTAAATGTTTTTCTATTAAGCCATTGCAGTATGTAAGTAAACTAAGTCGGAAAAAAGGAACTTGAAACTAATATGAAGTAAAGACATGCAAATAACCTTTTTCTTTGTATGATTATTTTTGTAAAATATTATTCTTTTATGAAAAAAAAATCAATTTCTCGTATTAAGATTTTTTTGAAAATTATATATTTTATAGTTTATACACACTAGAATAAGATTAAAAAGAAAAAAAGATATGTCACCAGCGGATAACAGAGATATTCACATTCAATTAAGCCACATCAATGAAAATCAACATCCAGGGGAGATAACTCTTCATTGTCAACATTACCCTTTTTAGAATTTTTCATTAGTTTTTAAGGTTAATTAGTGAAATAAATTTTATCATAAAACAAATACTTATGTTCACAAATATAACATAGTCATTGTTTTTTGTTAAACTAAATCATTATTTAATTTTTTAGTTTTTTAATCTCACACTTGCAGTGAAAAATAAACAAAATAGCATAAACTTTAAAATAGCTCAATCTGATTATCTGACTGTTGCGGATGTGCAGAAACAAAGGTATCCAACCTCCTTAAAAAGAGAATACTAAGCTACATCTCGTTTAATAACATTTTTAATAAAATGAGTGAATAACCAGTTTGGTAAAGGAGCAAAAGGAATTAAACACTAGCAGGGGAGAGTGAGGCAAATTGGGACAGTTGGTTCATTGGGACCCCCCACAAAACAGTTATTTTTAGATGTGCAATCACATCATCATTATGTCTCAAGGAAGAGACATCATACATACTGGCACTTTTTGTTGCATCACTGGATGCAGTTGAAACATTCAGAAGTTTGGTGACTAAAATGTGTTTTTGCATCTTGTTGTAAAATTCAGACTCTTATTAACAAACCTTTGTGTGATCAAATACAGTATTCTTCTTTTGATGCATTAGTGATCATTTTATTGAATAATTATTTATTGGTACTCAGATTAAAGGGGCAGTAGCACGTTTTTTTATAATTTTATATTTTAAATATTTCACTTATAATTGTAAGTTAATGCTAAATGTATTATACTGACAGTGTCAACAATCTCATTACACAAACCAATCATCCATAGTCAGAGGACAAAGTATGAGGATTCTCATAAAATCCATTGGCAGCCATTTTTTGTGAACACCTTTACGGTAATTCATTTTGCGTAAGAAAAAGGAATCGCATGGTTAAACTTTACGTTAAATAATTGAATTATTACTGCTTTATTTAGTTTAAATGCATTGTCTTTCAATTGGAGCCATTTATTTTCATTTTCCTGACATCACCGTATATCCCCTCTAAAAACGTGCTACTGCCCCTTTAAAGATATATACCAGTTTGTCACATGGTTATGTCATGCAGTCACAAAAACATTGCAAGGGTAGGTGTGGGTGCATTGGGACATGTTGCCTGGGGTGCATTAGGACATGTCCCAGTGCCATTTCACCTCTGGACCAGAATTCCTGTAAACAATTACGAAAGGTTTGCATGAAAATATACGCCTCATGCCAAGTAACTAATAAATAAAATTTAAAAAAAACAAACTTACCTGTCCAGCCAGGTGCACATTCACAGGTATATCCATTAACGAGATCGTTACAGGTGGCATCATTGAGACAGGGTGTTGTCTGACAGTCGTCTATGTTGGTCTCGCAGTTCTCACCTGTGAACCCTTGTATACAGTTGCACTCATAGGTTGCAACAAAATCAGTGCAGGTTGCATTGTTTAAACATGGACTTGTTGCACATTCATCTGAAATAAAATGTAAACTTGGTCAATTTTTTTGTCTAAATACACACGAATAGCAATACCTATTGCATATCATGTTTAAAGGGACAGTCCTATCTGGGTATTTTTTGTGGAAATGAACTTCAAGAGGAACTGTGGTGCATTCTATTCTTTGTCAAATTGTAAGTCATTCTGTCTCTGGGTGTCTCTGCCACCTTCTCGATAAAATTTCAACGAGAAAATGATTTGATTGGCTATATCCTAAGTCGGGCCGCACGAGCGAATGTAGCTTCTGAGCCCAGGGTACAGACTAGTGAAGTTAGCGTAACGTTCGTACCCTGTGACAGGATGATTGTAAGTATCTAAAACAATGTTACATACACTGACACATACGAAAATAAGTGTGAATTAATCATTTTATAATCATATTTACAGTAAATATAAACAGAAAAGTACTCTTGAATTTTGTTCAGCAAAAATACCCCCGATAAGAGTGTCCCTTTAAAGGTGAGGTTAGGTGAGGTGATCTGGGGTTAATCTCTGCTTTCAAGTATTATTGCAGGGACAAAAGCCTACATTCTGGCTATGCACTGCAGTGAAACCTGTGAGCATTGACTTGAACTACTGAACCATGGGTGGTACTGCGCTGATATTCAGTGTAGCATTGCACCTAAACTTGACTGCATGCGTGTAGAACAGTTCTCTACTGCAGACAAAACTGGAGTTTAAAAAGCCACTCTTTGAGTTGTTTTGTGTCACATGCCAATATTTATCAGTAGTGTCATTTGAGAAGCTGGCTTATGCTGGAAAGTATAATTCTACAGCCATTAGACGTTGAATAGTGACAATAGGAAGGTTTGAAGTCAAGATTGTGATTGAAATAACAGACAATGATGAACGTCACTCAGTCAAACATAATTTTGGAATCCAATCACAAGTAGTAAAAAAACACTTATGAGTTGATTTTGTTTGATAGTTTATATAAAGAGTATTCATGTAAATTGGAGATGTGAACTTGGCTTGTATGAATATTTATGACTGTTATTCTAATTGAAAACAAAAACCTATCATAAGTTACCATTTGGCAATGAATATGTGAGATATTCTGAATTCATAGTGATAATTATGCCATATCATTCTGTCAAAGTATTCATTTAAGGTACATGTATTCACTCTAAGAATTAATTTTCTAATTTGACTTAAGTAAGAAGTCCAACAAAATAGCTACGGAAAATATGCTGTGATATGTCAAAATTTGATTTTTGAAAAGTTTAAAGAGTCTTGAAAAAGCATGTGTACAGTGTTGATTTTATACTGAACAAATATAATTATAGGAATATTAAAAAAAGTTTGAAATCATGAGAATGAATTCAAATGTATCTTTTCATTGAAATATTAATAAAAAAAATGAAACCCCTAAATTGATATGTCCAGTGGTGGCACGTGGTCCTGTGCGTAGCTCAGTTGACCGCTATCAGTGTAGTTCAGCAACATCTGGTGTGGCTCGCCGGATGGGTGGGTGACCCGATTCATTGCTGAATGAACTGAGAGTTTGAAGGGTAATTCCCTGCCCCACACTGAGACACGAGTTCAATAACTTGTGGTGTCGCCTTAGGCAAGAGACTTTATTCAAAATGTGCCTCTGTTCACCCAGCAGGAAATGGGTACCTGGTGAAAGTTGTGTTGGAGGTGACCCATCAAGCGCTTAATCGGCAGCTTGGGTTAGACCAGGGTAATAATTCAGGGAGCGCCTTGAGCATGCATTCGGTGTGGATATGTGCGCTATATCAATACCCTAATTATTTTATAGATTGATGCAAGTGTCAGCTGACCTTCACATCCCAAACCACTAATAAAGATATATGCCTCATCAATAATCCTAAGCCTATAGTTTACACAAAAGGGAATAAGTAAATTGGTAAGTATGAAAGGTTAATGCCATTTGAAGTCTGGGAGGATCATTTTCCAATCATACTCAACCCCTGTGGGAGTATCTATTTCACTCAGCCACAGTACTTCCACTGACCTTTGAATGTAACATCTGAATATAATTGATAAAAGTCAAAGACGTATAGGCTTCTACCATAAGGTCACATGAAGGGAACATAAGAAAGAAATGAAAAAATTATTTCCTTTAGTTTCCGATAAAAAATAATTCAAATCAATTTTTTCCTCGGTAATAGCAATGTTAAGTTCAAAATAAAGGATATTCATGGAGAAATACATTCAAAGTGCAAATTTACATAAAAATAGAGCCATGGGCTCTGTAGCTCATCAGACTTTTGATGGAAATAGTTTTTTAAGGTTTTGACCCATGTGACCCCAGTTGGGGTCAAGGGGTAACCAAATGTAACATTTAGAATCTTAATTGGCCAAAGAGTCTACACACAACTTTTCAGCTCTCTAGACCTTTTGGAACTGGAGAAGAAGATAAACATAGGTTTTTAAGGTTTTGACCCCTGTGACACGAAATCTACAATTTAGAATCCCCATTGGCCAAGGAGTCTACTCACAACTTTTCAGCTCTCTAGACCTTTTGGAACTGGAGAAGATGATGAAAATAGGTTGTTAAGGTTTTGACCCCTGTGACCCCATTTGGGGTCATGGGGTCACGAAATCTACAATTTAGAATCCCCATTGGCCAAGGAGTCTGCACATCAAATTTCAGCTCTCTAGAGTCATCGGTTCTGGAGAAGAAGTCGAAAATGTGAAAAGTTTACGGATGGATGGACGGCGGACGCCTTGCCATGCCATAAGCCCATCGGGTCTTTCAGACCTGATGAGCTAAAAATTGTGACGATTTACATATCTTGATTTTTTTTTAGGTATCCGCAACTAACCAATGTCTTCCTGACAGGTGGCGCCGGTGTATCCAGGTGCACAGGAACAGTTGAATCCTGTCATGGAGTCCTCACATTCACCACGGTTCTCACACGGGTTTGGTAGACAGTAGTTGGGAATTGAGCAGTTCTTGCCTGAGGGTGAATGATAAGTAGAAAGTGTTTTTACTTGTAAAAACAGATGTCTCCCCTCATACACCATTTCAGCTGAACTGTTTTTAAAATTCCCTATAGTTTTTTAGACTTATGCTCCGGAAAGTAACCCTTCCCTGCAAGATGTCCAAACTGTTGCCATGGAAACAAAAAAATATAAAATTGAAAAGAAGTTGAAACCCCCTAAAGACAAATCTAAATAATATGAAGAGGATGTATCATACATACCAAATTTGGTGAAGTGTTTTCAAGTAGTTTCAAATTTATGCTACAGAAACTTATCCTACCTTTTAAAATGACAAACAAACAAAGGGAAACAGCCAGTGGTAAGATTTAAAATGTTAGAAGTTGTATATGATACAGTTAATTGTGACTGTGTGTACTGTGTGATTATGACATATAAACTAGAGAGGCAAAGAAAGACAAAGAAGAGCTTATAGCCATAACACAAGGGACCAGGTTTCGTGTTTTTTCTCACTCCTGCAGAACATTTGTGCAATTGCAACACTCAAGGGTCTATACAAGATGATACTAGCAAAGTTTTATTCACAAAGGTGAACACGCAGTCTAAGTAAACCTAGCCTCAATATTATCCGTTTCACTGCTATACTGAGTCTAGAAAGGCGTAGTAGAGGGTCGCCTCAATTAAGTCTCATATATCCATCATGTGCCAAAATATATATGTGAATATACATAAATGATCCTTTATCTTGCACACTCAATATGATCATTGTCTTCAGATTGAAATGTCACTGTGCCCCAGACATGGTTATTCAATCCCCCCCCCCACAATCTTCACCTCCCCTCTCGCCCACTTCACTGTGTTTAGATCCAATACCCTGCTTTCTTCCAAATTGAATATTTTAAATTTAATTTAAGGTTTCAGCCTGCGGGCATGGAAAGAGCATTAACGACTTCAAGGAAAAGATTATTCAATTGATTTTTAAACTTAAAAAACGGTATTAATTCATTTTTATTCATCCACCCCTGATACAAAGAAATCAACCTCCATTAAAAAAATAGAGGCCACTTGCACGATAAAGTTTTGACATTGAGTGGGATTTTTTATGAAAAGAGATCATTCATTCCACATTCACATACCCAAACGCAAATCCTAACCTCCTTGTATATCAAATTTTCAACAACAAAAGTAAAGTTTAAAAATCAGGAGCCCAATGTTAGGTTTGCATGTGGGTATGATCAAAACTTCAAACAAAACACTTTTCTTAGAGCTGTTAACATTTAAAATGATATTACTACTTGAGTGTTCCTTAACTTCTTTTGAGTAGTATATAGCACAGCCCAAGTATTTGGTCTCACCTTTATTAAACTCTGGAGTACACAGACACTGATAATCCAGTACTCTATCAACACAAGTCGCTCCATGCAGACAGGGTGAAGGGTCACAGTCGTCGATGTCGCGACACTGGAGTGGTGTCAGTGACGTCACCTCGAAGCCAGGAGCACACTGACACGACATGTCGCACACCTGAGCAGGTGATAAACAGGTAGGTCCACACACCTCCGTGGGGAAACATCCCCCATACTTCACATCCCTGATTAAAATTTATTCAAATTTTTTAAGGAAATAAGATTCAATATAATTCATTGTTTAAGTTTTATTACCATAGATGTATCATGAATTTTCGGAAATTAATCAAGACATGAGGGAAAATAAGAACTGAATTGGTCAGAATTTGGAGACGGAATTTATTTATGTTTATCTAAAAACATTTATCCAGTTTGGTTACCGGTAATATAGATACATTGCCTTGCTAAAATCTCAAGTTTATTTTTTGCTACCTCTATGAAAAAGGTAAAAATATCCTCACCAATTCTAAACGATATTTTAAATACAAGATTGATTTTAAACCTTTAAACCTTTTTGGGGGGGTCAATATTATTTTGCCTTTTGGGGAAAATATTTATAACTAATTTGACCAGAGTAATATATATAATGGACAGAAATATTAAGGCATATATGAAAATTTTGAAAAATATGAACATTATGCATTTCTTCATTGATCAGCTGATGATAATCAGAAAAATGGAAATATCCATAAATTTAGTGCAGTATCTATAATAAATATCACTGATCTAGTGACAATATCACTAAATCCTCTATTTCTTTAACTCAAAAAAATACTTGCCTATCAGACTTTAAGTTTTCAAAGTTGAGTAGTTTTGAAGGTTCTGTTGCTATACTGTAGACAGCGAACTCAAGTTGGTCAAAACAAGCACGCAGGGAGACATGGGCGCTAGGAGGGAGGGTGGAGATCAGTGAAGGGGAGACAACTCCTCCTATATACAGATCTGCTGCATTCAGAGTCTGTGCAACTCCAGCACCTAAGGAGAGTAGTGGAAGAAGCATTCATAAAATCTCTAATACCTCTTTATCCTCAAGTTCCTTGTCGCAACCTAAGGCTGACCAGTTAAATTTGGGTGAGAAAAACAGAGATTATTTTATAGTTAAAGATGCATCATCCTGGTTGCAATTGTAGTAAGTTCTGAATCAAATGTTGGACATCAAACTTAACTATAAAGTTTGGTAGGAAAATCCTTCAATAATATTTTGTTACCAAAACCATATTTTTTTTGTCAATGATAAATACCTAATCTTAATTCAAAACTTGCTGTAATTAAAAGGAACCTGGTTGAAAACCAGCAGAAAAAAGGTAGACAACTCGGAGAGGAGGTTCGTAACTGCCTTTTTTCTGCTGGTTTTCAACCAAATTTCTGAAGATGTGGAAATGAACATTCCAAAGAGACTGCCACTATTCTGAAGAGAGATTACAGACTTCAGAGAGAGCCCTACATTCTGAAGAGAGTCTGAGTATGTTTCAGAAGGGTAAAAGTGGTAACATTGGTTTGGAAAATTGAATTTGTGACATTGAAGAGTAATAACCAATTAACCATTGACTATGAATCCTACTGAGGATAGTGCCCCTAAAGAGGGAACAAGTAACAATGATTCTTCTGTTGAGGAGAGAGTTCAGTATATTAAGAAACAGAGAAAGATTTTAAGGGGAAAAGTGACTAGAACAATAAACAGAGTAAAGAGTTTGATAGATAAGAAAACTGAGAGCACCAGAAGGTTAGAGAAAGAGATACAAGAACTTAAGATTGACTTTAATAACATAAGTGTCCTTCATGGTGAACTGTATGAATACACAGCTGTCAGTGAACATGATAAACTTGATGATTGGGAAGCAGAGTTAATCCAAGACATTTATGATGTTGAAGATCAAGTGGACAATTATGTTGCTTCTGACCAATCAGAGACAAATTCTGACACAGAGACACCTGAGCCTGTTCGTAGGGATACAAAGGGTCAGAAGGGTAAGGGAAGTAAGGTTGTGAAAGAACCAGAGGAAGGACTTAGTGATGTAGGATGTCAGTCATCAGAGCAGAGTAAAGCTAAACCACAGACATTTGATTCTTGGATAAGTGAACTTTCTGAATTTGAAGAAACTTTGGCAGAGCCATTACAGAGAATGTCAGTTGCAGAGGCATTGTATAAATTGGAAGCTGCAAAGGATATGCCAAGTCTTCAATTATCCAAGTTTGATGGTGATCCTCTAAAATATGTGGACTTTATGGAACGTTTTAAAATTCATATTCATCAGAAGCCACATTTGACTGATGAGATGAGACTGGCACAACTTAGAATGCATCTGTGTGGAGAGGCAGAGAGGTCAGTTTCTGGACTAGGTAGTGATGGTCTAATGTATGTCACAGTTTTGAAACAGTTGAAAGAAGAGTATGGACAGTCAAGCTGTATTGCTAGAGCTCACATCAGGAAGATAGTGAATGGTCCAAAGGTGTCAAACAGGACAGCTTTAAAGGAACTATCTTTAGATATTTTGACATGTATAGCAACTCTGAAAAGGATCAATAATTTCTCAGACATCAATTCAAGTGAAATGTTGAGGAAGATCATCTCAAGGCTGCCAAATCAGCTCATTGATCGATGGAAGAATGAAGTCACAACATTGAGAGAAAAGGGTGAGATCCCGTCCATTATTCACATCAGTGACATGATCAGACGTAGGGTGAAGGCAGAGTTTGATCCTGATTTTGGGGATATCGACAAGTCATCTGACAGTGGAAAGACACAGGGGAGCAGTCAGCAGTTTGTGAAGAGAGGAATCCATGCTGAACATACAGTGAGAACTTGTGCAATCTGTGAAAAGACTGGACATCGTCCATATGAGTGCCAAACCTTTAAGGGTAAATCTGTGGCAGAGAGAGTGCAGATGGTGAAATCCAACAAGTTATGTTTCTCATGCTTAAATCAGGGACATGTTTCCAAGAAGTGTAGATTTAAGAAAGTGTGTGGAGAAAATGGTTGTGTCAGAACTCATAATAAATTACTCCACTCTGTGCCACCAAATACCAGTTCAGTGACGTCTGTGTTGGACTATTCCAGTATGCTACCTGTGGTGAGAGGATTGTTCAGGGCACCAAACGGCAGAGTGCGTGAAGGGAACATTTTGATTGATGGTGGTGCAGGAACCACAGTTATCAGGAAACAGTTTGCCAGAGCTCTAGGATTGCAAGGCAAGTCTGAGAATCTTGACTTATGTGTGGTTGGAGGAAGTACAGTACAGCAACCACAGAGCAGAAGAGTTCAGTTTAGTCTCAGTCCAGTATCAGGGGGTGAAGAATACACCATTGAAGCATTTGAGTTGGACCAAACGATTGGAGATGTACCTTCCCTTGACAAATCATGGCTGAGAACTTTCCGACACCTAGAGGACTTAAACTTTTCGTCCAAGGCTGGACATATTGATCTCATCTTGGGTGTTCAATACAGTCACTTGCACGCAGAGGAAGAGATTCGTGAAGGGTTACCTTTTGAACCAGTTGCAAAAAAGTCAAAGTTGGGATGGTATGTTATGGGTGCAGATAATGTGCGACAGCTATCACCTGTGTGTGCAGTTCAAGTATTCCAGAGAGTTGATCTGCAGAGAATGTATGACTTTGAAACTGTAGGGATTCAAGCCCCAAATTGTGACTGCCCGCGAGAGAGTCTGTCTGCAGAGGATAGGAAGGCAATGTCTCTTCTTGAGACATCCTGTGAGAAAGTTGGAGATAGGTATAGAATAGGCTTACCATGGAAACGCAATCCAGAAGAGTTGCCGAACAACTATACATTGGCTGAGAGGAGGTTGGAGTCATTGGAAAGGAGTTTGAAGAAGGATGAGAAGAAAGCAGAGTGCTATAAGACTGCAATGAAAGAGTATGAGACAAAGGGTTGGGCGGTGCGCATTGACTCAGAGGAAGTAGATGGTACGGATCATCCAGTGTACTATCTGCCACATCATGGAGTACACCGTCCAGATAAGCCAAGCACACCTTTGCGGGTTGTCTTTGATCCTGCATGCGAGTTTCAAGGGACTTCCTTAAATTCATTCCTCTTTAAAGGGCCATCTTTAATTGGGAACTTGTATGGTGTCCTCATACGCTTTAGAGAAGATTATACAGCAATTGTGGGAGATATCTCAAAAATGTATCTGCAAATCCTCCTACCAGAAAGAGACAGTCAAGTGCATAGATTTCTCTGGAGAGACCTCGACCAGTCAAGAGAACCTGACGTTTATAGACTCTTGAGAGTAACATTTGGAGATAAGCCTTCTCCAGATATGGCTAGCTTTGTTATGTTGCAGATAGCCAGAGAATACAAAGATGTTTACCCTGAAGCAGCATTAGTTCTCGAAAGGGATCGATACATGGACGATCTTATACACTCTTGTTCTACATCTGATGAGGCAGGAGAGAGAATTCAACAATTGAATACCATGTTATCGAGTGGCAGCTTCAAGATAAAGCAGTGGTATTCATCTTCACAAGATGTGAGAGAGATTCAGCACACTGAGGCGAAGGACAATCAAACAGTACCAGATGTAAGTCTGGATGGTGAAGAGATAAAGACTTTAGGAATCAGATGGGACCCAGTTTGTGACAGTCTGAAATTCAGTGTGAAAGATGTTGAACTGATGACATTCACCAAACGCAGTGTGTTATCCAAATTGTCTATGTTTTATGACCCTCTGGGGTTGGCTACCGCCTGTACCATAAGTGCGAGAATTGCTCTTCAAGATCTATGGAGATCAAAACTTGGATGGGACGAGAAAATGCCTGAAGATATGTCCCAAGCATGGACAAACTTGTTTTCAGAGGTAGCCAAGTTAGAGACTCTGTCATTACCAAGATGCTTGAAGCCGCCTAGTGCTATAGGGATACCAGAACTTCATGTGTTTGTGGATGCCAGCTTGAAGGCCTATGGAGCAGTTGCATACCTGCGATGGGACACTCCAAGTAGTCCCAGTGTTAAACTTGTCTCGGCCAAGGGAAGAGTAGCACCTCTTCAACAGACAACCATACCTCGTCTCGAGCTCATGGCAGCACTCACTGGCTCAAGATTTGCAAGTACTCTTGAAAATGAACTGAAAGCAAAGCCCAATGTAACATTATGGACAGACTCACAGATTGTGTTACACTGGCTTAAAGCAGAGTCTATCAAGTTGAAACAGTTTGAAGGTGTGCGAGTTGCAGAGATTCAATCTCAGTGGAGTGTGAATCAGTGGAGATTTGTACCAAGCCAACTCAATCCAGCTGATGACCTAAGCAGAGGCATAACAGTGGATCAAATGAATGGGAGATGGATTAATGGTCCAGAGTTTCTGAAATTACCTCCAGAGGAGTGGCCGACAAATCTCACAAAACTGAAGGTTGATGAAAAGCAACTGGAATTGAAGAATGTGAAGATAGTCAGTTCCTTCAATTTTGCAACGCCAATTGTTGACCCAGAGAAGTTTTCAAGTTGGAGTCGTCTAGTGCGGGTAGCAGCCTACAGTCTCAGGTTTATCTACAGACTCATATGTGTCTGGAAGGGAGCAAAACGACAACTAAGTCAGGGTGAGACTCTGCAAAGAGATGAAATTGAAGCAGCAGAATTGTACCTGGTGAAGACTGCTCAACATTCTTTCAAGAATTGGAAGAGAGATCTAGTTGACTTGGCAGCATATGAGAGTGAAGGTATCATTCGCGTCGGAGGACGACTTAGGAAATCACAGCTTGATTTCAACCAGACACACCCCATTGTTCTGCCAGCAAAGCACCATATCTCCAAACTTATCATGAGAGACTACCATGTCAAGATGTGTCATGTAGGGCCAGAGAGAACATTGTGTGAAAGTCGCAGGAAGTATTGGATTGTGAGAGGAAGAAATATGGCAAAGTCGATTGTGAGAGACTGTGTTATTTGTCGCAAACTTCGCCAACCTGCACATTCAACAATCATGGCCGATCTTCCTGCGGACCGGTTGAAACCGTTTGCCCCACCATTTACTGTGACAGGCGTAGATCTGTTTGGACCCTTCAAGCTCAAGTATGGAAGGAATAAAAGTGTGAAGGCATGGGGTGCAATATTCACATGTGCATCAACTAGAGCTGTGCACCTTGAAATTGTGGCAGATTTGTCGACGCAAGCTTTCTTACAAGCGTTGCGCAGGTTTGCAGCCCATCATGGATGGCCAGAGACAATAATCTCGGACAATGGGACATCCTTTGTAGGTGCAAACAGAGAGCTGAAAACTATGGTGAAGAATGGAAGAAAACAACTTGAAGAGTATGCAATGCTGCATAAAGTGAACTGGAAGTTTATCACGCCGCATAGCCCACATCAAGGCGGACTATACGAGAGTTTGATCAAGCAGGTAAAGAAAGCACTTCA
Source organism: Steromphala cineraria (assembly GCA_916613615.1). NCBI lineage: Eukaryota > Metazoa > Mollusca > Gastropoda > Trochida > Trochidae > Steromphala > Steromphala cineraria. Next base: position 16,005,977 of record OU744735.1, on the reverse strand, counting down.
AGTTGTAATGGGACAGCAGCTGTTGTCGTGGAACGACATGTCTACAGTCTATGCGGAAGTCGAGTGTTTGCTGAACAGCAGACCGCTGGGATACATGAGCAATGATCCCAATGATCCTCAACCCCTAACACCGAATCACTTTCTACTAGGTCGAGAGCAAGCAACGAGATTCCACAGGGACCATTCCAAGAAACCAAAAACCTGCATAAGAGGTTTGAGTTTGTGCAGGGGTTAGTGCAGCAAGTGTGGAAAAGATTCCTGAAGGAGTATGTCCCAACTCTGATGAAGAGAGTTAAGTGGCAGAGTCCAGGAAGACAAATGAGTGTGGGAGATGTAGTATTGTTAGTAGATTTCACTGCCCCAAGGGGTAAGTGGGAGATGGCCAGGATTGTTCAAGTGTTTCCTGGTTCAGATGGTGTTGTTAGAAATGTGAAGGTGAAAACAAAATCCAGTGAATATCAGCGTTCAGTGCAGAAATGTGTTCTGTTACTAGAGAATAAATCATAATGAGTGGTTTATTCATGTTGGGCGAGAAGACTTACATGAAGTGTGATAAGATGACAATCTATCAACTAAACTACTGACTTGATGTGAAATCTGATGAAATGTACTGTTTTCAAGGAAGTATGACTGTTTTCTATGGAGTCATAAGAACTATATGACACAACAAAGAAAGAAATAAGACTTTCTATATTCAATGGACTGAACATTTATGAAACAATGACATTGACATTTCAGTGACTTATGATTATGTGTTTTCATCATGTCAATATTGCATTGCCTGTGTTTGTTACATTTCACATTGTTTGACCTTTTTGATTGTGTCTCATTTACTCAAACAGGTTAACATTTCATTGAGTTATTGTTAGTGTACTTTAATACTTAAAAAATGTTTGCTCTATTGTAGGGAAAATTGTTTTAATGCTTTAAAGTTTATCTTGTAGAGTTTGTATTGGTTACTTTTTTTGTGCTCCTTGAAATTAGTGTCTTCAGTATAACAATCTTTTATACTGTGCATCAAATGTAATGCTCAAGGTGTACTAGAACTTGCTAATTACCATATCTTTGTAAGTTTACTCTCACTCATCTGTTGTGGCCGGGAGGGTTTGGTAAAAATATACTCTTCTAATTTCATAAAATAAGTGAATATTTTATATTAAATTTCCTAATTGGATTAATTAGGGTTGCTATCAATTTCTTTATTGTACCAAGTGTTTTTCTAGCAGCTAATTTACCAATTGTAGGGCACTTTTGAATATTTTACGTGTGCTTCTTTCTGTTTGTAAGCTCCCTGCAGAGTTGGCTATAATTATACATGACCTAGCGAATCCAGGTCAGTGCACGGAGTTTTGCAAAGCTCTTAGCAGTGTTGTGTACTCATATTATGTTAATTTTGTAGTTCGGGTTCTCTTTGTGTGGAGTTTTGTGACCACGTTTTTTCAAACCATGGAAAAGAGTAGCCATGATGGCTAGAGTTGCACATATAGTTTTCCAAATAATATTTCAATGTCTTTACAATAACCCGGAGAGGAACCACCTTCAGGTACATAATAAGCATAATGATAGTTTAATGGAAATAATGTTAATTTAACTATTCCAGAGAAATAATGCTTTAATATTGTGTATTAGTGGTGTATAAATTTAGCGCGAGTGTACAAGAGATTCAGTTTTCGTGCAGAGTATTTCCAGAGTTTTGTAATATGCTTAAGCTGGTTAGAGCTACATATTATAACCATTTTTAATGCATATTAAATTCATATCATAAGATTTCTTGCATAGTAGCTAATTCTTACATTTGTGTATATTTTGATAATATCAAAGAGGTACAATGTAGAGTAATTTATGCAAGAGTGTTAATTTCATTGTGGTAACTGTAAGGCAACTTTATTAATGAGAGTTCTTTATTGTTCAGAGATAGTTGCAAGTATTACTTTTACAGTTTCATGTATTTTATGTAACTACTTTATTTATTGATTATTGTATGTAATCAGAGATGTAGTTTACATAGAGTCATTGTTCATTTCAGAACGCGACGCCAACATGTATTTTCAATGAATACAGGCAGTTACGAACCTCCTCTCCGAGTTGTCTACCTAGTTTACATAGAGTCATTGTTCATTTCAGAACGCGACGCCAACATGTATTTTCAATGAATACAGGCAGTTACGAACCTCCTCTCCGAGTTGTCTACCTTTTTTCTGCTGGTTTTCAACCAGAACCAACAATCAGTGATGTCACTGATATTTGTGTATTTTGATTTTTCCTTGTTTATCATATCTTACTATCGATAGCAACATGCAACACTTTTGTCAAATCAGTTTTTAAAAAGTAAAATTCACACAAAAACATGTCACTTAATATTTCGAAAAATACTGGAACACATTAAACAGATCGCTGAAAGCTAAAAGTAGCAACCTGGAGTAACAACATGCAACCTTCTTGTTGCACAACTAACTTTTATTGCCTACAATCAGGCTTCTCCCTTTCCAGCCCACAAAGTAGGCTAATTAGAATAGAGGTTCTATCAACATTTCAGACTTGATCCATCTCTATGGGGAGAGAATGAAGAAGAAGAAGAAGAACTAGTAAATGAAATGCAATCCTAATGAGAACCAAATAATTTTGCATGACGTAAAAATTAAGTTTTAAATGAATGCTTACCATTTCCATTAGCTGTTCCAAAAAAAAAGAGGACTTTTTTAAATTGAAATGACATGATATGTTTTGAAATGAATGGTATTCCAACAAGTTTCAAGGCATAAAGACACAATATAAATTTTTTTTAAATTTATATATTTTTTAAAATTGATTTTTAATATTCAAAGAGAAATGGGGTGTGCACAAGTTTAGTATCAAAATTTCAAATCAAACTTTAATTTAAACTTTAATAAGACACTAGTTAAGTTTAACTTCAATAATTTTTAATTCATCAAAATCAAACTCAATATAAAAAATTGAGCCATTGGCTCTGTAGCTCATCAGGCTTCATCAATTATGCTGTAGAGTGTGGCCGATGTCATTACCCCTTTGTAGAGGCCACAGGGTCACCAATCATAAAATTAAGTATATAGGCGACAAGTTTCAGTTATCAAGGCCTTATACTTCAGGAGAAGAAGATGAAAATCGATTTAAAAGAACGTTCCTATTTCCTTTATTAGGGGTCACAGGGCCACCAAAGCTACAATTTATAATCCTCACTAGCCAAGGAGTCTGTACACAAAGTTTCAGCTTTCTAGGCCTCATGGTTCTGGAGAAGAAATCGAAATTCAACAAAGTTTATGGACGGATGGACGGATGCCGGACACCATGCCATGCCATGCCATGCCATAAGCCCATCAGGCCTTACAGGCCAGATGAGCTAAAAATCTAGACTTTGATACAAAAAAAAAAAGGAAGGTTTAAAGGTCATGACCCCGGTGACCCCTTATGTGGGGTCATTGGGTCACGTAATCTACAATTTAGAATCCCCATTGGCCAAGGAGTCTGCACATATCATTTTCAACTCTCTAGTCCTTTTAGAACTGGAGAAGAAGATGAAAATAGGTTTTTAAGGTTGTGACACCTGTGACCCTATTTAGGGTCATGGGGTCACGAAATCTACAATTAAGAATCCCCATTGGCCAAGGAGTCAGCACATATCATTTTCAACTCTCTAGTCCTTTTAGAACTGGAGAAGAAGATGAAAATAGGTTTTTAAGGTTGTGACCCCTGTGACCCTATTTGGGGTCACAGGGTCACCAAAGCTTTATAATCCTCACTAGCCAAGGAGTCTGTACCCAAAGTTTCAGCTTTCTAGGCCTTATGGTTCTGGAGAAGAAGTCGAAATTCCACAAAGTTTACGGACGGACGGATGGACGGATGGACGGACGGACGGAAGGACGGACGGACGGACGGACGCCGGACACCATGCCATGCCATAAGCCCATGGGGCCTTACAGGCCAGATGAGCTAAAAATTAAATGTGTCAATTGGAAGAGGAATTTGAGAGTTTCTAGATGTAAAGAAATAGTGGAGATTACACAAGCTCCAAACCTCACCATACTGCACTGTAAGGAGCTGCACTCCCCCTGTGTCCAGTATCCAGGCAAGGTTGCCACTCCTCCTGACCTCTATAGAGTGCCACGCCCCTTGATTGAAGGGGGGCGATACTGAGGTGCTGGCAAATACACCGGGGCCTGCACCCTTCAAAAGTATTTTGAAAATCAAATATAAATATAACTGATAATTATTATCAATTTAATTTTCGAATGAAACATTCTATTCAAAATTCAGTTTGTCAATAGCCGACTAAGAATTCAATTTTGATTAAGACTCTGGTCAGGCTATGAGTATAACAATCAGATTAGTGAAATTGAGATATTTCTGTTGCAGCTCCAGTTCAGCTAATATTCGACTAATATCACGTGTGCACTCTGACGTTCTGCATGGCACCTGGGCACCGCTAGCAACTATATCTGATTTCTCTTTTCAGGTTGAGTTGACCCCTATGACATCAAATTGAAATTTCGCGTCTTCTCGTTTACTTTGTAATTTTTTTTTTTATAGTTGTTTTAATAAATTTTTGTGTTTCAAATTCCTCTTGTTATCACTGAGTACCATAGTCACTTTGTGACATTGAGAAAAGAATTAGGGGAAAGTGTAGTACTTTTGAGAAGAGCTTTCAAGGGTACTTGAGTACTTGAGTACTTGAGTACTTGAGTACTTAAAACCGAGTGGAGGTCACCTGGATTCGAGGCCATTTTCTTGGACTCACGGACTACAAATTTTAAGTCACAGTTAATTATTCAAGTTATTTCAGTCTGTTTGTCTGTAACATGTGAAGACAGGTGATCAACATTACCATTTCAAGATATTGATGTCAAAATGCTATACGAGACCATTTATAAGTCGAGATAAATCTTCATAATATCCAGGCTGAACAACAATTACATGATTTCTTGGGTATAGATAAAAGTACTCGGTCCGAGTCGAGCCGACCTCTTAAGTACTGAAGTCCAATTTTTTTGACCCACGAAGTCCAACTTTTGAGTCATAGGACTAGAGTTAAGTTAAGGAATTAACCCTTAAGTTGCTGATTTTTTTTCTTAGAAAAACTCTTAAAATCCTTTATATTTCACATTAACTGAAAGCAACACCTAGATTTGTGTAAAAGGCGGATAAGGATTACTTTTTGTACATGGCTAGAGAATGATAAAGGTTTCATCTAAAGCTGCAATAAGGCACTCCCCAAAGCAATCCAAAGAACTCTCACCTTTGTGTTGAGGCCGAGAGAGAGCTGACCTCCGACCTCCATGTACAGCACCAGGTAGGCCGGACCCCCCAGGTAGAAGATTAACCCCTTCGGTGCTCTAGGGAGATACAGAAGTTAACCCAAGTGTCTTTAGATAGCAAATATATGTGATATGAACCATCCTTTCAATGGGAGAAGTGTCATTTGCTAAAAATATTTTAATGGATTGTGGTGTAATTTTTTTCTTCCAGGGGAAACTGCCGGAAACCACAGATTTAGTTTAATTGAAACAGAGGCTGGATCAATATTTTATGACTTGATCTACCGGTAACCTGTCAGGTGAGAAAGGCATAATCAGGGAGTATTTCTATTAAATGGTTAAACCAGGCACTTATATGAGACTGGTGCTAATTTTTCTCAACAGAACAGGCAGATGTAGAGGAAATAAGGTACTTAAGTTTTTATGAAAATGATACTCTTAAAGATTTTCAGACAAACATGGGGTTAATAAGTTTCATCGCCTCCAGGAGACCAGTAGCAAATATATGTTTTTTAGCTTGATTTTTGCTTTTAGAGTGAAAGGGTTAGATGGGTAGAGTATTTCTTACTTGGTCCTGAACTTGATTCTAAGCACTGTGTGAGTCCGCGGAGTGAGCTGGACATTCATGTTGATGTAGGCCTGGTCAGAGGTCAAACTGACCACTGGAGACTTGGAGCAGATTGAGGAGGGACATCTGAATACCAGAAATTGTTCATATTATTCAATAATTCAACTGTTGAACCTTTTAGTTGAAATCTAACCACATTGATGATCTACAAGAATTGCCGATTTTTCAAAGAAGTTAAATCCTGAGTTCTTTGTGGATTATTTATGAGACTAGAAACATAGTTCTTATGTTGATATTTACTCAAAGAGCCACTTGGTGAGTTGTTGGGCAGTCTGATTAAAATCGACCGTACTCCGAGGAATAAAATATCAAAAATATTGTCTCTATCGGGGCTCGAACCAGCCAGAACATCCTCTCCGTCTCGGTCTGAATGCACCCACCTCTATCGCATGTTCCTATGACCAGTTTAGCGCAGACAAACCCAGTCATAAGCTATCCAATCACATCCTCATTTTTAAATAGCGTTTAGCGGCATTTATGTATAACGAATGGTACACTGGAGTTACCTGCCCCTGCATGATACCAAAGCTTTTACTGCGCCCCTTGCGATTGGCAAGATGAGCTTGCGTCAGAACATGCGGGTAATAGGGGTACCTTCAGACTGTGAATGAGAGGAAAGCTGGGCTGGTTGAAGTTCAAACCCCACTAGAGCGATATTTTTACACTTTTTTTCCTCGAATCACAGTCGATTTTAATCAGACTGGTTGTTGGGGGTCATATACGCCAATCCTTAGTATATACAGTGTCATTTGATTGAGAAGTTTTAACTGTTGTAGAAAAATATCATTTTAGAACCATCGATGTTGTATACATGTAGCTACATTTGGAAGGTTTAAAGCCGGATCTTGATCAAAAACAGAAAATCAATCAGTCAAATATGTAATTTTAGAAACTTATCTACAGCAGCCAGAATGACAGTTATAAGTTGTTAATGTTTAATAGGTTATATAACATGTATTCATGTAAATTATACATAGGAATTTTGCTTCCACGAATATATTTATACATTCTTGATTTGATCAGTAAGACTGTTGAATTCAATAAATGAAAACGGACTTTCCAAAACAGAACTGTGTGACATTGATTATATGGATACATCTCTGCAAGAATCTCAGATCAGAAACCCAGAATCTTCAAGTTGTTCCCAAAACAAATGCCACCAGTTATGGCAAGAGATCTGATACATCGGGAAGTTCAAATATTCAAAATTCATTCTTTGTTGGATCTATCTCAAAGCTCATACTGTATTAGACCTAAAAAGCGCTGTGGGCGCTTAAAAAAATGACTTGAATGGGCGCTTATTAAAGTGGTGTGTATGACGATCGAAAAATAAACACTATTGAAGTGGAACTGTTTTTAGGTTGTCTTTGATAACTGATACAGGCATTCAAAACATACGTACAGGTTACTGAGAAGAAAATAACAAATATTACCGCTAATGTATCCTTTAATTCCTCATGAAACAAGGTGAACACGCTTAATTTATCTTTTTAGTACCGCTGGTACATGGGCGGTTATTAGACCTATAATTTTAAAACCCTATGGGGGGCGCTTGTTGGAGCAGGGCGCTTTTTACGTCGAACACAGTAACTATAAACATCAGATCTCAAATCTGGAAAGATTGAACCACCAGGTTGTAAAAATTCTGGATATCAGAAGACAATATGTATAAAATAGGATGTAACATATTGTCAGAGATTCGAAAATAGTGACTTGATGAAAATCTGAGTTAAAATAAATGAAAATTTGGAACATTTGGAGGTTAGGATCATCAGCACACTGTTGTTCCTAGGTGATCAGCTGAGATGGTCATTTTGGCATATTCTGAGCACATCAGATCCTTTGCAATGGTAAGAGTATTCTACCTCTCAATTTTTTAAGCGATACCAAGCCAAAAGGTTGGGCAAATATCCCCTGGACCCCCTCTAAGAACAACACTGATCTACAATTACATGTTCTGTCTTGATTGTGAGTCTTACTGTATGGACAACTTTTAGAATACTCACTCTTCCTCAACATTATGCAGCATGTCAGCTTGGCTGAGATCTAGTCTCCCATTGGCTGTCTCTATGTAGGTCACACACGTCACCAGGTACGCAGAGAGGCGCGACGTGTCCAACTGGAGGGAAAATCTTTCATGTTTAATAATAAAATTATGATTAGATGGATGGAGATGAAGGTGATGGTGATTGTGATGGTGATGGTGATGGTGATGGTGATGGTGATGGTGATTGTGATTGTGATGGTGATTGTGATTGTGATGGTGATGGTGATTGTGATGGTGATGGTGATGATTGTGGTTATGATGTTGATGATTGTAATGGTGGTGGTCATGGTTATGGTGGTTATTGTTGTATTAGTAATGGTGGTGATAGTGATGGTGGTGGTGACGGTGATGATGGCGCCCATTGTGGTGTTGGTTGTGGTGGTCCTGATGGTGATGGTGATGGTGGTCGTCAATGTATTAGTAATGGTGGTGTTGGGTTGGTGGTGGAGGTAATCGTGGTAGTGGTGGTGGTGGTGTTGTTTTTGGCAGTGGGGATGATGGTGTTAGTTGTGGTGACGGTGGCGGTAGTTGTGGTGATGTTGTTGATGTTATTGGTGGTGGTGTTTGGGGTAATGTTGGGTGTTGGTATTGATGATGGTGAAGGAGATGGTATTGGTGTTGTGGTGGCATTATGAATATACCTTCCTATAACCCCCTATGTTGAGCTCTCCTATCACTGAGGAGAGTTATCTCTGTTAGTCATTGGCTGATCCCGAAGGTGACTGCAGGGGAAGTTTCAAATACAGTATAAGTTTAGAATCACATTTCTCAGGGAACTTAAATTAAGTAAACACTTACCGTTACAAGCATGTTCTTATGTCTTAAAGGTGCACACCATTCAAGGGAAAATCCGGTATTCTCTCTCTACTCTCTATAACCTGAATTTTTGACCCAATGATTAATCAAATTGACTCCTCATTGATGCTGAGAAATAAACTGAAATAGATATACTAGTACTGTGTGGTCCTACATTCAAGTCATTGAGTTATAATGCAGAGCTCTCTTGGCAGTGAGGAGAGTTTCCTCTATTAGTTCCATAAGGTGATTGTTTTGAATTCTGCTTTTGGCAATAGATATACAGCGTGATCCTACCTTCAAGTCGTTGAGAGAGTTATAACCCCCTATGTAGAGCTCTCCTGTCAGTGAGGAAAGTTTCTTCTATGAGTTCTTAAAAGGTGCCCTCATTGTGGAATCTTGTTTTTAACAAATGATATACTGTGTGGTCCTACCTTCAAGTCGTTGAGAGAGTTGTACCCTCTATGTTGAGCTCTCCTGTCAGTGAGGAAAGTTTCTTCTATGAGTTCTTAAAAGGTGCCCTCATTGTGGAATCTTGTTTTTAACAAATGATATACAGCGTGATCCTACCTTCAAGTCGTTGAGAGTTGTAACCCCCTATGAAGAGCTCTCCTGTCAGTGAGGAAAGTTTCCTCTATGAGTTCTTAAAAGGTGCCCTCATTGTGGACTCTTTTTTGAGAATTAATATACTGTGTGGTCCTACCTTCAAGTCGTTGAGAGAGTTGTACCCCCCTATGTAGAGCTCTCCTGTCAGTGAGGAAAGTTTCCTCTATGAGTTCTTAAAAGGTGCCCTCATTGTGGACTCTTGTTTTTGACAATGAATATACCGTGTGATCTAGCTAAGTATGCATAGCTCTACGTGTGAGCCTACCTTCAAGTCGTTGAGAGAGTTATAGCCCCCTATGTAGAGCTCTCCTGTCAGTGAGGCGAGTTTCAGCTCCTGGTCCAGCTGGACGAGATACTTGACCCTGACCAGACCTCCATTGATGCTGGCTTGAGTGAGGTTCCTGCTTCTGAGTCCACTGATATCTACAGTGTAGGTTGTGTTTGAGACCAGGTCCCCATCTCCTATAGCAAGCTGAAGAAAAGGTTGAGTCTGAATTATCTATACTGGAATAAAGTGAGACTGCTTACGTATACATTTTAGATAAATTGTGCATTAAATGATAAAAGAACCAAATATTTTACATTTTTTACAACTAATGGATGGGGAGCATTTTAAAAACAGGAGGCATGTAATATTTTTGATCTTTGCACATGTGCATCAAATGAAATAAGAATATCTAATTCAAGCTTTTAAAATTGAAAATATCATTTTAAGGGAAATTGTTTCATGAAGGTTTCGTCATTAATATTTCATTAAGTTTCAACAGAATTATGCATTTCTCAAAATTTCCATATATCCCTAACATGTTTAGTTACGTAAAGTTATTCTACAATATACGGGTTTTGTTGATTGTCAACTTTTCATTATGAATGGTCATCATGTTTTCTTTGAAAACCAAAATACAGGAAATCAAAAATAAGTGTTTACTATCTTTCAACCCCTTGTCTTTTCTATTAACAGAAGAACATGAACTTCAAGAATGAACAGACGATAGATGTTTCTCTGATTTGTTCTTCGTCTGAGCTTTTGCTAGGATTTCACGTAAAAACCTCAAACGGGAAAATGGTTGTTTCTTGCTTCCGTGTAGAGCAGTTTCAGAAATGATGATCTATTTTGCAAGGTGTCTTCAATCTACAGTTTACATTTTTCAGAAAACAAAACAATCCAAAAGTTACTACCGAACTGCAAAATTTTCAAATTTTCAAATATGTCAAATCACTTACATTTTGTTCTGTCAGTAATAGAGCCATACGACATAGCATCTACTGATACAAATTTATCTGCAATGTAACAAAGGAAACGTTATGCTGCATTTTGTTAATTGACTCAAATTGATCATTTCAAATGTCGTAACTGTGAGGTCAAAATTATCCCAATAAGCTGGAGAGCTGGAAAGCCATGGTCAGTTCCGCTGAATGAAGAAACTCTTATGTCAATCTCTCTAATCTTTTCAAAAGGAACAAATCAAATCAATTTTAATCATTGTAACCTCACCTCAATAACCCTGTTCTGAGTTTTCCATTCAAGGTACACATTCCCTCCATACACCCCAAGAGCGAAGAAGTTATCTCCCCCTGCCTGGTACAGCAACAAGCCTCGGCTGTTGCAGAACAGGAACTGGAACTTCAGTCTGTCCTCGGCAGAATCGAGCACATGGCGTTCACTACTGTACTTGATGTAGGCATCGATGTCAATGAAGAAGTCTGCTGTTGTCATGGAGATCAACATTGTCATGGTTACTGAAATGGACAAACGCCTTGTTGTGAATCCCTTGAATCTTGACTTCAAAATCAATGTTGGCCCAAAATAGCAATTTTATTGGCCTGCCATTACCTTAGTGATTAATATTTTTTTTAAAAGGATGCCTAAATTAGGATTTATTACCAATCACTAGAATTCTTGTACTATAAATAACATTTAATTATGATCGATCATCGAAACTCTTCTTTGAAAGGGGCAATAGCACGTTTTTAGGGGGAATATATGGTGATGTCAGGAAAATGTAATGATTTCAATTGAAAAACAATGTATTTAAACTAAATGGAGCAGTAATAATAAGTTTAGCCATGTAATTCCTTTTTCTTACACAAAATGAATTAAAGGTGTTCACACAAAATGACCGCCAATGGATTTTATGTGAATCTTCATACTTGTCCTCTGACTATGGATGATTGGCTTGTGTAATGAGATTTTTGACACTGTCAAGATAATTCATATAGCATTAAGTTACAATTATCAGTGAAAATATAAAATTATCAAAAAACGTGCTACTGCCCCTTTAACAACCTCTTTATTTCGATGATGTTCTCAATACTTTTCATTATTTCATAACCTTCTTCCAACTTCCCTCAAAAAGTATATAACTTCAAACGCTCATACAATGGGAACAAATCCAGCATCCAACATCATTGGACAACAAAGTAAAAGAATTCTGCTCTATCACAGTGACTAGCAGTAAAAAATGGGGGATTCCATAAGATGGAATATGGAACGGATATACATTATTTCTATAAAAAAAATATACAACTAATAACCTAGACTGCCAAACTTGAAGAAGAATGAATCTAACAGCCAAAACTCGTTGTTGTCAAACAGTGTAATAAATTTAATTAAATGAACTTTTCGTATCCTTTATGTACACTAGACATATAGATAGATATAAATAACGCCGTTGCTGCTATTAGGTTGATATGGTTAGAACGGAAACAAATTATCAACACTATTCGGTTATAAATCGGCCAAGTGCCGATGAAGAAAAGTTTCAAAATATTAACTATATCGAGGATAGAACTTGGTCCTTCAGTTTCCTCCAAGTGCAGAGGTGTTCGTATCATGTTAGCATTTAAATTTAAATCTTTGTAACTAGGTCGATTTAACAGACAGATGAAACCTCTGAAGGATGATATTACGACAATGGTATAGTACAAATTAACTTTTGACGTCAATATTATAGTCAATATGCCCATAAGTAATGAAAAGGACAGCTGTTGACAGTATGATGATGTGTTATTTTGTAAAATTCAGACATATTCTGTATCCTCTTAAAGGAACAGTAGCACATTTTTTTGAAATTTCATAAAAGTTCACTGATAATTCACTGATTCTGTGAAAATATATGACTTTTAAAACTTTTCATCGAAAAAAGAATTTATCGTATAAATTCCAGGGTAATGAATATGTGAGATGTTTTGGTATCAGATCAATTATGATACCATCTACGTTAGTTTCAAAGCAAAAACATTGATGTTCCGAAAATCAGGGAGTGGTTCTTTAATTGATATACAAAGGAGGGTACAAACTACAACTGGGTTTTGATTTATTCAATATCAATAGACGTATGATATATTATGTCACGCTTTCAAAAACACATATTTGAACGAATTAATAATGTTTATTTATAAGAAAATATCAGGATTAAGACATTAAAATATAGACAAATATATGGTAACGTTTGAAGAGTGGCACATTCATAGAATTGACACATAGAATATATCAAATATGTCGATTAGCAGTTTTGGTGTATCTATCTCAATTTTCAAAAGAAGAATGAATTTAAAATTTAATGTAAAAATGGAAGTATTATTTGACTGAATTAATGCCTGAATTTTTAACCTTAGAGGACAACGTCTAAAGCTTGAAATATTTGTAATTCAAAATCGTATTTATATGAAAACGTATGGTAGTCTGTACTCTCTCTATTTTTAGCTCAGTTTGTGACATGTCAAACAAAAGGAATTTAACACTAAATAACATTAAAACTTACGCTCCGTCAAGGCAAGGCACATGATATTTTGAACTGAATTTAATGAGATTGACGAAAATACTAAGTGACACAGCCAGAGTCTTGGTTGATCTTATTTTAATGAGTTTGAAGAACATGCTTACTGACACAGTCAAAGAGCCAAGTTGATCTGTCTTCATTGGATTGTCAATAAACTACTGACACAAAAAGCCAGGTTTACCTGATTTAATGAGATTGACGAAAAATAATTACTGACACAGCAAAAGAGCCAGGCGGTTTGATTTTTACTGAGATCGTCGAAAACATACTTACTGATACAGCCAAATAGCCAGATGGATGTGATTTTAATTAGACTGATGAAAAATACTTACTGAAACAGCAAACGAGCCAGGTTGATATGGTTTTAATGAGATTGACGAAAAACACTTACTTATACAGTCTAATAGCCAAGACGATGTGACTTTAATGAGATTGACGAAAACAGTTACTGACAACGAGTATGGTTGATATGATTTTAATCAGACTGACGAAATATGCCCATTGATACAGCAAAACAGCCAGGGTGGTTTGATTTTAATGATATTGACGGACACAAATTAAAACTGACAGCGCCAAAAGGCGTTCGTGATATGATATCTAATCAGATTGATACAGCTAAATAGCCAGGGCTGTTTTATTTTAATGAGATTGACAAAAACATAGTTGCGGGTACAACCAAAGAACCAGGATGTTTTGATTTTAATGAGATTAATGAAAAACTACTTACTGACACAGCCAACGAGCCAGAGTGATGTGACTTGTATTGATGGAATTGGCAAAAAATACTGACGCAAACAAAAGTCATGGTGGTTTCTTTTTAATGAGATTGACGAAACAAATACTTACTGACATAGCCAACGAGCCAGGACATATTCAGGAAGCGACACACCCCGCATCACTCGACAGGGGCACTAGGTCTGAAGCAAAAGGGATCACAACGAAATGAATATGTTAAGTTTCGAAATGATATGATTAGGCGATACCAGGGCAAATCGGGCCCTTAACACGTAAGCGTATTTTCTGGGCACATTAACATGTTTAGAATGCAACTTGCATCATATCTCTAATTCTCATTAGTGCCCCATGAGAAAAAAACACACATATGTGATATGTCAAAGACCTATAATGAGCAACACATTTTTTTTAAAAGAGGCATGCAGCCCACAGTAGCCCTTATGAAAACTTAACAAATAATAAAAACTAAGGCTTGTGGACATAGATTCTCGAATTTCTTAGCCAAAAACTTACATGATTAGTCTATATATGTACGAATTTCTAAAACCTATGAAAGTCTTGATGCTCTGAACAAATATCCATTATAATTAAAAAAAGGCCGTTAAACGTGTATTTTGGTATGTAACTAATTAGACAGTCTAAGTAAACCTAGCCTCAATATTATCCGTTTCACTACTATACTGATATAGTAGTGAAACGGATAATATTGAGGCTAGGTTTACTTAGACTGGTAATGAGATGCACTGACAGAAAAAGTGGATCCTCGGAAAGTGTTTTAAGAGTTTCTGAGGTTATAGAATGAATCATTTTAGAATAACTGATGATTACCTCCATTAACAGTACCTATTGTAGTGAGCATAAAATCGAGACATCTTAATTATAAGGCTTTTATTTGACATGTTTTACCCCGCTTTCAGAGTACCGCCGAAAACTTGAAAACCCACTGGAGCGTAGAAACTTCCAATCTATCCTGCTATATCAGCGAATATGTGATATATGTTGAAATTTCACAGCACCAATTGTATTCCTTAATGTCATCCTGTCTCAGGGTACAACGTCAACCCTGGAGCTCCATGAATGTGCAGCGTCAGCGTATACGTTGAACCCTAAGACAGGTTGTTCTTAATCTATGTTGAAGACATTTGGTGCACCGATTCATGAGAAATCGCGTTAAAATGAGATTCAAAGGTGGTCAAACTCTTATGGTGACTTATGACATAAGGTCACGGTCATCCAAAGGGACTGGTGTCTGCGTAATCCCTGAATGTAGGCTGTGATCAAATATGAAGAATTTTAGTGCAATGGTACAATGGTTCATATGATATCGCGTTTAAAAGAAAAATGTGAAAATGTCCCCTGTTCCGCGTTGCGATAGGGTAAATTAGCAATGTGCTCACCACAAGAGAAATCGGCTACTGCAAAACATTCGGATTCAGAAATGCTGATGGTCTCAATTTCTGCCGATCGTGCTTCAGTGGACATGTATTTATGTATGTATATTGTTGATTTAAGCAATATTGAACAGAGACACTGAAACACCTGGCAATATGTGTAGGTTTACATTAACACATATACAATAGTTCCGGTTGACCTGGGCCTCCTTTAACAAAGCAACCTTTACTAAGATTGACCTTAACTCTCATTCTTTAGCATTACACTAAGGTTACATTAAGGACTTAAGGTCACCCTAGGGCTTTGTGAAAGATCGCTTAAAGAGCCACTCCGTGATTTTCATCAACTCCTGATTTGCTTTCATGATATTATTTCAAAATGTCTCACATATTCATTCCCAAATGCCAATTATGTGATGCGAACTTGTTTTTAATGAAATTTTTAAAACAGTCCTATATATTCGCAAAGGCAAAATTCACTCGTCCAACCTATCAAATATGATCAACTCGTAACCATATCCACAAAAATTACCAGATAGGACTGTCATTTTAACATAAGAAAATCGTAGAGAAGCTGAGAATGTCCTATTTTTATTGTGCTGTAGATGAAAACGTTCTGTGAAGTTAAATTAATGAATGACTTGTTTTCAGTTAAAGTCTTTTTTTTTGTGTGTGAGAGATCTATCCACAGTACACTGCCTGGTAGAAATACGTTGGTGGGCATAAGCATATCTGAGGAAACCATATAAAATCAGACATTCTATTCATCCTTTAACATGCTTTACTTATAGATCAAAACGTTCAAATTAAGAAAATAATCATCCATCAAAAGTACATGTCAGATTGTGCCACAGGTGGAAACGTTCATTGTTATAAAATAAAAACGGATTGTTTTCCCTAAACATCGATTTTATACCATAATTGATTGTAATTACATGCTGGTAACAGCAAACCCAATCCAACATCCGTTTCAACCTTTAATAAGGAATCATGAAGCAATTCTGTTAATGATGAACATTTATTATGGAATCATGAAGCAATTTCGTTGATGATGAACATTTTCTATGTCAAAAGTAAGAATAGCTGGTTTTCCTTAAACGTCGATTTTAAACCATATATGATTGTTATTACATGCTGATAACACAAACCGAAACCGACATTCTTTTCTATCTTCAAGAATGAATCATGAAGCAATTCTGTTGATGATGAACCTTTAGGAATGAATCATTGAGCAATTCTGTTGAAGATGAACATTTGATGAGAATTCATGAAGCAATTCTGTTGAATCATTGAGCAATTCTGTTGATTATGAACCTTCAAGAATGAATCATTGAGCAATTCTGTTAACAAACAAATGCAACATGTAACAATATTCAGATGCTGCAGATGAAACAATTTACGCCTGAAAATAAGAATTCCTAATTGTTCATACAATATCTGATTGTTGTACAATCCTGATAACACTTCCAATCGAACCGAACCCAACATCATAAGAAGGGACCATGTAGCAATTCTCTTGATGATAGAGATGAAAGATCTGATTTTCAGTGAATGTCGATTTTGTGAGAAATCTATGCCAGTGCATTGTGTGCTTGTGTTCACCTGTTGTTGGTGCAAATAATGAACGAGGCAACACCTGGTGGAAACTCTGTTGTCAACTTATCAATCACAGGTATCGTGTTCATCGGCCTAGTGGTAACATAGGTATGTCGTTCCTGACATGCAACTTGATTTCGTAATATGATATTTTTATAAATTTTGTTTATATTATTGTTTGTTCATACTGCTCCTCAGGCGAAACGGAGGATGAAGCTCATATTCTTTTAGTTTGAGAAGCCTTCTCTGCATTTAGAAGTAAATTTTTGAAATGCGCTAATGTCAATCCACAAAGGATGTACAATCTGCTAAATTCAACTAATCCTGATGTTATTTATGATGTTGAAACTACTAATGTACAATATGAAATCTTATGTCAAATCTTCTTTAAAGACCAACTACGATAAATGAAAACTCAACTGTACTTTGGGCCCTACATTTATATACTGAATAAACATGTCTGTCTGTCTGTCTGATTTTGTTTTAAAAAACAAAAACGTTCTATTTCTAGGCTTGATAGTTGGGTGGTACGAAAAAAGAAACAAATATTTTGTAAATGTCACGACACTTTGTCTTTCGGTGACACATGCTATTGCACATTCATGCTTTAATGTCAATAAAAAAACTGCTTGAGCGTGGATGAACTCACACCACGACACCGCATATGACGCATCCTCGAAACGGAAAAATAAGTTATTTGAGAGAAAGAAAGTGATTTCACAAAAAAATATACAAACAAATGAAAAACAAAATAATCAAATTAATATCAGGACCGGTAGCTCGTTCGTTTGAGGTACGTGAAACCAGTTCTCTAATTCGAATGATTTTTATAAAGCATGATGTTTTCGCTTAGAATTCCAATTCTAGAACTACGTATACTACGATGATGATGTTGCTGATGATGATTCTGGTGATGGTGATGATGGTGAGATTTCAGTATCGCAAATTTACACGTCTTACCATTGAGGTAAATAAACACTGCAATGCTATTGTATTTCAAACTAATTACCTTTGAGATATTCCAACAAGAAAAACATCTGAACTACGTATATATCCTTTGATGAAGTCCGACGATATGTATGATTAATACATTGCAATACACAACACTGTGGGCGAGTACCTACACATAGAACGTATGATCGACCCATCGATCTCGGCTTGCATGTTTCATTTGTCAAATGGACCAAACAGATGGTACCATGCAAGAAACGTGGAAATAATAAAATCAAACCTGTTTATGTTTCAGTCGTTAGCGCATTCAGCTTCGAATCAAGAGGTCCGGGGTTCGAATCTCAACTTGCTGCAGCAGGGGAAAATCCATAGAGTTGATTCCTGTAACCAAAACATAATGCACTCTACAACCATGACAAATATTTAGATAAGACTTGCTTACCATAACGTTTCCAAATAACGAAAACGGAATTCTAATTTAATAGATATAATTAAGAAAGTTCAGTAGCATTGCTTTATAGTTTTATGGATGTCATCTGTCAACAAATATATTTCACAAATCCGGTAGCTGAGTGGTTAAGCTGTAATGACAGCAGTTGCCGTCTCTATGAGAGGTTAGAATACCACAGATTTGATATGAATTAACAAAAGCTTCTTCATTCCACGAATGCAGTCTTTTTTGGTAACTAAGGTACGCATAAATATAGATAAATGTAGAACTACAGTCCTATAAAAGTTAATTCTGTCGTGACCTAATCCAAATTTTGATCTATTTTTTTTTAATTGGCGCTAGCATTTACATTACATATATATATAGCATCATTTCAAGAGAGACGTTGTCAATTAATAGATCTCATTGCATGCTCATTCATTAACTCCAAATCTAGGCGTAATTGTCATGGTGTAAGTTTCTAGGTCTTATTGTCTAGGCGTAATTGTCTAGGTGTAATTGTCCATGCGTAACTGTCTAGGTGTAATTGTCTGGGTGTAATTGTCTAGGTGTAATTGTCCATGCGTAACTGTCTAGGTGTAATTGTCTGGGTGTAATTGTCTAGGTGTAATCGTCAAGGTGTAATTGTCTAGGTGTAATTGTCTAGGTGTAATTGTCTGGGTGCAATTGTCTAGGTGCAATTGTCTACGCGTAACTGTCTAGGTGTAATTGTCTGGGTGTCATAGTCTAGGTGTAATTGTCTGGGTGTCATAGTCTAGGTGTAATTGTCCATGCGTAACTGTCTAGGTGTAATTGTCTTGGTGTAATTGTCTAGGTGTAATTGTCTGGGTGAAATTGTCTAGGTGTAATTGTCTGAGTGTCATTGTCTAGGTGTAATTGTCTAGAAGTAATTGTCTAGATGTAATTGTCTTGGTGTAATTGTCTACGTGAAATTGTCTAGGTGTAATTATCTACGCGTTTTGTCTAGATGTAATTGTCTAGGTGTAATTGTCTAGGTGTAATTGTCTAGGCGTAACTGTGAGGCGGCAAAGAATGGTCCCTAACCTGAGTGCCACATATGGATACCGGTTAAATATTCCCCAGGGAGTTGAATTGGAAAAATGATCGGACGGTGATAAAATGCCATTGACCAGGCGAAAACACTAGCGCCTTGAGCAACCACGAGGGGAGGGATATGCGCGCTATAGAAATATTCATATAATAATAATTATAACTGTCTATTCGTAATTTTCTAAGTGTAATTGTCTAGGCGTAATTGTGTGCGTGTGATTGTCTAGGCGTAACTGACTGGGTGTATTTTTCTAGGCGTAATTGTCTAGGTATGATTGTCTAACTGTAATTGTCTAGGTGTTCTTCACTTAAGTTGTAAATGACAAACTCAAACGCCTTGACTTTATACTAAGCAGTAGAGAAGTGTGATACATGCAACATTGTGATACACGCCATTTTCTCCTTCAAACTCCGATGTCGTCAAAACAAGTTAATTAGACTAAATTCTTTATTCATTTATATTCCTATGATTCCTTATGATCTTGATCAACGATCCTACAATCAACGAGTACCTGTGTAATCAGATAACCGACTTAATTGCGTGTAATTTAAAGAGCCACTCGGTGCTTTTCCTCAACTTGAGCGGGAATTGAATGACATAATTCGTGAAATGAATTCACATTTCGCATGTATAGATTAACAAATGTCAAACATATGATATTTTATACTTGTTTTCAATGAAAGTCTTAAAAACAAACAAGTCTATTTGTGGAAGGCAAATCCATACGTCCAGTTTCAATGGATATACTAGTTATATAATCTATCACAGGCCCGTACCACCAAATTTCTGGAATGGGGGCCGATCTTTGGATATGATTAAACTTTATGCAGAAATTTAGCATTTTTGTATATGAAAACGTATTGGCAATTTGGAATGCGAATATTTGTTCAACGAAATAGCCTAGATTTAGGACGGACGATAAAATATTTGAATCAAACTGGCTAGACAGTGATGAAAACACTTTAACTGATAACCTTATTTGAATGGAATGCGATGGTCAATTGTACGTTATTATAAATCAACGCTAGAGCGTGATCCCAAGACTCTTCTTTTCAAAACAGATAATTAAACAACTGATATGTTATTCAGTGAAGAAAGGGATTAGGAACAAGTTATCCTTCTTATGTGACCTTCTCCCGAGTATTGACTCACAGCAAAATAATAAAAGTAAAATTTTGAAAAGAAGTATACATATAAGTTATACACTACATGCTGTAGTCAAATTGCTGCAATGCTTTGAAATGGACATGTTTTGAAAATATAACATAAACAACTCCTCACAATCACAAACATTTAACCATCAGATCCCCGGCGCAAATTACCATCATTGAATATTTTATTTCAAGTAGGGGAACTTTCATGTCAACAGAACCATCAGCCAACTTAAAATACACAAACGCCCAAATCTTACGACTATTGTAAGTTCAATAGCTCTTTGGCATTAAAACTAAGGCTTGTGTTGTTTAAACAATCTTCGACTTATGATGTAAAAGATATGGAACCGCTGACCTTCATGTTCAAAATATTGCATGTCCTCATTTTTTATATATTTCAGAACGGCAACGAACTCCGCGTTTATGTATTACATTAGACCAACGCAAACACTAATCCTGTCATGGATGTAAAGTGGTTCCGGCACCCGTTTGTTGCGATGTGCACGAAAGAACCATAAGTTAGACAAGTACACTCAGGGTATCCGGTTGTTCATAGAACATATTTACCATTTGAATTTGACTCTTAAAACAGAACGATCCTCATTACTTAAGTTTTAAAATGATTGTAATGCTCATACAGCTCGTCACTGATTGATTAACTTTAATCGTTTTTACGCAACATGTCAGTGTTATACCATATCAGTGTCATTCATAAAACAAATGTCGCAGGTTTACGTAAATACTTTAAACTTTAAAAATTGTTATTAGTTTTGCACTTAACTTGCGCATAGTTGGTTCTCAAACCGAAATCTGAAATGTTAGTTTTGAACCCTTACTGACTTTAATTTCAATGTTTTTGTATTTTGGAGATTGGTAAGATGTGCCACTGTATCTCAAACTTACAACGGATTTCATTCTTCATAAGAGCAAAATTTGTGACGGGCTTGTTTTGACTATGACTTTATATTGAATGGAGAGTTAAACAAGTAAACATCCTGTAGCCTACCCATATTTGTTATTTATGTTGACTGAATTGTGATTCATCATTTGCCTCTATTATATGTCCCAGTAGAAATACGAAAGTTATCAAGTTTATGTAAAACAAAACACTTGACCAGTGTTACAAGCTGCCACGTGATTTCAATACATCGTCGATGATATTAAATGACGTATTATCAGAGGGGGCGTCTCAAATAATAAATATGTAAGTTAATCTCATGATATGATTATACTCTACCAGCAACACTGTTGTATATAAACCTTTGATAATCGATACAGAGTATGTTACTACCTAACGTATAAGTCGAGTTTCTATGAAATCATCAAAATTAAATATTTGCAGAAATTGATTTTATACGTCCCCGGTTATCAATCTCCACTTGAACATGGCCGACGTGGAATATACATGACCCAGACAATATCATATACATTTCATGTCATCCCCATCTACATGCGATCCTTTATTCTACCTTCCTCGATGGTCAGGTAAGTAATAATTTTACTTCATTATAGATATTCTCTGTGTAGTAATTATATTATGCCCATATAGATATTATCGTATATGTCGTACACGATAAGTTATGATAAGCGTTAGTCATCATATTATATCATAGTTATCTGTTGCCTGTTAAATGATTTTGACATGCGTTCATTATATTGATATTCTCAATGTGTTTCTTACAAAATGAAAGGTGAATAAATGAGTTCACGGCTGTGTGAAAAAGTTTTTCAAAACTTTCTATTTAAAGTTACATTCTAATAGCTTTCGCATAACACCAACAAAGTTTATGGTTGTGTTATTTCTCAGGTTGATTAAGATCACCCGTGCTCCGAAGAATAAAATTGTTAAACTATTAATTTAATCGGGGTTCGAACTGAATCCAACCGGGGTTTCCACTCCATCACATTCCTTGGAGGGGAAGTATTCTGATAGAACACGTTCGATTCCCAGTAGCGTCAATATTTTGCAAGTTCTATTCCCCGAATCATGGTTTATTTTTAAAAAGACTATCTTTTATTGTGTTTCTGTAGTAAACAGACGCTTGTGAAGTATTTTAATTGGGTATTTCAATATTTCATCAAACGTGCAATTTATAAAATATAATTTCTAAATTAGTTGAAAAGTTTAGTAGTTCATCTGAAAAAGGTATTCGAATTTCTGACGGTACAGAAGATTTAGATATAAAAAACAACAAAAATAGTTCTTTATCATCTGATGAATGTTTCGGTTTAAAAAAAATATTACTTCATTTTTATATTGTATATATTACCAATGCAACACTTCAGTGGAGATCATCGTTGTTTTGTTCAGGGATGCCAATTATCACCTTTCCTTTTTTCTGTTTTCGTAAATGACATTGTTGAAAGTCTAGCAGCAGATAACCAAAGGTGTATAAATCTTGAAGTGATTGAACTCTTTATACTCCTTTTTGCCGATGATATTGTTCTTTTTGACTTATTGGTTTGTGGTTTACAAAAGAGACTAGATAAATTAGCTAGATATTGCGACCAGTGGAAACTTAAAATAAATGTTGCAAAGAGTAAGATAATTGTTTTTAGAAAAGGTGGTAGATTAAAAAAGTGCGAAAAGTTTTCTCTTAATAATGAGATCATAGACATTGTTCCAACATACAAATATCTTGGGGTTCATCTCTCAAGTTCAGGCTCATGGTATATCACCCAAAAGACCTTAGCTGAGCAGGCATGGAAAGTTTTTTGCACATTGAGATCATCAATACCTAATTTCTCCGAGCTACCTATACACGCTCTATTTCAAATATTTGATGTTAAAATTCTACCAATTTTGCTTAACGACAGTGAAGTGTGGGGTTTCCACCCATCACCCAATGTAATTAATATACATGATAAATTCTGCAAACAGGTTTTGAATCTCCCAAAACATACCCCAAATATATTTGCACGTGCTGAACTGGGTAGATATTCATTAAAAGTAAATATGCACTGTAGAATTATTAGATATTGGATGAGAATGATCTCGCAAGTTGATAATATCATTTTGAAGAAATCTTATGAATATCAATATAACCTTGCAGAGAAAGGACGCCAATGTTGGGCACTCAATGTGAAAGGTCTCCTAAGCCGCTATGGCTTTGGATATGCTTGGTTCTACCAAAATGTTGGAAATACAAATGTTTTTATGTCTCTATTTAAGCAAAGATGTATTGACAACGATAATCAGTCATGGAAAGGAGATATCTCATCTTTCCCAAAACTAGAATTCCTGAATAATATAAAAGAAAATGTTTCTTATGAATTATATATAAGCCATATCAAGTGTAAAACATTTCGTATTGCCATGAGTAAATTCCGAAGTTCCAATCATATGCTGATGATTGAATATGGTAGACGACTCGGTCTAGAACGAAAGGATCGTCTCTGCCCTCTTTGCATAATTCCTACTATTGAAGATGAATACCATTTTTGTCTTGAATGTCCATTTTATCTAGAACTTAGATCAAATATAATCCCGCCATACTATTATAATTTTCCCTCATATGAAAAGCTATATCAACTGTTCATGTCAAAGAATATATCCATTATAAATAGTCTTGGCAAGTATCTGTTCTTAGCCAGAAAGAAACGTAACACGTTTTTGTGTCTGTGACACCCTTATACCCTGTTGTATATTTTGATATCAAACATATTTTACTGGCGCTTCGATAATGTGCACAAATTGTATACTCTGTATAATGGGCCTGTGGCCCCTTTACTGAAATAAACCTCTCTCTCTCTGTAAGTGTTTAAGTTTGTATTACATACGATTAGTATTTTACTTTAAAACTGCCATTGTGTAATAAAAATGTTGTTGTTTTGTTGCACATTGTTATTAGACACTATGATTGTAATGTAATTGTGATTTACTGTCATACATTGTACATGTAGGTACAACAGTATACTTTTTTCTTTGTTGCAAAATATAATCAAATTCAGCTCTTTATATTGCAGACTATTACTTGGTTACAAAAATGCGTCTTATATGCAATTAAAATAGAGACTAAATCACGATGTGCATTATATACTTAGTATAACTTTTGAAAATTGATAAAATTGAAGGAAATATAACGTTTTTCTTTGTTATCAAAACTATTGATCAAACAAAAGGCTGTCAGACTGTAATTGGCGTTTTCCAGAGACAGGGTGTTTCGAGGATGAATTACAGACTGAGTGATGTGCCAGGCCTGGATGGGTGTGACTTAAACTGTACCGGTCACGGAGTGTGTCAGCAGGGGAAATGTTACTGTCTGGTGTGTTATTTACATGCTTTTATCAAATGAACATTTTACGACTGCTTCTATTGATATTTTTTATTCAGCAGTCGATATGTTGTGAGTTGAAGTTCTTTTTAAGTTACATTTTACGCACCTAGCGTGTTTACGTCATAAAAATAATTAAATCTTACACACGTTTCTTATAGTATACTTAATATTTCTCATGAATGATGCCAGTCTTGAGTTTTCATTATTTTTTATTAAAGCATACAGTTTACGAAAGCTTTTCCAATTGTATCACGTTCAGGATACTTCTCCATAACGTACGAATGGCAAATTGTCATCTGTTAAGAAGCCACTCCGCGATTTTCATCACTTTTATTTTACTTTGATATTAACTTAATGAATTATATGAATCCCCAAAATCTCACTCATTCATCTCAAAATGGCCAATTTACGATAAAAACTTGTTTACAATGACAATCTAAAAACAGTCATTTATGTTCGCGGAAGGCAAATTCAAAAGTTCAATCAACATGGATCATAGTTATATAATCTATAAAACAGTATTAACTCGTAACTCGTAACATCAATATATGACCCCCATGGCCACCATGTTTAATATGTTGTATTTGTGTGAAGAAGGAGACTCATTTATTTATTCTAATATAAGATAAAACATAACTATAAACATTTTCGTTTTATTAATATAATTTTGGAAAAAATATTTTTATGAAAAATTTCAAAAACTACATGGAAGTGTCTCTTGCAACGGAGTAATCTTCTGCACTTAAACTTAACATATTTGTATCTGAAAATCATGTATATGATAAAACTGAGGTGTGTACTTCTTTTGTAACTCAGTTTAGTTTTATCGCTCATCTTTTAGGTGCAGTTTTCAGGTGCCAACTGCCAGGAGGTTAATTCCATGTATTATGTCGTGTTTGGATCTATCTTTACTTGTGTTGGCTTTGTAGCTGGTCTTCAGCTGGTAGGTGCCATTCAAACTACTCTTTTTAATCCAAACCTAGCATCTCTCTCATCTCGCAGACCTACGATCTTATTACTGTCTGGTGACCTTTATATGAGATGTTTTATTTCTCCATTAAATGCAAACAATCACGAAAATAGACAGCTTCGGTAGCTAATCCTCAGATTGTTATTGATGTTACAATCAGAGGTCTTTCATTACATACGCCAGTAAAGGTTCAGCAGTATCAATCATATATGCTAAAGAATTCGAAAGCCGAATGACAAATGACGAATAAAGAAAAGCGAAGATTTTGCTAATTATAAATCAGATATCACAACAACACGAATGGCTCTCTAATGAATGTTCCAGCTGCTGTGTATCGTGTGGGAACACCGACGTAACAAGGATAAATCATGGCGGACGGCGTGTGAGGTGACGGTACAAAAACTCCTCTACACTCTCGTCATTTGCGCATCGTCCCTGCGTGGAGCTTACTTTTTCTCCAAGGTCAGAGGTCATCACAAAACAATTTCGTATAAATTGCTTAAAATCATGAAATTGACATGTATAAGTATTTGGTAGCTATCAACAAAATCCGAACTTTAAAGAATTCTTAAAATGCTAATGGCAATCATAACTTAACGTTTCCGTATATATACTCTAAAATGAGATTCACCGATTTAATCGTAAATCCACTATAATAAAATATGTTACTCTATTGAATGCCCCTGACGATCGTCTTCCTTCAAAGTAACAAATCAATCTCATTGAAACGAAATCGAACATATCACTTCGTACCTGGCTGGGTTTCTCATCTGAGTCTCACTTCATAGTACTCTGGTCGTTTGACGTCCATTGCACTAAGCCATAGCGACGAAGAATATGGGTACCCGACACGAACCCAATCGAGCACCTCTCAGATCAGTAAATCACTGTGATACAAGTGCATGACAGCTTCGATCTGATTTCAAAAAGATTGTTTACAATTTTTTCTTTTAGTGGCGTGCTTCGGAATACATCGCTTCTTTCCTCTGGTGCAGTTACTTTCCCTTTCTCATCACCGGATGTTCTCTGCTTATCTGCTCTTGGGCAGAGGTCAGTATTTTCCAATTGCACTTTTCAAGGTCAAGGTCACGAAGAATTTAAAGGACAACAGATTGGACTAAAAGATCTTGGTTGCCAATGATTGACGTTTTAATTACTTCGTGATAATGTATGTCTTTCATAAGATGTTTGTTATTAATTATTTCATCAAGAAAAATAACAAAAAACATAGGTAAACTGATACTAGAGACTGTCTGTGTGATCTAGACATGGGGATACGTGTGTATCGTTCTGCCTCAGATATGTCCTTAAAAGTACTGTAGACTCGGAATTTATTCCCGCCATTTCCTCTCTGACTGCTATGCCCCAAGATGTACACATGAACCGGAAGGAGACGCCTCGCTTCCTCAGCAATTAGGTTTATACATCGTTAGTTGTCTTCTTCGTAAAATGTAAACAGAGGGATTACATCAGAACTATCATATGTGATAAATGATGAGGTTGTAGATCCTGTTTCACATTATCACCATGTGATCTATGTTGTAACCACCTTTCCCTAGGATGTCCACGTGAACCGGAAGGAGACGCCTCGCTTCCTCAGCAAGTCTGTTCTCGCCTTCGTGCTGTTCAACGTCTCGCTTTATCTCGTCGTGTGTACTGTACTCCTCGTCACCGATATTGTCCCGGATACAGAGGTATACACGTGAAAAAAAGAAACGATACCATTTGCAATTTAAGATAGTAAAAGCTAAAAGTAATGATTTCGACTGAAGCAGGGTTACTTCATGTCTTCAGCAGCTAACTGAACTAAGTTAATAATTTCGAAACAATATATTTTCATGTTTTCATGAAAAACACGCCTTTGAATGTCGTTTATTGAAAATAGGATCTTTTTGCTTGTTTTCTTCAATAAATAAGCGTTAAGAAAAATATTTCATAAAAGGTTATTAACATTAAAAACATAGTACATTTATCAAATTTCACCATTTCGTATATTTTAAATTTCAATTCCAAACATTCTTGTCCCAATCTAGTTAAAACTAGCTGTAGGATAATGTATCGGGTTATAATCTCCCTTTAAACATCCATGTCGTGTGACCAGGACCTGAGTCTGAAGGCGTATAACGGGGCAGTCGCCATCCTCTTCATCATCCTCGTCATCCTCTTCCTCGTATACGGCGTGGAACTCTACTTCCGGGTAAGAAATCTACAATGGTTTTACGTTTGTTTCATTAGTCAGAAAATACATCTATTTTTTATATGTCATCCAAGATGTAATTGCTGCTTTGTTGTTTTCTGTTAGGCAGGCAAATGGCGTCAGAATTCAGTAAGACGTCCATTCTGATTGAAAGGAGAAGAAGTAGACCGACTCCAGGTTACATGTGCAGGTGTCATGTCTTCCCCTGTCGGTAGCACTCACTATATAGATTTCCCATTATCTTCACAGATGGAAGCTCCATTCGCCAAGCTACAGCAAGGAGTAGAAGTGGACAGACTTCAGGTGGCCATGTCTAGACTAGGTCTCGTCTCTCAGTAACATGTCTTCCCCTGTCGGTAGCACTCACGACATAGATTTCCCATTATCTTCACAGATGGAAGCTCCATTCGCCAAGCTACAGCAAGGAGTAGAAGTAGACCGACTCCAAGTGGCCATGTCTAGACTAGGTCTCGTCTCTCAGTAACATGTCTTCCCCTGTCGGTAGCACTCACTATATAGATTTCCCATTATCTTCACAGATGGAAGCTCCATTCGCCAAGCTGCAGCAAGGAGTAGAACGAGACCGACTCCAAGTGGCCATGTCTAGACTAGGTCTCGTCTCTCAATAACATGTCTTCCCCTGTCGGTAGCACTCACTATATAGATTTCCCATTATCTTCACAGATGGAGGCTCCATTCGCCAAGCTACAGCAAGGAGTAGAAGTAGACCGACTCCAAGTGGCCATGTCTAGACTAGGTCTCTTGTCTCAGTAACATGTCTTCCCCTGTCGGTAGCACTCACTATATAGATTTCCCATTATCTTCACAGATGGAAGCTCCATTCGCCAAGCTACAGCAAGGAGTAGAAGTAGACAGACTCCAGGTGGCCATGTCTAGACTAGGTCTCGTCTCTCAGTAACATGTCTTCCCCTGTCGGTAGCACTCACTATATAGATTTCCCATTATCTTCACAGATGGAAGCTCCATTCGCCAAGCTGCAGCAAGGAGTAGAACGAGACCGACTCCAAGTGGCCATGTCTAGACTAGGTCTCGTCTCTCAGTAACATGTCTTCTCCTGTCGGTAGCACTCACTATATAGATTTCCCATTATCTTCACAGATGGAGGCTCCATTCGCCAAGTTACAGCAAGGAGTAGAAGTGGACAGACTTCAGGTGGCCATGTCTAGACTCGGTCTCGTGTCTCAGTAACATGTCTTCCCCTGTCGGTAGCACTCACTATATAGATTTCCCATTATCTTCACAGATGGAGGCTCCATTCGCCAAGTTACAGCAAGGAGTAGAACGAGACCGACTCCAAGTGGCCATGTCTAGACTAGGTCTCTTGTCTCAGTTACATGTCTTCCCCTGTCGGTAGCACTCACTATATAGATTTCCCATTATCTTCACAGATGGAAGCTCCATTCGCCAAGCTGCAGCAAGGAGTAGAACGAGACCGACTCCAAGTGGCCATGTCTAGACTAGGTCTCGTCTCTCAGTAACATGTCTTCCCCTGTCGGTAGCACTCACTATATAGATTTCCCATTATCTTCACAGATGGAAGCTATATTCGCCAAGCTGCAGCAAGGAGTAGAACGAGACCGACTCCAAGTGGCCATGTCTAGACTAGGTCTCGTCTCTCAGTAACATGTCTTCCCCTGTCGG
This sequence comes from Steromphala cineraria, assembly GCA_916613615.1. Taxonomy (NCBI): domain Eukaryota; kingdom Metazoa; phylum Mollusca; class Gastropoda; order Trochida; family Trochidae; genus Steromphala; species Steromphala cineraria. Next base: position 15,976,414 of record OU744735.1, on the reverse strand, counting down.
TAGCACTCACTATATAGATTTCCCATTATCTTCACAGATGGAGGCTCCATTCGCCAAGTTACAGCAAGGAGTAGAAGTGGACAGACTTCAGGTGGCCATGTCTAGACTCGGTCTCGTGTCTCAGTAACATGTCTTCCCCTGTCGGTAGCACTCACTATATAGATTTCCCATTATCTTCACAGATGGAGGCTCCATTCGCCAAGCTACAGCAAGGAGTAGAAGTAGACAGACTCCAGGTGGCCATGTCTAGACTAGGTCTCGTGTCTCAGGCGCTCTTACAGCTTCTTATGGGACTCTTTCTTGTGGCTGACGTCATCACAGACCATTGGAAGAACACGTGGGTATTCACTTCCTGTAACACTTAACGTAGAATTATTCAGGCCAACTAATGAAGTTATGCAAGGCTATATTTGACAGGAACAGAAACCGAAAGGGACGGACCTGATGTTCATTTCAACAAATCCATTCGAATGTTATGTTTGAGCAGCAAAATACTTCTTTAAGATTTGAATAAAAATAAACTTCTATTCAATCAAGGTTGATATCCGTCAGGATGAAGACATGTAGAATACCACAGATCAGTACATTTACCAATGCAGAAATATGATTTTGCAAAACATTAATCTTTTACACAACCCAAAACAGTGAAAATTTAGTGCTACGACATTTGCGAATACTAAACTTATTTCAACATATTCTTCAAAACAAATGAGTGAGTGAGTTAATGCTTTTTGGCAATATTTCAACCATTAGCGGCGGTCAAAACAAAATGAAAAGCATAACTATGTGAGTCCGTACACCAGCTGTTACATGCGTTATGATTAGAAACCATTGGTACTTATGCTAACAACGTCTCCATTAACTCGTGAAACAATAAGCCATTCTTCTCTCTGTTCTGACTACAGGCTGACGGTGCTCGGGCAGAACTACTACGAACTGGTGTTCAGAGTTGTCGAGTTCGGGGTTCTACTCTGGTTCCCCTGTGTTCTCTGGAACTACAGACAGTGAGCATATTGCTTGACGTTTTGGCATCATAATGTTTGATAATTCAGAAAAGTATTATTTCTTGAAGCCAATTGGTAAAAATCATTTAATAAGAGATAACGCTCATTCCAAATCAGGTGTCAGCATGTTCCTTGAAACGCTCTACTAAAAATATAAAATGGTGTGTGTTTTTAAGTTACAATTTTCTAGAAGTACATTCCATGATACCATACGTTCCATTCAAAAGTAAAAGAAGAATATAAATGAAACCAATATGTACGTTACCTCTACATCATCTTACTATATGTGTACGATCCATAGTCTTACCCATCTTCCTATGCAAAGCCTATACCAGTTTCCGAACTGTCAGTTTGCCTTGCTGCTGACCCTTGAGTTTTCTGTGTTGGGTCTCTAGTAGGGGCACTATAGCAGTACAGAAAAGTAAAGGGTCTGCAGCAAGGCATACAATGACGGAAAACTGGGGTTTAGGCTTTGCGTACAAGATGAGTCCTACCCTGTAAAGAATAGTGGAAGTCATATAGGGCACAAATTGCTATCTTATTTAGTAATCATCAGATAACACCCCGATCTAGCTTTTTCCCTTGTTCCCTTCCTTGTTCCCAGGCCGGAGGAACTGTGGGTGTTGAACCCGAGACGTATTTTGAGGTCCCTCTCTCTCAACTCAGCGGGCTGTGACCTAAGAACACCGCTATGTCGGGACACTTCCACCAACTACAACACATATACCAATCACTCAGGTAGGTAGGTAGGTAGGTAGGTAGGTAGGTGGGTAGGTGGGTAGGTGGGTAGGTGGGTAGGTGGGTAGGTGGGTAGGTGGGTAGGTAGGTAGGTAGGTAGGTAGGTAGGTAGGTAGGTAGGTAGGTAGGTTGGTGGGTGGGTGGGTGGGTAGGTAGGTGGGTAGGCCCTGGTAAAACGTACGGTGGTTTCTTAAAGGACCACTCCGTCTGTTTTATGGGTCGCTAAACCAGATCAAAAGTGTCACTTGATCGAGAAGTATCGACTGTTGTAGGAAGATATCATTATAAAGCGAATCGACCTTTATGGTGATAATAGGAAGGTTTGGATTCGGGATGATGATCGAAAACCGGTTTGATGGTTGATATGTATCTCGTAAAACGGACGCTTGAATTTGTCTACCACGAATGATGATAACTGTTTTAAAATTGTCGTTGAAAACAAGTTTTTATCATATAATTGTCATTTTGGTATAAATAAATTACATAATTTTGATTTATTTAATAACTTATATCACTTACGGATGAATGATTGAAATATTTTAAATTTTCATCACAATAGGTTCGTATCAAAGCCAAATTACATGTCATGACAATCACCGAGTAAATTTTTAATCTCCTGACAATCAGTGTTGACTTTTGATTTGGACCATATTATCTGTCCCAGAGACTGAGAACGGTAGTCATAGCGACTGTTGGATCTGTTACGACGCTGAGAGGACCGATGCTGGCCCCTTGCTGCAGCCCTGTGATTGTCGAGGAGATGTCGCCACTGTACACCATAACTGTCTTCAGCGCTGGCTTATCGAGGTGAAACATAGCCAGTGTCATAAAAATATATACACATGCAATAGTGAAACATAACCAGTGTCATACAAATTAAAAATGTACACATGCAATAGTGAAACATAGCCAGTGTCATAAAAAATACACACGTGCAATAGTGAAACATAGCCAGTGTCATAAAAATTAAAAATGTACACATGCAATAGTGAAACATAGCCAGTGTCATAAAAATATGTACACATGAAAAAGTGAAACATAGCCAGTGTCATAAAAATATTTACACATGCAATAGTGAAACATAGCCAGTGTCATAAAAATATGTACACATGCAATAATGAAACAAAACCAGTGTCATAAAATATGTACACATGCTAAGTGAAACATAGCCAGTGTCATAAAAATACAGTAGAACACGGATACAACAAACTCAAAAGAATTTAGTTCGCTATATCCGGAGTTTGCTACTCGCGTTTGGTCGCCATACATAGGGCTTTTGACAGGACTTTTAAAAAATGTTTCACTATATGCGACTGTTCGCTAAATCCGTATGTACACATGCAATAGTGACACATAGCCAGTGTCATAAAAATATTTTCACATGCAATAGTGAAACAGTCAGTGTCATAAGAAATATGTACACATGTAAAAGTGAAACAAAGCAAGTGTCATAGAAATTAAATATGTACACATGCAATAGTGAAACATAGCCAGTGTCATAAAAATACAGTAGAACACGGATATAACAAACTCCAAGGGACCAAAGAATTTAGTTCACTATACCCGATTGTTCCCTTTATCCGTGTTTTACTGTATGTACACATGCAAAATTGAAACATAGCCAGTGTCATAAAAAATATGTACACATGCAATAGTGAAACATAATCTTCTGTTCGGTAGCACAACCAACGTAACAATACATCAAACGGCCACTCCATATTAATTATATTTGACTCTTTTAAGATTTTCTTGAAAAACAAGAATTTGTCATATCATTGATATTTTGGAAAATGATATGTGAGATATTTTGAATGTATTAATGAATCATATCATCTACGTTCGCATGAAAACAAAACAATGTGTGATGAAAATCACTGAGTTGTACTTTAACCATCACCGTAACCCAGAACCTTTTCATTTGGCCGTATCAGCCATGTAACTGTGACATCTTGGTACATATTTTCTTTCAAATAACGTATACATTGAAATCTTTTTTTACAGAGCTCAGAACTTGGGAAGACTCCAAAATGTAAAGTTTGTAAGCAAGAGGTACATATTCTTTCTTGGACATTATTTCATGTAAATTGGTGTCATTTCAATAGCAATTACAGAAATTTCTAGAGTGCATCTATCGTGCATTCATTGTCCTTTAATGAATATTTTAAAGGGGCAGTAGCACGTTTTTTGAAAGTTTTATATTTTAATTATTGTAGGGCAACTGCATTGTTCATGGCCAAACATTTTGGTGAATATTTCAAAGCATTTTTAAATTCAAGTGCATATTCAGGTTAGAAATGAGTTGACAATTTCTTCAAACCTTGTATGTTTCTGTTCATTTTACTGTTCATCCCTCCTTCGGTATTCAGATGTTGTGGTCCTTGGATTAATACTTGTGTCCGAAAGTATTCAATTTCACGTTCGAAAATGGTTAATGTTGCTTCACCTAATACAGTGTATTAACTAATCATGATATCAATTTTGGTGAACTGTAACTTACATCTCTTGGGACTAGCGTCTAGGCATTAAGGGATTTCGTAGTTTACGTAGCTTTTCATACGATAAAGACTCTTTCAGGACAAAAAATATATAATTACATACGTCAAAAAGAGTAAAGGATCATTGGATGAGAATTGGTATGTTTCGATCCACAGGAACTGGTATAGCCTATAAGATAACGTCAAAGATCCAAAACTCGTTTATTTGAATCTATGATAGTTGTCATTTTACGGCTTTTGAACCTAGGACGTTTCATTATTGGCAATACCAGTTCCTCTCATCCTACCTTTCTTCTTTCAATCCAGTACAAACTAGAGCGGGTGAGCCTGTGGTCGCCGAGGAGTGTTGGTTCCCGAAACGTCCTCACGCTGATAGTTCTCCTGATGTTGATGGTGGGCAGTCCCGTCCTCTCCTACTACGTGTGCCACACTGACATCGTCATCTACGTCAAGGTCCTTCTAGTGGGCTGCACTGTCGTCTTCGAGCTCTTCTCGCTCAAGTAAGTGACCCACAGGAACTCGTATCGTAAGGACAACGTAAGATATTACGTCAATGCAACGTCCGTACCAAGTCATATTTAGGTAGGAAAACAAGGTTGTAGCAATCTGTTTAGGAGTCTATAAAATTGTGCCGTCACAACTTTAGAAACTACATAAAGATAACGAATTACCGACGTAGTCAGTGCATTACAACGTAGATTTGTTTCCTTGGGAGGATGTAGGTTTTGTTTACCTACGATGAACCAACATGTCACGCTATAGAGTTCCTGTTACAACATGTTTTGTAATAGTGCACACTCTCTGTAGGACAAATTTATGTTTCTTACAAACCACCCAAAGCAGTGAATGAGTGAGTTGGGGTTTTACGTGTTGTAAGCAATTGTTCAGGTATTAAACACGTGGATGTTGCCATCCAATAAGGAGTAGACACATCAGTGATGAGACTCAAGGCGGCAAGAAAGGCATAGTCAGAGATAGAAGGCAAGTTTTAGAAGAACGCCTTTGGTCTGGCTTCAGGATGTACCACCATGAATAAAAAGTTAATTGTGGGTGCTAGGTTTTTTTAATTGTGATTCCTGAAAAGAACATTTCATTGATGTTATCTGGATTAATGTTATCAATTAGGACACAGTTTCACTTGAAGACTAACAAATCTTTGAAAACGTTCTTCTGTGAGAATAATGTTGTTGTCATCTTTAAAAAAAAACACAGGTTAGGAAATAGCCCTTAATAGGACAAGAACAAATATTGTACTGTAGCAACACACACGTTACATCTTTAAATTTTGTGATTTTCAGGGTATTCATTGTGACAACCACAACAATATGGGGAAGAATGCAGATAGCTTCAATGAAGATCATCGGCAAAGAAATGAATAATCAAGCTATTAACAGCATCAGTAAATCGAACTTGGAAAAGTCATGTAATGATGCACTCGGTAGGGTAACGACGCCTACTCCTCAAAGGGAAGCAACTCCATATCAAAGGGAAGCAACTCCAAATCAAAGGGAAGCAACTCCAAATCAAAGGCAACTAACCACTGCTTGTCAACTTCATTCAGTAACAAATAAAAGAAGTGCATCTTTTGTGAATACACTTGCTGAAGTTCATCGTCCAAACATCAAAGACTGAAACATTCTTAATATTTTCAGGTGACCCTACATTAAATGAAGGGAATGACTTTTCTAGATGTGTACATTTCAGTGAAACTAGTAATCCAACTCCATCCTTTGCTTATAATGCATTAACATGACTGAATGACATTTTTATTTGCTTTTCAAAAAGAAAAGAAAGCTTATTGAAAGAATTATATCATAACAATGTTTGTTATGTGGCTAGAATTCTTTAAATGAAATGTAAAATGCAAAAATGCTTTCTGACTAACAGATTATAACATCTTCCGATAATTTAAAATGCATTAGTAATCTTAACTACTTACGCTTACATTCCATATTAAACAGCTCAATAGTGTGAATATTTTTTAAATAAAAATTATTCTAAACACAAGATAAGTGTTTGCCACTAACTTGGCAGAGTCCCCTGCCAATGAGATTTTCGTACTAATTGTCTCAATAAGCAAATCCTTTATTCTCCAACGTGTGCTGTGACCAAATTTGAGCGCAATGCGATGAGATATCGGGTAAACACGTTTTATTAAGTTGTCAAAGTCCCTTAGCGACCTTGAAAATAATGTCAAGGTCACGCAAAGTGACTGGTGTCTGCATAATCCCCAAATGTTTGCTTTGACAACATTTTAAGACATTTAATGCAGCGGTTCATGAGATACCGCTTTAACAAGAGTTTCAAGAGTGGCCAATGTGCCATGGTAACTTGGAAATCAAGGTAAACATTTTTCGTTGACTTAACTTTGTCAATATTGAACATTGATGTCATTTTATTGTAAATATGTCACCTGTTCGGATATTTTCAGCATATAGAGAAAGTGAAAAACTTACGGCAGTCACGTGAACACTTTTTTTTAGAAAATTATATAATTGTTTACCTTGATAAAGTGATTAATTTTTTAGGTACTATTGAAAAGAATACAAATCAAGAAATATTAGGCAATTTTCAGTATCTTTTGTAAATCAAGCACAAATCAAAAGAATGATGACATAATACACAATCCTGTTCATAAAATTTTTAATCAATCACTTTGAACAATCATGTTAGTTACTAAATAAGATCATAAAATATACATTTATGTACACAAAAATCTTAACTATTTACAGCCTACCAATCTCTAGAAACTGAGGATGAAACAATCTGGATTATAATTATATAATACATATGCTACAAGATAAGCACCCTCAAGCAAGTTGCTCTTGAAATGAAGCTTAAGAGTATTAACAGTGAAAGAAATCAACTATTAATTTCAAATCATAAATCATTTAGAATAGGCTTTGTAATGAAGCAATCAAAAAAAGTCTAAAGGATTGAGCAAATTGGTATCTCACTGGTTTCAGGGAATAGAGCCTTGGTGCTGTAGCTCATCAGACCTGAACTCATGACTCGGAATAATAGATTAATATCTTAGAAATACCTTTATCTCACATATTGATGAAACTGACTTGCAAATCTCCTAAGTGGCATAAAATCACTTGAAATACCTTAATTATTTTACATTTTTAGAATTGCTATTGACAAACGAGTGGTCTGGACACTTTGATCTAATAGTTACAATGTAACTGCCCATGAAATATCAGCTATGGAAACCAGCAGTTGCAAAGCAATGAAAAGGTAAATCCAATCAATAGCCTGGACGACAGCAAATCATACGAGGCCATCTTGCTTTGTGACCTGATGACTTAAAATTGCAAAGACAGCAGTTCAAGCACAAGAAGCCGACATAAAATTTAAAAAAAACCCAACTTTTTTACTCTTTTTCTATATCTTGCTCCAATAAATTTTCCCCATTTCCAACAAAGACCTCTGTTAATAAAAGAAATATATCTACTGATATTGAATAAAAATATATAAAACAATATTTCTTGAATAAGTCAAAAGTGTTAATCAAAGATCAATTCTTATTTACAATTTGATTATTTTCAAACTCACAAAATTAAGATCAGTAGATACCAATAATAATCATATTGTATGAAATATACTTCAACCTTTGACTTTTGCCTTATTTGGATTTTTTCAATGAAATCTCAGTTCTGATAATTTTCTATGGTACAATTAACAGTCTTAGAGATTGAAATCAACGATGTTTTTGGAAACTAAAGCCTTAGAATATCAAAACTACCAGAAATCAAACATTTTTCCCTCTGGGAGTATCACCTCCAAAAGGTCTGACTGCAGCCCACCTACTCACATGTTCATTTGCCTGCTTAGCATAAATGATTAAAATCAAAACAGTCATTAGTAGACCAATCACATTTTGTGTTTCAAAAGCTGGATGGCAGCGCTTCAGTCTTAATCAATAGTAAACTGGAGTTACCTGCCCCTAGCTACTGAGTAGCAAAGGTCCTTGTGAAAGGCTAGATGTGCTTTGTCAGAACATGTGACTCAGGGGGTGCAGTAAGATCGTGATAGAGAAGAAATCCTAGCTGAATTCATCTTCCTACGCAAAGCCTAAAACACCAGTTTCCAAACTGTCAGTTTTATGCCTTGCTGCTGAGCCTTGAGCTTTCTGTGCTTGCTCTCTAGTCTGTAGGGGCACTATAGCAGCACAGAAAAGTAAAGGGTCTGCAGCAAGGCACAAAATGACAGTTCGGACTCTGGCATTTTAGGTTCTGTGTAGGAAGATGAGCTGAATTGGGGCTTAAGCCTTGTTAAGAGTCAATATTTTTACCCTTTTTATTTCTTCAGTAATTTCAAACAGACTATCAAAATTTCAAGACTTGCAGACATTAAACTAAATCGCATGATAACTGTACAGGCAATGCTGCTGAATTTCTAAAAAAAGTTTCAATTGAAAATAATTAGACATACAAATATTTGATATGTAAGATTTTACAATACAAGCAAATTTAAAAATACAGTATTAAAATTAATCAGTCCTATTCATACAAAAACCTATTTCTTCTTTAAAATGTTTGCAACATTAAAAACATGAATTTCTCAGAAATGAACACTCTTTTACTGTTTTTGACAAACTCTTTGAAAAGTCAAATTTTGAACGAGATGTTTACAGAAATGTTTCTTTCATATAAAGCCTCCTCTATGCCTTTCAAAATTTCTACAGAAAAGGTTGTCATCATAGTACAATATATAACTTAAACAACATATATATTTGTCATTTAAGAACTTAAAAACCACAAGTTCTCAATGCTAAGCAAAGAGGCCTTCTCTCGGATAATCAGGATTATCCCCATGAATAATAATGAAATATATATGATAATGAATATGATTTCACAGTGCACAAGATGTACATTCAACCTGAGAAATAGCACAGAAAGGCATGGTACCGGTTTGTGACATTCAGGTTACTTACAAATGCAACAGCAAATTTGAATTTGATTGAAGACTTAAGTATTGTAGGCACCATTCACATAATTGTGACTTGGTGGGATACTCTTTAAATTGTAAATCTGGTAATCATTCCACCATTCATCAAAAATAATCAAATGAGAATATAACAAAAGTCTTCTTTGCTTGATAAATATCTTTTTTATCTTGATGAAATATTATGAGAAGCATATTCTTAACACAAATATGATTTTCTCCCTTACAAGATGAAGTAAATTTGGAGTTTGTCAAAAGGGAAATTTTGGACTTTTACACAATTGAAATCGAATTTTAATGGTTCAGTTAGCCTTTAAATTTGGGTTTTCAATGATACAAGAAGATGTTATGAGTCATGTGCTGTCTGATTATTCCTATGAATATTTATTATAATTCTTTTTCATTTGATCCGCCTACATAAGAGCAATTATCTCATGAACAAGTAAATGTTAACTTTGCCTAAAACTAGTGGAAAGGTTTCATTAAAGGCAAAAGCAACAAAGTTTAACAATTATCAGCACATCAAGGCATAAAGAAATCACAAATGTTTTGTGCTCCTGACAGTCAACCTAAGGCACAAAATAAAATTAATCGAAAATTTAAAAAATAACTATCCTTTCAAAAATTTCTTTACCAACTTTGATGATATAAGTTAAAGCTCGTAATAAAAGTATGACCAAATTTTGACAAATGATTGGAATTCGCAAAGCATCAATTTGGAAATATTTCCCAATTTCAAAATTGAAACTCTGCCTTTGGATTTTAACAATTTAGGAAGGTTTGATCAAAATGTTAAAAGGGCTAGAGTCATTATTATAAAATCACTATTACCATACATTAGCAATGGTGAAAATGAGCTTTGTAGGTCAAGTTAAATAATGGCATCTGTTTATAGATTATTCATATTTACCAAATCATACAAGACCAATCAGCCTTAATGTCTCAACAGTTAATAACTAAAACACGTGGCACAAACTGAATTCAGCATTAAAACATGAAATAAGGCATATGATCAGTGGATGAGTAACTACACAAACTATGTACACAAATGATATGATAGACAATGCTGCATATCCTGCTTTCTCTCAGAACAATACAATAAGATAACGGTTGGTTTTCAAAATGGACAATGAAATGTCATGATGGAATGTTTCTCATTTACAAAGCTGGATATTTTGATCAATATGAGTTGCTGCTTCATTATAGTTCCCCAAACTGCTCAATAGTACACGGTAAATAGATCAGTGATTAAATTTTGAGTTAAAAGAAAATATTTGTGTATACCTTTACAGTGAAATGCTCTTCAAAGTCACCAAAATGTTGTGTGTACAATCATGTACGTAAGAACCTTTTCACAAAGATCTCACCAAAATTAAAAATATGCCCTAGAAGCTTTTCAAGGGAAGTAACCATATTTGTCTCATATATCGAAATTATTTTCAAATCAAAGGCATTTATTGTGAAAAAATTTTATTTAGTTTATTAATAACTGTCTGAGCTCTCATCAACTTCACTCAAACATGCAAAAAGTAGATGTACTGATAGTGAATTGAATATGAACTTTTTCAAGAGTATGTATTGTTATACTATCAAGTGTTTGGGAAAATATATAAAAGCAGATGGCTTTTCATATATATGAGAAGTTCTGTTGGTATTTTGCCATAGAGTGAAAACATGTCTTCTTTAACAATGATTAAAGTGGTTTGGTTAAAATCAGTGATGATGGAATTATCAAGTTCCAAACTAAATGAAAATGTAAATGAAATAATGAATTCCATCATCAAGTCTCACCGTTCTCATCATCATATTTACTTGAATCACGAACCAAGTCTTTTTCACGATCATGTGAATGTCTACCACCATGTCGATCATGACTCTTCTCTTGTGACCTTGACCTTTTGGGTTCACGTGACCTTGACCGAGACCTCTTGCGCTCTTTAGATCTCGACCTCTTCCTTTCTCTTGACTTTGACCTTTTTCTTTCCTTTGACCTTGACCTCTTCCTATCTCGTGACCTTGACCTCTTTCTGTCTCTGGAACGTGACCTTTTCTTCTCTCTCCTCTCCTTGTGATCATCACCAGATCTAGCCTTATGATGAGACTTTTCCTTTCGCTCCACACTACTGGATCTTTTCCCATCCCGACTCCGTGACCTTCGACGAGAATCCTTCTTATCTCTGACCTTGTCTCGTCTGTTGTGGTCCCTCTCTTTTTCTCGACGCTGACGCTCTCTCTCCCGTTCCAGGATGCGAGCGAAGTCATCTCCAGTTTCCCGTCGGTCACGATCCCTCTCCCTGTCCCGTTCATACCCGGGAGGAGTCCTGCGAGGTGATCTCCTACGAACTGGGGATCGTCTGGGAGATCGGCGGGGCGAGCTTCTTCGAGTGGGTGAACGCCTTGGTGAGCGTGATCGTCTTCTAGGTGGGCTGAAACAAGACATCTAGCTGCAAGTCAATTGACGTGAGGTTTATGCATACAAAATGCTGTAACGACATGCCCTAGTCAACTCAGTTGTAAATCTATTCGTATGTGCTACTAACATATTCGGTCTCATTGCTGCATGAGTGGTATGGTTCTCATGGTGTTGAGATTGCAAAAGACATTGACAACCTATGTTCGAGGGTATTCAGTTTTGCAGCTGGGCTAATTGTAGATGACCTTTTAACTTTTAATCAGTTCGAGGGTGATTTTGAATGAATGAGAAAGACTTTTGTTAAATAATTGATAAGAAAATAGAAAAACGCAAGGCATTACCTCTCACTCACCTTCGCCTGGCGACCCGTTCAGCTTCACCGAATGAGACTTCTTCCTCCCTGGGCCTGGCCGTCTGCTCCTCCACTTCTTCCACTGGCATAGGTCTGGCTGGTGGGTTAGCCTTCAGCTTCTCCTGTAGACTCTTCTGTACGGGAACTGGGATCCTGGGGAAGAGGGTGGAGTACCACTCCAGCTTGACCAGGAACTGGCGGCACAGTTCACCCATGGACATCACATGACCACCTCCTGCCTTCACATCAATCTCCTGTCAACAGAGAAGTAGTATTTCAACTGTGAGAGAGGGTCTGTAAAGGGAGGTAACCACCCTACCTTCAGGTTTGCTCTAGCCTGTTGGAGACCATCTGGGGAAGATTTAATAAATGCTTACATGTTTTACCAATAAATTTATTTCTGTAGCATGTTGAGAAATCTTCCTTTTCTGAATGTTTTTCAGGTTGTTCAATAAGGGTTCTAATAAAAGATTTTCCAAAGATTTAAGATCCAATATTTCTCATAATAACCATTCAAACATGAAGTGAACAGGTTTGTACAAATAGCTGTACTTTGTCATTTGAAGGAATTTCTTGTCATAAATACTGTATATGACCGGGTATAAGCCGATAATTTGACACCAGAAATTAGGGGGTCAAAGAGGGGGGTCGGCCTGTACCTGAGATATATGATGCAGATGAAAAAATAGATTGAAAGGATTCTAACATTAGTCTGTATATAAACTGTTTGTAGCAGTGGGTAATCAATGATGATGATAAATTTTGGTGGCATGTTTTAACAGACATGCTGTTAAGCAAATGATAACGAGTTGATACAATATCCAACTTTTTACTTCTACTTATTTTCCGGGAGAAACGGGGTATAATTTAGTGTTACTAGAAAATAAATGAATAATTAGACATATAGCCAAATTGGACAAAGAAGAAATTAATATTTATATACAAATTTAATCCTTTATACATAAATGATTATAAAAACAGGAGTCGAAACCAATTGTCAAATGATTTCTAGTTGATGTCTCTGCACATTACAAGGGAGTATAATGAAAATAGAGTTTCATATTTATAACCATTTTTCATTTGCAACCACTCTGTCTTGCATGATTTAGAAGTGACAGTGTATAAGGTTCTCCACATTTACAAGGAAGTGTATAAATAAGCTAATCATTGATCAAAGTTTAACCTCGAGCGAGGTCCCGTGCTGCTAGACTGTCCGCTCTCTTTACCACTCGATAGCTTGGCTAGAGCAACACCCTGAAGTCAACAAAATAGCATCAGTAATATAAGTTTTGTCATCATTATCATACATTTCTTACTTTGTTTTCAAGAACCTCAATCAGTGCTGGCTCTCATGGCAACAAAAGATCTAAAAGTCTTGAAATTCAACAAGTTTAACCTGGTTTCATGAAAATATTGTTTATTCTCATTGATATGTTACAAAATAAATGAAAATGAAAACAGACCAAACTCAATTAACAATCTGGGTACCCTTTCAAAAACTAAGGTTGACCTTAACTCCCATTCTTTCACACTGCACTAAGGCTACCGTAAGGAGTTCCGATCGCTTTAGTGCTTTGTGATAGATATAGAAACATGATTATACTTGACAAGACTTTCAAAATCCAGCCTCAGAGCCAACATTGGTAGGGTCAAATGATTATCAAAATTAATCAAATGTTGGAAAATTACATTTGACATAAAAATGTCTTAATGTTAGTTACATAAACACAATATCCCTAAACTCTATTCACACAAGAAAAGAAAAGCATAAGAAAAAGGAAAGTTTTTTGTCGTTTATACTCACCACAATACTTGAGTGGTTCCGCAACCATGACAACATATGGTCCTATTGTGCGAGTATTTGTGTACTTGGTATGTTAATATTTGTGACCGGCATATGTTTGTGATGATTTTTTGTGCTTAATATTTTCAAAGTGCAGCTCACATATTAGTTGCATAAACAGGAGCGACAAATGTTACCCCCCAGCCCCCCTTCGATCTGAGTCACAAGATTGAAAGTGTTTTCAGGCTACAGATAATCCATATATCGTCACAACTCTATCTTATACACTGGTCCAAGAAAATTCTGATATTGTTCTACGATATAGATTTGCCTCAAGTATAAATGTGAATGTGATCTCATAGATAAATAATTCTTGACATATCACATATTCAATATTGTTTACAGTGTTAGTGGTATGCTGAGAGTTGATGTGTCTGCATGTAGACGGACATACCTCTTCATCATCGAGATATTCTTCATACCAGTCCCACAGGTCTGCTGGAGGCTGAGTGTACCTGAAACGTAGCAGACAGCATATTGAGGGACACTTCTCTCTTACAGGAGTCCAGGCACATCTACACACCCATCTGTGCTTCATGCTTCAGTCAAGTTTTGGCCAAATGAAAGATCGGCTATCAAAGTGTCAGAAAGTCAGATTTATCCATGGTGTTTTTGACAATAATGGGAGAATTCTTTTACCAAATGTTAATAATGTTGTAAAAATAGAGCCATTGGCTCTGTAGTTCATCAGGCTTCATATCAATTTTGCTTAAGGGTGTTACAAATGTGGTGCCCCCTTACTTAGGGCTACAGGATCACCAAATGTATTTTGTATGTTCGCTTCGCATTTGTCATTCTTTCAAAATAAATATTACAAATCCATATAAAGAAACTGTCAAAACATAGCCGAAACTGTCCAAACAAAGTCATTTTAATAAATTTAGATAATCTTGATATTTACTTCCAAATTCAGTTTTAAATTGCCAATATTGATAGGAGCCATAGTAGTTTCTCTTTAAAATGAATATAATCTTTTATATTTTTGCGCATCCTCCATTCCCTTAGCTTTGGGGTAAACTTTTACATGAAATTATATTTTTGGCCAATATCTTTCATTGTCTTTTATTGTCCCCTTCCGAAAATGTTTGTTAGAACAAATTTCCGATCATACAATGTTTAACAAAAGAAATAGATATCAAAACAGATTGGAAAATAACAACATTAATGAAATAAATGGCTTTCAGATATCACAAACATAATTGTGTCAGTTCAAAAATCAAAAGTGTCCAAAGTTTCGGATAGTGTCCAAACCTCGGTCCGTTTGCCGTAATTGAACGTCAATGAATGCAGACAGGCCCTTTCGGGTACTGGTCAGTAAATTTTACAAGGCTGTAGATGTGCAACGATACCATGATACAGTATTGACATTGTATCGCTAAATATGGTCTGTGATATATCATATCGTTTTGAAGGTTGTGTATCACAATACATAACAAATTAAAGAATTCTCAATGTAGATGCTGAAAACTGAGATAGACATTTAAAAGATAATCCATTATGCACACAAGAACCTCTCCCTATACATGGAAGTTACATGTTACACAATCAAACTAGATCAAGTTAAATTCTTGCACAAATTTAATTGATCCAAATATTTTGTTAAAAATAGAGCCATTGGCTCTGTTGCTCATCAGGCTACATCATCAATTATGCTGTAGAGTGTGGCCAATGTGATTCCCCCTTTGTAAAGGCTACAGGGGCACCAATCATAAAATTAAGTATATAGGCGACAAGTTTAAGTTTTTTAGGCCTTATACTTCAGGAGAAGAAGATGAAAATAGATTTGAAGGACGTTCCTGTTGCCTTTATTAGGGGCAACAGGGTCACCAAAGCTACAATTCATAATCCTCAATAGTCAAGGAGTCTGTACTCAAAGTTTCAGCTTTCTAGGCCTCATGGTTCTGAAGAAGAAGATGAAAATAGGTTTTTAAGGCATGGCATCTGTGGCCCTTATAAGGGGTCACAGGGCAACCAAAGCTACAATTTATAATCCTCACTAGCCAAGGAGTCTGTACACAAAGTTCTAATGTGACGTCACTTGGCTACAAACTGATATTGGCCCGTCGTCAAGGTTTAGCGGGCCATTATCATTTGCAGCGGCCCGCTCATTTCTGATAACATGAGGGCGTTTTCGTGATAATTCCATCCATTTTAGCTATAAATCGTATCATGACCCTCCTGTATCGTATCACGACCCTCCCGTATCGTTACACCCCTACAAGCCTGACATCTCATTCACAGCCATGGTTTCATCACTACAGTAGTACAGCTACTTCAAAGCTCTATCCAAATTCCTTGAGATTGCACAAATACTCAGACTACCTCACCTGATGTACATAAAGCCGAGACCCCTGATGTAGGGTGAGTCCGCATGTGTGATGAGTCCAATGAGCTGTTTCTTGGTCAGTTTAAGGGTGAACAACTTGTACAATAGGCAGTACGCACTTGATACGATACCTCCGGCTCCCACTCCCCGTACCTGCAAACAGAATATGGTAACATTTAGCTGAAATGTTGAAACATTGAACCAGTCGGAAAGGGAGGTACCATGGGCCATTTTGCACATTGGATGAAATAATGGAACAATCATCCTGCTACATCAGCGTATATGTCTCCGCTAACGCTACAACCTATCCCCTGATATCCTCCTATGGTCTTCTGTCGTATCGCTGACGGGTGGATGCTCAGCGCTATTTATAGCCTATCTGTTTTCAGTCAAACTATTTCGAACTCCATACACTGTTGTCTAGTGATGTCGCACGTGGAAATCTAAGAGTGCGTGATATGGAGCTTAGCGGGAGACTGCAGTGAGAATCAGATTTATCATCCAATAGGACTCCTATTGGTTAATTTGAATCACGAGGTGAGCACGCGGAACGAAGCCAAGAAACTAGTTTGCCGCTATCGCTGAAAGGGCATCATTTGATTGGCTTGCTGTATATAGCGATACGACAGAAGACCATAGGAGGATATCAGGGGATAGGTTGTAGCGTTAGCGACGACATATATGCTGATGTAGCAGGATGTGGAACAATAAAACTCTTTTATTGATATTAGGGCAATGGCTTGAAATTCGAAAAATAATCCAAAACCCTGACAATGTGCAATTATCAAAGGTGCCATTCTATTCTGTGCAGAGAGTTTGAAATCCGATGTAAGTACAAGTCCTTGGAGTCCTGACTACCAAGAAAGCACAACATTAGGATCTATATATATATATCTTCATCAGGGATGCAGATATCAGTCTTTTTGCCGGACATGTCCGACTGGGAATCCAGGTTGACCGATTGGAACATTACCTTATCGGACATTTGAAATAAAAAATTGACCGATTGGAAAATAAACATGTCGGAAAATTGAAAAGAAAATTGACCAACTGAAAAAAACTAAAGACAACAGAAAAATGTCAAAAATGTCAATAAAGACAAACCATCTTACTTGCGTCGGTCATAATTCTTAATCTTACGGAATGTGATTTAGAGTCGACCGAGTGGCTTCACTCGAGTCAACGAACAGGATTTGAAACAAACATAGAAAATTAAAATAAATAAAATTTTAATTAAGAAATTTTAGAAAAGATACAGTCATGAGCTTCAGTTCATATATATTGTAAATTTGCGAATCTAGAAAAAAATATATTTCCAAGCGGTACTCAAAAAGGGATACAGCAAGTTACAAGTGGTATATATATTAGATCTAAGATGAGGATACAACATTCTTGCCTGATATATTCCACACAAACTATTGAAAGGAAGAAGAATGAATAAACCTACTCCTCCACACATTCCCGTCTGCCCAGCTGTCTTTCGACTGCCTTTCTCCCAGGGTTCCAAGTGGCTCACCTGGCAAACAAAATATATAAAATATTAACAAGCAGACAGTCAGCTATATCCCAAACCTAGTGGGAAAAGTGTTCAACATATTCCATTTAACAATTCCTTAATTAACCCTTAACAAATTGTTGAAAAATATCCTAAACAGACTATTGAAATTAACTCATCCAACACAATATAATTGTTTCCATGGAAAGGGACACAAACTATCAGGAGGAAGCAGAGCTCCAGATAAGCTTTTGTCTATGTGGGTATGTTACCCGTATTTTGAAAACTGAGTCGGTATTACTAATTTCAAGTGGGTATTCAAACACCGCTTTTTCGAAATTATATGGGTATTCAATTCAAATGACAAGTTTAATATCTTATGAACAATTTAAATCAACAATCAAACACAGGCAAACCTGTTGAGTTCATGGTCATAAAATTAACAAAATATGACATTTGAAAACACACATTCTGAAGCATGAGTTTACTATGTTCCATAGGTCGTGATGTAAGAAAAATTATAAAGAAGGAGCATATTGAATCTTTTGACCACGTCTGCTGGTCATTTCTGATAAGTTATAAGTGTACAAGTCATAAATAAATGATTAAATGTTTGAATGGTCACTATTTATAGCAAGTCCACCAAATATATAGAAACATATTGTACAAATAGCCGACGTGAAAAGCGTACCCTTTCGTTCTGATTGATCATAACAGCAGAACATTTGAGGTTTCAAACACGATAAAAATAAGTGGGTATTTCATTCTTTAAAATCACCTTGTGACTGTGTTCTCAAATATAAATGAACAAAAATGTTACCCCAAGTAACATGTTTCAACTGGGGCCAGGGGTGCGTGTAATAATCATGTATTTATAACATTTTATGCATAAACTCGAATAAGCCCCTTCAATTTTGTTACCACAAAGAATACCCAGATTTGACTATTGCCTTAATGATATGATTAAAGTTCCATTGGTAAACAATTGTCAAATTACATTTGATTTGATGTTGGACGGAGAATTAGAGTTGTTCCGGTGAACGTTCACACGACTTGAAAACATTCGCACAAGTATGAAAACTTTATTGTAAGTTAATAAGAAATGAACTGATGAGCTTAAATGCCCTAGACCAATCAATGTTCAGGAATATGTGTAAACTTCAGAGTGTGAAATTATTCATTGATAATTGATGATGAATCATATAAACGTTTCTTGTCTTACCTACCTTGTAGTAGATTTCGTCAATAACTTCATGGTATGTCTTAAGTTCAAATAAATTCACTTTGAAATATGGAGATGACTGGATATTAGTCAGAATTAGTGTGTTGAGATTCATCGTCTTTTCGTTTCCCCATACCGGCAAGGCATTGTTTGGGGCCATTTTCTATGGATCTGAAATTAAGGAATGACTGTTATGACATGGAATGGTAATTACATTTAGAATATTTTTGTTTAAAAGCAATACAACACAGCTTGATGACCGTAACATTTAAATTTTGATGTAGTCATCTGTTATTTTACAAGGTCTTTTTCTCATGATATAAAATATACATGAATTGATGATTCATAAAATTCTTTTCATTTTATTCTGTTCCTGATTACTGAATCCTTGTGTCAATAGAAAAGCAAGCAATAATTGTTACAAATTGTTCAAAGTCTTCATGTAGAACTACACACATTCATCTGAAGTATTGTGTTTATGAGAACAAAACATTAGTCACTAAAATAAACAATAAGCTTTCAGGTCAAACTTTATCATGTGAATTTGAAATTGTATTATAACCTTGAATTTTAAAAGATGAAGTATACTCAGATTGATCATTAGTGTAGTCTACCTTGAAAGTTGAATAATGAAACCAGGCATTTGAAATTTTTACAATGTTTGAACAGTTTAGTAACCTGGGAGTGGTCGTTAAATAAACTTTCTAATCCGAGAGGAAATAGTAACTTAAATTTGTTATTTATATTTTTTATCCAAAATTTAAGAATTCGATTATTATTATTAAAACGGTGACTGACTTCAAAAGAAGGAAACTTGTCAACGTTTGATGTGCGTCATTTCGGCGCCATGCGCTTGGCTTCGACGAATTTCTTGATTCTTAAGTTTTGAAAATATTTTCTGCTTAATAAAAGAATGTCATTGAAACAGATTAATCTAAATCTCTTTTCATTTGTTTGACATGTTAACCATAAAGATGAATATATTTTACTCGTTCTTATTTTTTACAAACGCTGACACACATACCTTTGTACGATCCGGAACTTGGCCTCGGTTTGAAAAAATGTCAACGGGAGATAACTCGTGATGGATACAACAGTTTTACATTATACACATCAAGCACATAGTGAGTTCAAATCCCGTATTTTACACTCATATTACTGACATACTTTTTCATATATTTATGAAAATCAATAAATAAAATGTATACATTGACGATTATACATCCATACAAATACACGAAAAGAAATAATCTCTTCTAATGTTTTAGAAAATTATTTCAGTTGATACTTTTATTATTTTTATTTTATGACTATTCAATTTATCTTCTCATCAAAGAGAAAAGTGTTGAATTACCGGTACTGTAACAATGTATTATTACTTACTTACTTATCCTCTTCGTTCCTTGTGGAGCATAAGGCAGGCAGTAGATTTCTCCATTTAGTTCTATCCTGGGCTACTGTCTCTACGGCTTTCCAGGTGTTCCAGCCCATAGCGTTTCTTTCC
Organism: Steromphala cineraria; assembly: GCA_916613615.1. Lineage (NCBI taxonomy): Eukaryota > Metazoa > Mollusca > Gastropoda > Trochida > Trochidae > Steromphala > Steromphala cineraria. Next base: position 15,956,072 of record OU744735.1, on the reverse strand, counting down.
TTCTCTGCTGTCCTTCTCCAGGTCTCTCTTGGTCTTCCTCTTCTCCTCTTTCCTTCTGGAGCCCATGTGAGTGCCACTTTCGTATCATCTGTAGAGTCTTTCCTCATGACATGTCCGATGTATTTCCATCTCCTTTTCTTTAGACTTTCCTCAACAGATTCTACATCAGTTCTCTTCCGTAAATCATCGTTGCTGATCTTTTTGGGCCAGAAGACTTTCAAAATTCTTCTGAGGCATCGGTTTTGGAATGTTTCGCATTTTGTATGTCTGATCTTGTAAGCTTCCAACACTCTGATCCATATAACAGCACTGGCTTGACGTTTGTTGTGAAGATTTTGATCTTTGTCTTCGTGCTGTATATGTGACTTTTCCAAACATGTCTGAGCATGACAAAGGCATTCCTTGCTTTTTGTAGTCTTGCCAAGATGTCCTCACTGGCGCCACCCTCCTTGCTGACCTTGGATCCTAGATAGGTAAATTCGTGGACATCGTCTAGTGGCTGTTGGTCTAATATGATAGGACTGGTTGTCTTGGCATTTATCCGCATAGTTTCGGTTTTCCTTCGGTTGATATGTCCTACTTTCTCTGTCCATTCCTGGACTCTAGTAGTCTTTTCCTGGAGGTCTGTGTGCCTGCTTGCTAAAAGTGCGATATCATCTGCAAAGTCAAGGTCTTCTAGTTTGGTGGTAAAGTTCCATCGGATGCCGGTGTTTCTACCCTCAATGCTGTTTTTCATGGCCCAGTCCAGTGCAATAAGGAATAGGAAGCCTGACATATTGCAACCTTGCTTGACTCCACTTTCAATCTTCACCCAGTTTGATTCTATGCCGTTGTTGATGACACATACTTCGTTGTTGCTGTATAGGCTTTGGATCACTTTTATTATTTTTGAAGGTATTCCATAATTTTCCATTATCTTCCATAGTGTCTCCCTGTGGATGCTGTCAAATGCCTTCTCGAAATCGATGAAGTTGATGTACAGCAGGGCCTGCCACTCAATACTCTGTTCAATGATGTTCCTGGGTATGAAGATCTCGTCTGTTGTGCCTCTCCTTTTCCTGAATCCAGCCTGTTCTTTCCTCAACTGTTGGTCGATCTCCTCCTTCATCCTTTCAAGGAGAATGTTACCTAAGATCTTGCTCGGTACGGACAATAGTGTAATGCCTCTCCAGTTGGAGCACTTGGTCAAGTCTCCTTTCTTGGGTATTGTTGTTATAATCCCTTTTGACCATTCTTTGGGTGTCACTTCTTCCTCCCATATCTTGTCATACATCTTCTTTAACCATGTTGCAGATAAGTGTTGGTCAGCTTTGAGCAATTCACTTGTTATGGTGTCTATTCCTGGGGCTTTGTTGTTCTTCAGTTTCTTTATTGCAGCGATTATTTCCTCTATCCTGATCTTTCCTGTGTCAATTCCTGTGTTGGGAGTCATCTTTTCTATCCTCACTGGTCGTTTTGGTGGTTCTCTATTTAAAACTTCTGAGAAGTGTTCTTGCCATCTCTCTTTTATATCGTGTTCTTTCGTCAGTGTCTTGCCATTCTTGTCCTTTATCTGGCTGGTTGCTGTTTTATATTGGCCACTGATCTTCTTGGTGATTCTATAGAGAGTGCCCTGATCTCCTCTGCCAGCCGCTTGTTCAGCTTCTTGAATCATGTCGTTTACTCTTTCTCTCTTGTCCCTTCTGCATTTCTTTTTCACTTTCTTATCGGCACTCCTGTACTCCCCTCTTAACCTGTTGACCAATCTCTCTGATCTTGTGCTATTTATTCTGTTCTTTATCTCTTGTCTCTTCTCTTCTCGTAACAATGTATATTCATGTGTATTTGATATCTGAAACAGCAATTTGATTGATATTTTTCTAAAAGTTTTGATTATATTATAAAACATTAAACAATTGCCATCAAGACAAGCTTAGACAATACAATGTTGTTTTGAAACTGTTTTTATATGTACAAACCAATTGTTTCTTTCAACAGCTTAACTTAAACATTCCCACAAATATTTTTCTCCAAGCAGACAAAACGAATATTTATTGTACAGTGCTGACAAGTAAAGATTCGCACCATAGAGATAATTAAATGATCGATCATACCGGTAAAGTACAATATATGATAACAACATCTGTCATTGTGAACATGTAGGGTTAAGTTGACAATTCTACTGTAGAATATTATTTTGAATATCTTGTGTCAACTGCATTCGCAGTTTTACAACGACTACCCCCTGTTTCACGTAGGTCGGAAAGTGTAGACCAAATTATAGGCTACCGCCATCTTCCTACGCAAAGCCTAAAACGCGAGTTCCGAACTGTTAGTTTCATGACTTGCTGCCGACCTTTGAACATCTGTGATTGCTCTCTAGCTTACTATGAGAGAAAGCAATTGTCCAATCTTTAAGTTACTCGAGGATGCTAACAATCGCCTGTAGGGGCGTTGATATCAGCACAGAAAACTTAAAGGTCGGCAGCAAGGCATAAAACTGACAGTTGGGAAATTGGCGTTTTAGGTTTTGCGTAGGAAGATAGGCTACCGCAGGCAGGTTTTGAATACACATAAAATATTCTTTATAATTTAAGTATATTTGAAAACTCTTTTCAAAACTTCAGAGAACGACAAATTGATTGTAGGATCCATTCTTTTTTTCCATTGACAATTGATATGTGAGAAGAGAAAATATTTGGTGACAATTAATTTGCTAAGAATCAATTTTGTCAGTTTGTAATTACTCGTCACTGCTATTGCCGTTGTTCAACATATTTTCCATTTTACCGTGTTTGCAACTTGAAAAAGATGTAAAGACCACTAAATGTGACACGTTAACACCAATAGGCCATTACCTGGTTAATTGTTTTTGCAAGTTCATATCTTTACCCTCCGCGTGTCCTTATAGATCGATTCCTGTGTAACATAGTTTTCAACTCAGCAACAAAGAGAAGATAAAAGCAAGGGCCTTAACACAGCCCTGCTTAACGGCACTAAATGTACCAAAGTAATGAGATATCATACAAACGGAAAACCAACAGCAGATTTAACTTTTAAAGGGACAGTCCTATCGGGGTCAATTTTTGGATACAAAATTCAAGAGTACTTCCCTGTTTGTATTTATAATATATATGATTACCAATGATTTTTTTTCAAGTTATTTTCATATATGTTAGTGAGGGTAACATTTAGGTGTTCTAAATTTAACAATTTGACAAAGAATAGAATACATCAATGCGTCTCCTTGAATTCATTTTCCACAAAAATACCAGATATGACTGTCCCTTTAATAAATACATGTCCAACAACAATGTTAATTTGTATTGCCAAGAATGCCTTTCTTTGAAACAAAAGACCATCTTTCATTTGAGACTACAATACACATTCACCATGCAATTGCTTTTCAAAATAATTTTGTATCATAGTTACATCGACGTAATACGATCTTTCTAATACATACATGACTCCCTGGTTATTATATTCATTTACATAATATGTTCCTATTGGAAGACATAGAATGCCTAACAAGACAAAGAGTATTTTGAATGAACCAATTATGCAAGACTTGGTGCATATATTGCTCTTAATCTCGGAGTAACAACTTGCTGAAACTACTAAATTTATTTCAATGCTTATTGGTTATGAATAGCGCAACCGTAAGGGTTTGAGCCATAATTAATCATTAAAACGGGGAAAAACTATGATATCGCGATATCAATCTTTATAACTCAATAATAACAAAACATACACATATGTTTATAGCATATTTATTGACCGGTTGTGATTGATATTTGATCAGTCTGTTTAAAGAGGGACTGAAATGGTATATGGTCACTCTCGGGATTTATAAAGATGGGATTGCAATTAGACATAGACTCTGATTTGAACATAAGGAATGACTCATTCTCATTCAATGTACTTTGTATTTACGAGTTGTATGATGTCTTAATCAAATACCATTTCGATTCGTATCAAAACTGTTTACTTTAATACATGCCGCATATACCTGGTAGGTATAGTGACATTCACAGAAACGAATCCTACAACTGCCGTCAAATTAATTCCAAGTAGCCTAAATAGTTGTGTGTTATTTAGACGACGCTGTACTTACTATTTGGACTTTTATTCAGACAGACAGACATATGTAGTTTATTATAGTGTCACAAGTTAAGTATACAGAGTTAAAAACATATGTAAGAGTCATAAAATATACTTAACAACCAGCCATGTTTTGGCTTACGGGACAGTTTATAATATAAAAGCTAAGATATATTATTTACAGACAGAGAGACAAACTATTGTATTATTGTGCCACATGTTGTGTATAAAATCGGGTACAGAGGCCGTTTAAAAACATAAAATAGTATACAAACACAAGGCCATATGGTCAATGAGACACACCAAACATTGTTTACACAATTTATGTATGCATTAACATACAAAGAAATATCTCAAACATGGGAGGGCCAGAATATAAATTATTGTTCTTGAGTTGACATCTTACGCCGATACATACGGCTAACTAAAGCTTTTACATAAACCTGAGTTATACACATACAGTATACCGTATTGCATAAGTTTTGGCTCGAGAAATTTGGTAGATAAGCAGACTGAAACAGCTGCGTGGGCGGAGCCAGTCACGCTCGAGTAAGTTTTTAAAGCGGCGGTACTCGAAAAACGGGGTATAAATGCCGAATAAAAGCCTAATAAAGATGCACATTGTCTTGATTTTATGCTCAATGCATTCCAATAGATAATTTTATGGACATACCGGTAATCAACTGTTATTCTAAAAAAGATTGCATTACATAAGCTCGGCAAAGTTCCGGAGAAATTCTCATCAGATAAACTTTTGTATGACAAATGCTTTTTAACCTACCATACCTGCATACAGAGATATTAACGAAAACGTATTTCGACAAAGGCGGTGCACTTTGCCCCGTAATTTTGGGCAAAGTGCCCCATGCGAAAAGACACACAAATGTGGTATGTCAAACACCTATAATACGCCATTACCATACAAAAAAGTTTCTAAAAGTGCCATGCAGCTCACAGGCACCCTTATGAAAACTTAACAAATAATAAAAGCCTAAGCTTTGTATGCACAAAAAGGATAAAATATGTTTTTTTAAACATATCATCGACCTATATTTTCAAAGGTTTTTATAAAAAAACTTACATGATTATTATATACCAATCTAAATAAATTTAGATCAACAGATTTTTTATTTTGTCATACAACAGTATGACCAAATATAAAACCTGTTGATCTAAATTTATTTAGTTTGCCATCTTCCATATCATCTTTGTCTGTCAAGATCTTCACTATGCAAGGAAATTTGACACAAGTCTGTCTGAACTACTAACAAACCATAACAACTCATGGAAAAATATTGTGGACCTATTCAGAGAGAGGGAAAACAGGGTACGTGCCAGAGCAAAAACTAGCTGATGCACGAACCAACTCAATAATAATAACAATAATAATGATAGTATAAATTATATTTCTGCCTGCATTAAACATAAATATTAAAACAAAACATTTACCAGACAGCAATTATTTTATTCAAATTACTAAAAATATGTGTTAATCTAAGCATGCGCTAATTTGATACATGACATTTCTCTTAGATATTCAGTGTACTTTCTTGTGCTTGGTGGTGTATTTCCTAAGTGTTCATAGAACTATAAGCGCTTTTCAGGAGCAACGACTGAAAAACATCGCCTTACAAATAGCTCTATGAAGATGATAATGATGATCGATGTTCAAGTCGAATACAAAGTCATTATTTTGTTGTTAGATATCGAATACAGTTATTTACAGAGCTAATAGAACGATTGTGTTGTGGTTAAGGGTTTATCGTATGTAGGTAACACTTCACTAAAGGTATAGGTCAGCGTGGTGTCTTCCCGGGAAGCAGAATGAATAGCATTAGTAAATTCTCATTGATGTTATAATCTGTGATTTCACACTGGGTAATGTGAAAAATTGAACCGCAAAATGAACTACGGCTTTGTTATAAAACCGCCAGCGTTAATCATCATCAGAACATAGATTGATATACGAGATTTGATGGAAAAGTTTTAGGATGCAGTTACTTCGACTGTGTTAGGATTAACTCAAAATGACCTTTCATAATCATGGTAAATAACTTGTTACAAGGTCACGGTGGAAACCGACTCGACTACGGCTTTATACATACATGTAGTTCTTGTTAGGGAAATATATTGTTTTAACTGCCCTAACAGGAAGACGAAATCCTTGTTCTTTTTCATTGTCCCATTTACGCCACCACTAGAGAAACGTTTTAAAAAAATGTCAAAGGTTACTGCCGAACTATAGGGGCCTTTCAAATTAAGATATGTTTTCTTATATTTTCAGTAATAATGACCTATATTTTTTAGCGTTTCCGAAACCTGCATGCCATGATATTTTTACAATACGACGCGATATTTATATAATAAGCGTTTGTTTTCTTAATTAGCTTTCTTGTGATGCTTTATATAATGACATTGTATTCTGTAAAAAAACTCTTAGCATTTATTTTGTAAATTTTAAATGCTATATTGTCTCTCATAAGTCGCTGAGCGACTGGTCGTAGTTTTACCAATCTGTATTTACTTTGTATATTGTATCTACATTTGTATCTACGAGTAATACATGGATAAAAATTGAATCTTCCGTCTGTCTGTCTGTCTGTCTGTGATGGGTCGACCCTGGAAGCCTTAAACTTTAATTTCGCATGTAGTGACATTGCAACTAGGAAGTTTTGTTTCTATATATTATGAGTTTTATTTTCAGAAACATCTTTTAATTAATCTTCCTAAACATTAGCTATACACTTAGATACTCTTTCGGTTTTAAGGCTCAAGTTTACATTTCCCTTTTCGTTATTTTGGGATTTAAATTATTTTTGTAAATTCGATTATGCTCTGCCTACGCTTAAATTTTTTTAATTGTAAAATGTAATTCTTTAATTCCGTTTAATTTCGGTTGTTCATATATAGCCTACTTATTTGACCTTTTAATGTGTCATATTACACGTATGTATCAATCTAAATAAATTTAGATCAACAGATTTTTTGTTTTGTCATCAGTATGACCAAATATAAAACCTGTTGATCTAAATTTATTTAGATTGACGTATGTATAAACCTTATTATTCAGTTATCGAATTTACAATGGATATTGTCGTATCATGTAGGTATATACTTCATCATCGTACACTGATAATATACATATATTTCTATTTAGTAAAATATATACCATAATCATGATTGAATGAGTAGCATTTTCTTTCTTTCCGTTATAGACACACTGTAACGACATTGATTATCATTTTGTGATTTTTCTTTTCCAGTACATTCTGTAGTTTGTAATTAAGAATAAGTGGTCCGTTTACTAATTTCCTAATGCGCTAACGGGCGTGTTTGCGGCTATATATCAGTTAAAGAGACACAGAGTATGTTGATAGGATCACATATGTCAAATTTTGAAATCGATGTTATTAAATCGGGATCCACTAACTGTTACTGAAACTAACAAGTTTATCAGTTCATTAGAGCGAAAATACGGCCATTCAAATTCGGGATTTTGATCGAAAACCGGACAATGTGGTTCGAGTGGAGGGCGCAAATTCGCCAAACGTAATTTTGAAACCTTGTCATAAGCTGTCAGGAAGATATAGTCGATTCGATAGCGTTTATTAGGTATTGTAACTAATAGGTAGATTAATTGGATGCATAATTTCGAATATTAAACGTATTTGAGTTGTATTCTTGATTTTTCCATAATATCAAGCATTTTAGAGATCTTATGCATAAATGGATACATTTGCTAGTCCAGCGATGAGATATGAACTGCAATCAGCATATTAGATATTTTGTGGCTTATCAAAACCAAATAAAATTTTAAGAAAGATACTCTGTCACTTTAAAGTCACTTTATTATAAGGAAAATGAACCAATTTCGACTCTATATCCAAGAAGTACCCTTTATTCTTATGAAGATGCTTAAAGGTTCTCTTGATAACTTCAGAACTTTGTGCAACGCCATCATGTAAAATAATGTATCCTTCAATTAAATTAAATTTAATCATTATTGTACCATAATTTTTTCCTTCGGGTAGATGTGAAAAAAATATCATCACATACTTATAGACAATACTCATATACTATAACTACAGGGACACAATCACCAAGAATTAAATGCAATTTGGGGCCAGAATGCTATTTTTTTTATTATCTTATAATATAAACACCTTTAAAGATAAATTCAGATGGTGACATGCACACAGATGACTGGCCTTCAAAAACATCAAATGTGTAAATTATTAAAAGCAACAATCAAAACGGGTTATAAAGACATACTAGTTACTGTTACAAATGATTATTTTGTGGTATGTTCTTGATTATTGAATATTGCATTGAGTGAATGTCTCTGTTTGCTTGACCTCTATCTTCAAATTAAAAGTAAATAATTACGACATATTAATCAATTCTGCATGAACAGTGTATGCTTTGTACACTTGGATCTTAACGCATTTATATTTGTTCATAACTGATGTAAACATTCTATGTAATTGCTGGCATCATTGTTTGATGGGTAAACTTTGATGTTAAGAATTATCGAGTTATAAGTATTAAAGTAAAAAAATCAAATCTACACAAAGGTATTAGTGTTTTGTTACCATGCAGGTTGCACGGAAACCTCCGAGAACTTTAACGTTGTGTTGCTTGCCCAGATAGGCAAATAGACAATCTATACAATCAGTATCCTTTAAACGTGGATCTTTACTTTTCTGTATCTGTGAAACCTATGTAAATACCTTGGAACATCTCTTAAAATGTAGGCATTTTCCTGGACCTTTCTCCTTAAACGTGTTTATTCCTTGGATAACCCGTCTAAATGTGGATCTATTATTTGGACACCGTATCTATATACTTGGAATCATTTATTGGATCATTTTGTCTAAACAGGGAATCATTCATTAGATCATTTTGTCTAAACAGGGGATAATTCATTGGATCACTTTGTCTAAACAGGGAATCATTCATTGGATCTTTTTGTCTTTACTTGAAATCATTCATTGGATCATTTTGTCTAAACATGGATTCATTCATTCGATCATTTTGTCTAAACAGGGATTCATTCATTGGATCATTTTGTCTAAACAGGGAATCATTCATTGGATCATTTTGTCTAAACAGGGAATAATTCATTGGATCATTCACTAAACAGGGATTCATTCATTGGATCATTTTGTCTAAACAGGGAATCATTCATTGGATCATTTTGTCTAAACAGGGAATCATTCATTGGATCATTTTGTCTAAACAGGGAATAATTCATTGGATCATTCACTAAACAGGGATTCATTCATTGGATCATTTTGTCTAAACAGGGAATCATTCATTGGATCACTTTGTTTAAACAGGGAATCATTCATTGGATCACTTTGTCTAAACAAGGAATCATTCATTGGATCACTTTGTCTAAACAAGGAATCATTAATTGGATTTTTTGTCTTTACTTGAAATCATTCATTGGATCATTTTCTCTAAACAGGGAATAATTCATTGGATCATTTTGTCTAAACAGGGATTCATTCATTGGATCATTTTGTCTAAACAGGGAATCATTCATTGGATCATTTTGTCTAAACAGGGAATCATTCATTGGATCGTTTTGTCTAAACAGGGAATCATTAATTGGATCAATTTGTCTAAACAGGGGATAATTCATTGGATCATTTTGTCTTTACTTGGAATCATTAATTGGATAATTTTGTTTAAACAGGGAATAATTCATTGGATCATTTTGTCTAAACAGGGAATCATTCATTGGATCACTTTGTCTAAACAGGGAATCATTCATTGGATCACTTTGTCTAAACAAGGAATCATTAATTGGATCTTTTTGTCTTTACTTGGAATCATTCATTGGATCATTTTGTCTAAACAGGGAATCATTCATTGGACCATTTTGTCTAAACAAGGAATCATTCATTGGATCTTTTTGTCTAAACAGGGAATCATTCATTGGATCTTTTTGTCTAAACAAGGAATCATTAATTGGATCTTTTTGTCTTTACTTGGAATCATTCATTGGATTATTTTGTCTAAACAGGGAATAATTCATTGGATCATTTTGTCTAAACAGGGAATCAACTGTATCATTTTGTCTAAACAGGGAATAATTCATTGGATCATTTTGTCTAAACAGGGAATCAACTGTATCATTTTGTCTAAACAAGAAATCATTAATTGGACCTTTTTGTCTTTACTTGGAATCATTCATTGGATCATTTTCTCGAAACAGGGAATAATTCATTGGATCATTTTCTCTAAACAGGGAATAATTCATTGGATCATTTTCTCTAAACAGGGAATCATTCATTGGATCATTTTCTCTAAACAGGGAATAATTCATTGGATCATTTTGTCTAAACAGGAATCATTCATTGGATCATTTTGTCTAAACAGGGAATCATTCATTGGATCATTTTCTATAGATAAAGACGGATTCCTTGGACTATATCATTGGACCATGCGAATTTTTTTTATACCTGTAGAAAGTCATTTCGACACTCATAAAATTGTATTTTATTCTTTGGAACCTGTGTGTTTATGTGGACTTATTCATCCGTAGAAACGTGGATCTATCCCTTTGATCATCTGAATCTGTTAAAACTATATTGGGTCCTTGGACCACCTGCCAAATGTAGTTCTTTTCCCAGAATCACTATCCCCAAAGTGTTTATATATAACCGTAGATCTTTTCCTTGGATCATTTGTGTATGTGTGGACTAGTTTATTGGACAATAGGTCCAAACGTGGTCTAATTCATTGGACAATCCGTCTTAACATGGACTAGTTTATTGGACAATAGGTCCAAACGTGGTCTAATTCATTGGACAATCCGTCTAAATGTGGTCTTATTCATTGGACAATCCGTCTTAACATGGACTAGTTTATTGGACAATAGGTCCAAACGTGGTCTAATTCATTGGACAATCCGTCTAACTGTGGTCTTATTCATTGGACAATCCGTCTTAACATGGACTAGTTTATTGGACAATAGGTCCAAACGTGGTCTAATTCATTGGACAATCCGTCTAACTGTGGTCTTATTCATTGGACAATCCGTCTTAACATGGACTTGTTTATTGGACAATAGGTCCAAACGTGGTCTAATTCATTGGACAATCCGTCTTAACATGGACTAGTTTATTGGACAATAGGTCCAAACGTGGTCTAATTCATTGGACAATCCGTCTAAATGTGGTCTTATTCATTGGACAATCCGTCTTAACATGGACTAGTTTATTGGACAATAGGTCCAAACGTGGTCTAATTCATTGGACAATCCGTCTAAATGTGATCTTATCCATTGGACAATCCGTCTTAACATGGACTAGTTTATTGGACAATAGGTCCAAACGTGGTCTAATTCATTGGACAATCCGTCTAAATGTGATCTTATTCATTGGACAATCCGTCTTAACATGGTTTAATTCATTGGACAATCCGTCTTAACATGGACTAGTTTATTGGACAATAGGTCCAAACGTGGTCTAATTCATTGGACAATCCGTCTAACTGTGGTCTAAATCATTGGACAATCCGTCTAAACATGGTTTAATTCATTGGACAATCCGTATACACATGATCTTATTCCTTGGGTATTCTGTCTAAAATGTAAACTTCTTTTTTGAATCATCTTTTTCATTGGATCATCCTGATATACGTGGATTTATTCCTTGGATCACTTGTGTTTTTGTCGAATAATTCATAGCACCATCTGAACTTGGCCTTATTCTTTGGCCCATCCGTCTAAACGCGTTCTCATTTTTTGGGTCATTTGTCTAAAATGAGCAATTTATTTTGGCCATCTGAATTTGTTAAACCCTTGACCATTATTCTTAAAGTGCGTTTATTCCTTTGATATTCCGTATAAACGTGGATTTATTCCTTGGATCATTTGTATATGTGTAGGCTGGACCACTCGTCTAAATTTTGTCTTATATTTTGAACCTTCTGTCCAAACACTGACTTATACTCTGAACAGGCAATCTTAACGTTGACAAATTCCTTGGATCATTTGTCTAAAACTGACCTATTGCTTGAAACTTCACCGCAGATCGATTCTCATCAATAACTGGTAAAACTCGATCTATTCTATGGACAAACTCTTCAAACATAAATGTATTTTCAAGATTTTCCGTTCAAAGTGACTATGTTGTTGATTGAGTGAATTTGAAACATAACGAGTTGTGTAAATCATAGGCGACGTTAACGTATTCTAAGCCTACTTTGAATATTGAATGTTGTTCTGCACAAAGACTGTCCAATTTATTATCAATGTAATCACATGCCGCGCCCGGATATCTGAATATAAACCATTTCGTGCTTGGTATTTATATAGTGAATCTTTATTCAAACACCAAGGGATACTTTCATCTAGTGTAACAGAAGTGATTCTGAGATCACATCCACCGGGATTCGGGGTTGAGAGGCAGACACTCTACCGATTGGGCCAAAGAGATATTCCTATCCAGTAGGATTGCGTGTATCTCTGCCACATACATCCCCTCCACAAAGTTACTTGTCCTAGAGTCAAACTATTTGTGGTTATCAAGCATCTCAGTGCGACGCCCTCAGGGTGTAGTGAACACTAGGGAGTTGCCTCGGGTCCAACCTCGGGCGCCACATCTAACAGAAGTTATTGAGAGATCACCTCCGTCTGGATTCGAACCCGGGACCTCCGGGTTGAGAGGCTGATCATGACACCCTGCCGATTCGGCTAAAGAGATATCATTCTAGCTAAGGTTAATATGAATGCTTATACCATACCCTTGTGATAATGTAATAAACGACCAAGCTAACATGCACTGACAGAGAGCCTGTAATGATAAATGTATACATACATCCAAACGTCAAACACGGTGTATGGATGTCATTTAATATTCACCCTTCGTCTTTTACTTGAAATATAACATTTGGAAATAATATTTCAAGAAGAATCACCTATATTTCTCGTTGGGCTGTCCATATTTATATTTATTGTCAAATGTGAAGAGTGTGTATTAACGCTGTTATTTTTCTCCTTGCTAATTTAAGTAAATGAACAGATTGATAGTCGCGTTAATGAACAAGAACAGGTGGTTGCTACTGAACACTCCGGGTGGAATATGGAATGTCAACTTGGCATTGACTTCTAAGGCGTTACCAAGAACAGGTGTTAATCAAGAAGAATTTGACACTACCTGACTAAACAGCGCGTACCCTTCTAAAATCTACCTAGTAATAGATTGTGAACATTTTATCTTTGGACTACCTCTTATTTACGCTAACAAAAAACCTACATTTGAACTTCTAAGATCCTGAACTAGTAAGGTGACGATCCAAGGAGAGAAACTGCATGTGAGTTAAACCAAGATGCTGAACTAGCAAGGTGTTTATTTAAGTTATTCTAATCTTTGACTATCCTCTTATTTACGCAATTAAAGAAACTGCATGTTAGCCAACCTATATGCTGAACTAGTAAGGTGGTTATTTAAAGGGACAGTAGCATGTTTCTTTAGGGAATATAAGGTGATGCCAGGAAAATGAAAATAAATGGTTCCAATAGAAAGACAATGTATTAATACTAAATGAAGCAGTGATAAATCAAATATATAATGTAAAGTTCATATATGCGATTCACACAAAAAATGGCAGCTCATTGACTTTATGTGAAACCTCATAATTTGTTGTCTGATTATGGATGATTGGTTTGTGTAATGAGATTTTTTACACTATCGAAATAATACATTTAGCAATAACATACAATAATCAGTGAAAATAGAAAATATATAATTTAAAAAAAACGTGCTACTGCCCCTTTAAGTTATTCTACATCCTTGGGCTAACTCATTTTCGCAAAGAAAGAAACTGCATGTGGAACATCTAAGATGTTGAACTAATAACGCGATCATCCAACTTCTTCTAAAATCGATATCGAGGGCTTTACATCTTACCAAAACACCTATATGGATTAACAAACTATCGATCCTGACAGGTGAGGTTCCGGCGAGGCAGTAATTAATGGTTAACAGTTTCATTGGCTTACAGTATATTTACCACTGTTTTATCAATGCTAACCAAACGTGTCCACGGTTGTTCAGTTTAGCATCCTACTGAACCCTCTCGCTCACGCTAAGTTAGTTATACTGTTACTGAGAGAATTGAAAGTGACTTACTGATATAATGCGTGGATGTTTGATGAAGTGAATATTCACATATATTCACTTATATTCCTATTACGGTAGACGATTACTGATATAATACGTGGATGTTTAAAGAGAATATTCAATTATATTCCTAAAGGACGATTACGTGGTTTACTGATATAACATGTGGATGTTTGATGAAGTGAATATTCAATTATATTCCTAAAGGACGATTACGCGGTTTACTGATGTAACATGTGGATGTTTGATGAAGTGAATATTCACATATATTCACTTATATTCCTATTACGGTAGACGATTACTGATATAATACGTGGATGTTTAAAGAGAATATTCAATTATATTCCTAAAGGACGATTACGCGGTTTACTGATATAACATGTGGATGTTTGATGAAGTGAATATTCAATTATATTCCTAAAGGACGATTACGTGGTTTACTAATATAACATGTGGATGTTTGATGAAGTGAATATTCAATTATATTCCTAAAGGACGATTACGTGGTTTACTAATATAACATGTGGATGTTTGATGAAGTGAATACTCAGCTATATTCCTTATGGACGACTATGTCAAGTTTACAGATCGAGTCCACTGGGAAGATCATCTGATAAAAGGAATATTTACTAGATGCCAAAGGACAGAAGATGAGATGACAAATGGACTATTTGATGAAATGAAATTTGAATTCATCGGCTTTCTACCAGAGGTAACTATATCAAGTTTATTGTATGATAACACTTATATACCATTCTTACAGACTGAATGTCATCAAAGTCTTATCGAATGAACGACATTTATCCTTTTTAAAAGAATTTAAGGTACACTCAAGTAGTTTAATCAAGCCGTCAAACTGACCTGTGAAGACATTCAAATCCTACCAATCAGCAAGTTCGGTCGGTAAGCTTTGGGTGCTAGCTTTAGGTACGAACACGCTGATTGGCTGGATTTGAATGAGGTCACAGGTCAATCTGACGGCGCGATTAACGGAGCCTGGTGAGATCTGTACGCTAAAGTAGTGAAGCAATATAGACCTTAATTTATTGAGATTGCTATTTACACATTCTGATGTAATGAACCTCGAATATGTACATTTCAAGATGGAAATTTGACAATGTCAAACCAAAGCCATACAATAGGATTACTCCATTACACATTAACACATGTTAAATGGATTTTTGTAAGGATTAGTAAAACGAGTTTGTTCTGGTAACCCACAAAAAATGTCATTGTAGACAACAACTAAATAAATAATTGCTTTTGAATTGAATAATATCTCGCTGTATTCCTCTGTGGGACATTACTAAACAATCGCGGCATGTCAGCAAATATCTAGTTGAACAGTAATGCTCTTAACCGAATCGGCTATCAGATATCACTATACATTGACAAACATATAGAGGATATTTTGATTGATCATAATGACAAAGTAAACTGATTGTGGTAAAAAATAAAACATTCGAATTAACGGAAAGGTTGATTCATATGTTTTTTTCACATGTCATGATTATCATTTACAAATGATACATCTGCATTAATGTTAAACATGTATTTCAGATTGGCTTCACGTGAAAGACAAACCCTAACGGTTCATTCCACCATAAATACTTCACCAGAAGATTAGTTCCAACAACAACCAGCAATACGGATGGGCAACAGTGGAGAAGACAGATGGGCATATTGGGTAATATAGATAATATTCTACAACGCGCTGACATTTTGATATCAGAAACATCAGGATCAGAACCAAGGAACTAAACACGTTCTAAAAAGTTGTTTCACCAATTGCAAGGAATAACTGATTGATCGACTGTGTTGTAATTGTTGTTAAAAGAGCGTGGAGATCCTTCATACACAAAGGAGTTACATTTGTGAACCACGGGCGCCAGAGGTTGAGCAGGACATGCTAACAAAATATTTTTATGTTAGAGGTTTATTTTCTTATAATCTTACGCATCTGAAAGTTATGATTTTAAGCATGAGCTTACATCGTTGCTGAGTTTTCATTGCTTTATAAATCAACGAGTGTTGTCATACAAGAAGGCTAGCTAAAAAAAGAACCATTTCTTTTAGTTGAAATTGATATCTCTTTACTTTCGTGGAACAACCATGATGAAGATCCAAGAAAGGTTCTCAACCCTGATCAAATGTACACAGACGTATTGATTTGTATGCAAGATTCTATCTGTTATTAGGGTATATAGTTATAAGTAAGCCATAGTGTAAATAGCGGCCAATGAAAAGACAGTTTCGGAGGCTATGGTTGTCGTATGAGTAGCTTCGTTGTCCTGTGTTCCTTGCAAGTAGTGTCTTAGTTTTCATCGACCATGATATAATTATAACCTGACCGCATATGGCAGATTTTAATGATCTTGTTAAGAAATGATCCTATGGTCTTTTCAAATCGGACAGGGTAATGCCCGCGAAACAAGCATTGAGAGATATATTTCAAGCTTGTAGTTTTTACTCCTCGTCGAAGGGTTGTGAATATCAAATGTTGTGGTGACACATCATTTGTGAATACGTGCCCAAGCGACATTTTGTGGTCAACTTTTACACTTTGACATTGGACATTTTCAGGATTATGAGATATCTGCTTTGGATTATCGATTGCATCTTCTGACGTAGATCGACTGTGAGTTTCAAGGCAATGATGTAAAGTTAATTCAAGTCGACGTTATCTTCAATTCATGTCTGGAGAGAATAATTCAACTA
This sequence comes from Steromphala cineraria, assembly GCA_916613615.1. Lineage (NCBI taxonomy): Eukaryota > Metazoa > Mollusca > Gastropoda > Trochida > Trochidae > Steromphala > Steromphala cineraria. The sequence continues at coordinate 15,939,138 of OU744735.1, read as the reverse complement.
ATTTCTTCAAAAGAGTATATCGATGAGACCTATGTGTTCCCAGGAGGCATTATTTAGTTTGGCTGTGTGAATTAATCAGTGAACACACCAGATAACAGTGTTAATAAGTGACTTCATGTACATGTTCTAAGACCATCTTCTCGACGAACTTTTCTTATCTAAATGTACTAGAAGACCTGTAAGCAAATGACATTTTTTACACTAGTACTTCGGCTTTACGAGTGTCTGATCTTGCACGTGAACAGCTAAAAGGGACATAGACACGGCTTGTGGAAAACTATTTTACAGTGTTATATAGATGATTCTGATTAACCGACATGTGATTAAGGGTGACATCAAAGGATTAGGATGTTTAGTGTCGTCAGCACTACGGTCAAATTACGATTTTATAAAAAGAGCGAACAACTGAACAGTAGGAGGTTGGATTAACCAATGAAAATATTTAACTGTATATAGTGCTCAAACCCAGCAAACTATCTCAGATATAACTCAGTTGATATGATGTTCATTCAGAAAACCGGAAGTCAATAGTCGACACAGTGAACAAGGCTTTACGCAACACATTGAAATTAATTTTCCAAAATACGACAAACTGGTTCCCTTCTAGGGCATTTGCAGAAACCAAAATGATCATTCCTGACATCAATGTGAATGTGAACTCATACGTTCCTTTCCTGATCACACTCGTGTTGTATTGCATCATTGGGACAACCGGAAACATCTTCATTCTCGTCGTCTACTTCCGGGAGCGGGTGAAGTTGAGTCACGTGCTTTTCATCCGGGTTCTAAGTGTGGTTGACCTGACTGTTTGCGGTGTCATCATTCCCTACACCATCGCGTTGGAGATGCACGCCATCAAAGTCGACTTCATCTGCCGGTTCATCGAGGTAGTCCGACATGTCCTCGTGCTGTATTCTAACAGTATCCTGTCGGCCATTGCTCTGGAGAGATACTTTGCAATCTGCAGACCAATGAAGAAACTTACCTACCGTCAGCTCAAAGTCATTGTGGCTGTCTTCTTGATGTTTGCAATAGTCCTTTCTCTGCCGGCCGCTGTGGTATTCAAGGTGTGTAGATTTACGGAGTGTCATTCCAACATATCCGAGCTACTTGGTGGTGAAGTCAACAGCTCCTTGAAGTTCGAAATGTACTGCCAGTTTTCAACCTTAGCCTTCGGTTACTGGGGTACATGCATATATCAGTTATTTCAATGTGGCTACTTCTTCCTTGCCGTGCTCTCCTTCCTCGTCATCTACCCCCTTGTGTACAGGGTTATTGTCAAGCGCTCTATCTGGAGGCGAAGTCAGGTCGGTGCAATTAATTTGGGAGAACTTGCCAAAAGTGTATCGAATGTCTCGATCTCAAAACCGAACACTTCATCTGGACGTACAAGGAGTCATTTGTTTACCATCAACGTAGACAATGCAACAACTTCAAATCATCTTCAAGTTACTCCAGCCTCAAATCATCTTCAAGTTACTCCAGCCTCAAATCATCTTCAAGTTACTCCAGCCTCTGAAAAAGCTCAACGTAGTCCAATTCGAACTCATCTTCATGTAACAGGAACCTCATCTCACCAAGCTACACCGAATACAAATAAATTTAAAGGTACGGTGTCGAGTAAAGCTAGTAACATTTACACTAATCGCCGGAAAGTGCGAACAAAAGGGCAAAACGGAGGTCGGACGGGCACCATGTTGTTCGTTTGCACACTCGTCTTCGTCTTGGGGTGGATGCCATTTTGGATCGACGTGTTCACTTCCGTTGAGAATCTCACCTTCCGGTACCTGTTCCTGATCGGTCACGTGACGAACCCCCTGATCTACGGGATAATGAGCAAGGAGGTGAGAAGGGAGATTTACTCCCTCTGCTGCTGTAAGGCGAGGTAACACACGGGTTACTACTGATGTTCCCCTAGTAACACTTGTTGCAGGGGAATCCTTTCTGGCCGGAAGTAATACAGTCCTGGTTTGATGATAATGATGGTTGTTTGTACAGCGCCAGTGGCCACCCACTAGTGCATGCTTATGCATAGGTTGCAAAGTTGCAGGGTTGAGCCGGTTGTGCAATGACGCTGTTTCCAATTTTCACTATGTTTGTTAACTGAACCGCTACAAAGACTAGAATTCATTCACATGTGCGGTGCGCTCATGTTTCTAACAATACAGAGGCTAGCCAAGAATGGAGACCATTGTGATTAGAAAACCTTAAAGATGTTAATGATACATATCTGCAATGCTCCAAATTCATTCACCTATGCGGTACGCTAATGTTTCTAACAATGCAGAGGCTTGTTAAAGATAGAAGACCTGTGTGATTAGAAAACCTTACAATACATATTGATGCAGTGTTGCAATGCTACAAAGACTAGAATTCCTTCACCTGTGCGATGCGCTCATGATTCTAACAATACAGAGGCTTGTTGAAGATACGATACCTGTGTGATTAGAAAACCTTAAAGACGTTATTGATGCAGTGTTGCAATGCTTCTAAGACTAGAATTCCTTCACCTGTGCGGTGCGCTCATGATTCTAACAATACAGAGGCTTGTTGAAGATACGATACCTGTGTGATTAGAAACCTTATGGACGCAAGTTGTGGCGGTAGGGTGTTTTTAGAAACATCTCAGATACAGTAGAATTGCATACGTGTAACATATGTGACTAAGACGTTTAAGTAGACGAGAGAGAGTAAATAGAGTAATACAGATGCCCAGTTAGATGTTTTGTATGTTATTTATCTTGCAAAACTGAAAATGAAAATCAAGCAATCCACTCCAAGGACAAACTTAGTTTATGTTGTGCTGTTTAGGTAAGGTTTTAGAGAGATTGATATGATATGATATGATGGGTTTGATACTCTTAACGTACAAGAATCTACTTATTTACCTAAAAGCGTAGTTAATAATACGGAATGCCTTACATGAACGCAGAAGGGTTTTCTTAAAGAGAAATTCTAATCTGTTATTTTTTCTAGCTATACGTGTTCTCTAATACTCATATAGATGAATCGTTGGCCAGAAAAATGATATGATCATTAGTTTGTTATAGAGCAGATACTGAACTACCGCCAACAGACATTAGGGTAGTGCGTGGTTGGTCTCGCGTCCTTGTAACTTAATACATTGTTGGAAATAGAATAGAATATTGATGCTTAAGGCCTTTATCTAGCGCAAAACAAGGAAGATTGTCATTTTCTTATGTTAATATTTGGTTACCATTTCGTTGTCTTTTAAAAGACATGTGATATGTCTTCGAGCGTAGTGAAGTTAGGTGATTTTTCGAGTTACTTAAGGTTATGAAAGAAATATATATAGATAAAAAACGAAAGTCTGGCGATGATTTGAATCACCAACCGGTTTCACACTATTCAGTGATCATCATGGGACACACCCTAACCAGAAATAAAAATATTTAGATTTTTCTGAAAATAAGCATGTTTGTTCAACTGGATGTGCTGATTTCAAAAATCAAATAAAAACGGGGTCTCCGTGCTCGTTTTTGAGTAAAATCGTTTTAAAAATTGACATTTTTGTGAAAAAAAGCCAAAAATATCAAATTTTGCATTTGACCACAATGTTTGTGTAAGCATGAAATATCACAAAATACCAATGCTTAAAGTGAGAAATGTGACAGTTGTCCATGTTAAATACAAAAATGTTTCATAAAAAAAATCATTTAAATCAAATTTTCAGATTTATTTGTCACAAAAATTCATATTTTTCACCCCAAAAATAAACTGATTTTCTTAAAAAATAACTTTTCAACATTTAGTATTCGTTTCTATAGCTGACGCTCCCGCGATGAACTGTTACAAGCGATATTGGCCTCAATTCCTTGACAGCCGGCTTATCTTGGCTGGACCCTGGCCTTTTTTGTTGTGAACCGTGGTAAACGCCGTTTTTAATTAACACCATTTTCAAATAAAACCACGGACGGAACTATATTTTTTTTATGAACAAGACTACGATATGTAATGAGCAGAGGTGTCTTCTCAGTATTGGAATAACATCATAACATAAATATACATTTTGTTCCATGGAATTGATTTTACAAGTAAGCAAACTTTTAGGTCACATAGCTTTCATGAAGACTGATGCATTAAAGATGCAGTAGCACGTGTTTTGATAATTTTATATTTTAAATATTTCACTGATGATTGTAAGTTAATGCTAAATGTATTATTTTGACAGTGTCAAAAAAATCATTACACAAGCCAATTAACCATAGTCAAAGGACAAAGTATGAAGATTCACATAAAATCCTTTGGCGGCCATTTTTGTGTGAACACCTTTAATTGTAATTTTGTGTAAGAAAAAGGAATCGCATGGATAAACTTTACGTTCTATATTTGCATTATTACTGTTTCATTTAGTTTAAATACATTGTCTTTCAATTGGAACCATTAATTTTTATTTTCCTGACATCACCTTATATTCCACCTAAAACATGCTACTGCCCCTTTAAAGAGCCTCTCCTTGATTTCAATCTAATTAATTTTTTGCTTTGATAAGAACGTAAATGACATATCCATCCCCAAATGGCAATTATAAGATAAAATATTTATTTTCAATGAACATTTAAAAACAGTCATATACAAAAGCGGAAGTCAAATTAACAAATTTTGATCCTCAATCAAGTCAATTTTAATCAGATTGCATTTGCTTAAAAAATAAAAAAAATTAGTGAGTTTTTCAATCTTTACTTTTTATCGGCTAAATGAGCATGACATTATTTCAATGAAGACACTGTGAGTGTTTTTTTTTCATTTTGCCTTTTGAATCATTTGTTATCCCCCGCCGCGCGTTTAGCGCGAAGCGGGGGATATAGTATTCAGCTCCGTACGTCCGTACGTACGTACGTCCGTCCCGCTTCTTTTTAGCGCGATATCTAATGAACCGCTCAACCTAGAATCTTCAAACTTGGTACCAGTCATCATCTGGGGAATTCGCAGACCTGAAAAGTTTTCGGTGACCATGACCTCATTTTCAAGGTCACGGCGAGACTTTGACCAGTTTTGAAAATGTTGTTAGCTGGGTATCTAATGAACCGCTCAACCTAGAATCTTCAAACTTGGTACCAGTCATCATCTGGGGAATTCGCAGACCTGAAAAGTTTTCGGTGATTGTGACCTCATTTTCAAGGTCAGGGCGAGACTTTGACCAGTTTTGAAAATGTTGTTAGCGGGATATCTCATGAACCGCTCAACCTAGAATCTTCAAACTTGGTACCAGTCATCATCTGGGGAATTCGCAGACCTGAAAAGTTTTCGGTGATTGTGACCTCATTTTCAAGGTCAGGGCGAGACTTTGACCAGTTTTGAAAATGTTGTTAGCTGGGTATCTAATGAACCGCTCAACCTAGAATCTTCAAACTTGGTACCAGTCTTCATCTGGGGAATACGCAGACCTGAAAAGTTTTCGGTGACCTTGACCTCATTTTCAAGGTAATGGCGAGACTTTGACCAGTTTTGAAAATGTTGTTAGCTGGGTATCTAATGAACCGCTCAACCTAGAATCTTCAAACTTGGTACCAGTCTTCATCTCCTGAAAAGTTTTCGGTGACCATGACCTCATTTTCAAGGTCACGGCGAGACTTTGACCAGTTTTGAAAATGTTGTTAGCGCCATATCTCATGAACCCATTAACCTTGAGTCTCCACGGGGGACATAGTATTCCGCTCCGTACGTCCGTCCGTACGTCCATCCCGCTTCTTGTTGTTAACATCAATTTGCGGCGGGGGATCTTGTCACCTTTGTGACAAATACTTGTTATGTATTTGAATTTGAGTTTTTTGTGAATTATATTATTAATTTTTGTGGTTTATGGAAATGGTTGTTTATGGTACTTGTTACTATCTCTTTGTACGTAAGCAACTTTATTTCAAATAAATGTAATGTGAATTGTTTGATATTCTGTATCATTATGTCTAATTTGAATTATTTAAGATGAAATGTTTGACAGTGACTGACTAATTACTGATATAACAACTTTGGTTCAATGTACATGATTTCAATGTCATAAAATATCTAAGAAACATGTTCAACTTTCGTTTGTGTTCATTGCATTAGCATTCTGTTAAATCCAATTGTTAGAAGTTTGTTTTTCTTCAATTTTGTTTTTATCATTATTTTGAAGTTGCTCATCCAGACCACAGACCCATGGATAATGAAATACCCTCCCTAAAGTAATTTATTTTTAAAAAGTTTGACTGACCCCCCTTTTTTGCAGCCTCCATAGAACAGTATGTCTATCTATGAAGGCGGTCAAGTGAGGGGGTCAAATCAATTTTTTTAAAATAAATTCCTTTTAAGGGAGGGTTGTTTCATGACCTATGGTCCTGTGATTCAGACCGGAGTTGACCTCGCAAATGTTCCAACAAATCGTGGACGGAAAACAACCAGCCCGTTTATTTTCACTTACCAAATTCAATCTTTATTTGCACTGAAAGAGGCCACAGGCCTATAGTACATATTATAAACAACACACTTTAGGCAGTAGAGAGTACATACTTTCTACGTTTAAAGGCATGGTACAGAAACATTGAAAGATTTTCGACATGAATTGTCCTAGAACAGCTTAGTAATGATAAACATTTATAAATATTATGATTCGTGTAGTAATTCTTTTTAATATAGGCCTACATATGTCTCAATTCGAGGTATGCTGGACAGACACAAAGAAAATGATACCCACAGCTGTGTGGGATTTGTAAAGTGATGTTTCAGATGTCAATTGACACTCATTATATACCATCAATATGGAAGACGTCGCATATCATCCCCGTTCCGAAAAAGGTGAAACCCTCTGTCCTCATTGATTATCGTCCAGTGGCCCTAACCCCTATAATCATGAAATGTTTTAAACGTATTGTCTTGAACCTAATCAGATTGAATACTGGACATCAGTTGGATCCTTTACAGTTTGCTTACAGGGCAGGACGCGGTGTGGAAGATGCTCTCATTTCTCTTCTTCACAAAGTCTATACTCACCTTGATAACTCAAAGTCATATGTAAGAATTCTATTTGCAGATTTTTCATCAGCTTTTAATACCATCCAACCACATCTTATGGTTAAGAAATTGTTCAATATGGGAGTAAACAGTAACCTCATTAAATGGGTGGAAGCTTTTCTAATTAATCGTCCTCAACGTGTTCGAGTTAATTCTACACTCTCTGAAGTTAATCTCCTGAGTACCGGTGCTCCTCAAGGCTGCGTCCTGTCGCCTATTCTCTTTACGCTCTATACAAAAGACTGTGTATCTCTATTTTCCTCCTGTTTGAATTTCAAGTTTGCAGATGATGCCGCTTTGGTTGGTTTCATTCATCAATCAGAATTAGACTATAGAGAAAATATTGAATCATTTAACCAATGGTGTAAAGACAACTTTCTATCCCTGAACATAAGTAAAACAAAGGAAATGATAATTGACTTCCGAAGAAAAAAGGAAAACCTGGAGGCAGTTACTATTGACGGACAGGAAGTTGAAGTAGTAGATGATAAACTTTCATGGAAATCTAATACACAACGTGTCCATGCTAAAGCTCAACAAAGACTTTTCTTCCTGCGAAAATTAAGATCTTTTAATGTTGAAACATGTATTCTAAAATTGTTCTATCAAACTTTCATCAATAGCATTCTGACTTTCAGTTTTCATGCATGGTATGGCAATCTACCCCTATCACTGAAAAACAAAATCGACAAAATTGTAAATATAGCCAGCAAAATTATCGGCAATGATCTTGAACACCTTTCCTTTCAGTTTGATTCAAAAGTTCAAAAGAAAGCTCTAGCCATTCAATGTGACCCATCCCACTTTCTAAATGAATATTATGAATTTTTACCTTCAGGACGTCGTTTCAAAATTTGGCATTTCAAAACTAATATAAGTACAAAATCATTTGTCCCATACAGTATCAAGATTTTAAATTTAAATACAAAATTGTAAGTATAACTGACCGTCGCATTGTACTGCTTGTATCTATTTGTTGTATATATTGTATATATATGTTTAATTGTGTTTTTTTGTATTATATGTACCAAGCTCTTTGAATGTTAGACAAATTTCCTATATTGCTGAATGACCCGTGGAAACTATACACTCACCAGTGTTAATAATGCAATTGACTTTTCTCAACGGTTTCGATGTAGCAACAACAATCTCATTAAAATAAATTCATAATTGTCTTCACTGCGTTACGCAGATTTGATCTACAAGCGTAGCGAAGTGTAACAAATAGAGAATATTTAAACACGATTGTAACAACAAATGCCAAATACTGACTTTTTACAGGTAGGCCTACTGTTCACACATGAAACGTAGATCTAAATCAATCTCAGTCTCAATGGGTCGTACCAGAGTCGTAAGTTTCTCGGATGATTTGTCGGGAGTAAGTACGTAGTTTGTTGGTATATCCATCTCACTATGTCATATGTAAGTCGTGAATGTCGTTCTGTGAATCAAAAGCAAATTCTACAAATATCAAATTTCACAATTTGACCAAAGTTTTTCCCTACTCATGCTGATAATGTCTTTGTCGAAAATTCTACACGAGTCTTAATCACTTTTGGAAGTTGTAGCTCAGTGAAATGACAATCTCAATAAATTTAGATCAACAGGTTTAATATTTTGGTCATGGTGAAATGACATCAAGCTTGTTATATTATATTTTATGTACGCTTCCTTTACTTCAGTCACTCGCATCCTCGTAACAGTAACACCCCCTTTATCAGTCAGCGATACGTACTTGATAGCAAAGACTAAATTTTAATCTTTGGAATAATTTTTTTTCAAATGCATCTTTTAATTATTAAAAGAGAAAGGAGTCCACTGAAGCTGTTCATTTTGAGAAACTGCAGTGATCTAGACTCGCTACAATGATATAGCCTTGCCTGGGTCTAATAAATATTTTGTTTTAGGGCCTTGACAGACTATTGATAGCAATGAGAAGATCTTTGCCTCGTCCCATCTATAACACCTTACATTCTTGCTTTCCTTTACCTGCAAATACTGGCGAACTGGTCAAATGTCACAGATTTCTAGACTTTCTTAAAATCATTGAGTCAATTTGAAGAATTATAACATTTTTTTATGTTTTATTTGTACAATTTGACGGAACGTTAAAGAGTGATTTTCAACACAGGTTGTTTTTTTGTGATACGAATGAAGACAGCATGATTTATGATGTAAATTAAAAACATCTCACATATTCATCCCTATAGCAATTATATGATAAATTCTTGTTTTCAATAAAAATCTTATAGCAGTGATATATATTTGTGGAAGCCAAATCCACACGTCTAATTTACAGGAAAACTAGTTATCAACTCATAACTGCCACTGTAGATACCTTTCCAAAATTACGTTTGACCGATTAGCTCGCGTTAATGTCCGGTTTTCGATCAGTAACGACTTCATGATCAAACCCTCCTTATGTTAGTATACAACGTCGACTGGCTGTGAAATGATACTTTCCTACAATAGTCTATACTTCTCAATCAAATGACACCATTTATAGAGTTTGGCATATGTGACTCCTGAGAGTAGCGCTTTAAAAGAAAGGATTTAGAACAAAATCATCGAGTTTTACCGCTTTTTGTAAAACTCTATGGATATCAATTTCATTGCAACAACCAAGTTGACTATTTGATGAACTTGATTTTCCTTCATGAAAACATCTTTTAAAATGCTTCCTTAACTGCTTCTGATACATTTCGATTTTAACAAGACTTGATTTTGATAGTTCATCTAAATATTATTTAAAAAAGTTTTCTAATTCAGATTTTCGAAAATACCCCTTATTCTTAAATTTATTTTTTGAAATTTCATATTTATCAAATGACATAGGAGTAAACAGAGAGGTTGGCATGGTGCTTGACGGGAGAGTCGGTTCAATTTAAAAAAATAAATAAAGTTATCAACTTTTATCAAGTAGATTACCCACATCATCATAAAAACCCGAAGAGGGGTCGTTCTCGGCAAAGATATCTAGTTTGTCAAGATTCCTACTTTTAAGATTAAGAACTTGGTGATGGTATTGATTCATTCGTTGCTATAGAAGAAAGGCGACACCGAAAGAAAGAATTAAGCACGAAAGTGTCATTAAGTGTTTCGGTACCATGTAATGTATGCTAATTAATCATTTCTTCAGTCCAAAGTTTATCAACACAGGGAACACGATAGGTCTAATCTAAATGATAAATCTTAAAAGCTATCATCTAAACTGGCGCGAATAAAATTATAATTAAAAGTTGATTATATCAAAAAATTGTTTAGGCCATTCAACATTTTCAATAAAGGACGTGCTAACTCGTTTGAAACTTTAATAACTTCATTGCCAGGTGCGCCGCAAGTCGCCGAATCGCCGAAAACATCTTGTCCGCGTGATTATCCATTGATTCGAACTCTAGCTTTGGAAGTGGAGGGGGGGGGGGGGGGGGGGAGGGTCAAACGGTAATAGGAGTGCAAACCTTTAAATCCACCGCGCACTGCAAACAAACTTGTAGTCAGCGTAAAAGCTGGTCTGTGTGAAAGGTTATCCATGTGCATGGTGCCTGGCCAAGCACAACGATCGATTCATTTTTAGACCGTCTCTTGAAGGACTGAACTCAAAAGCGATCTTTCCTTAATAATCCGAATCTCTCGAACTTCAGTACTGAATTAAATTTTTAAAAGGGTTTAACTACAACTCGATGTACGTCATTTCATTCTAAAACAAACAAGTCGCCCCAGGCTCGGTATAATAGTTAGACATGCAAAGCTTATATCTATTTTAGAGCGCGATTGATAGACTACTCTTAATAAACAACATATGCATGACGCTCACATGAAAACCCCTTAGGCTATGGTGATAGAAACTCAGTGTCAAAAGGCCTGCATTGAGAAAAGTCGTCGATCCAGAAAATCCGTGCATGCCCCCTAACCCGGAAGCTAATACGCGTTATCTGACCCCGGTTCTATATTGTTTCCAAGATGGCGAGCTAGCGGAAGGTCCCGGGTAAGGGTTCAAAGCGAGGTAGGGTGCTCTGATCACTATCTTCCCTCTTTGGTCCTTGTGTGAACGTTGTTGCCCATTTTTATCGTATATTCGGACGGGGGGGAGGTGTTAGAAATTATCCCAACAGTAATTGAGATTCCCCCATTTTATGACAGCTACTGTTTGTATATTACTCCATTGAGTGGATGCTGTGTATTCAAGTGGGGTACAGATCGAACACTTGTCTTGAGTCTCCGATTGAGTATTTAGTTATCGTCTTAATGTTAACATGTGTTGAGAGATCGTACATAACTGTGTGAAAATACGGTGCATGCATAGACTGAACACTCTTCAATTTGTTCCCGAGCTTCGTCGAGTGTGTGAGGGACCGTCTCAAAACTAAACCGTTTGATATGTCGGCTTCTCTTAGAAACCCGTCGCGCTGTTGGTGTTAAAATTTGGGAAATGAAAGTTTAAAGATTGTAAAAAATCGCTTCGATCAAAATGTTTTTTTCCCTCCTATTAAAAAAGAATTTGCGACATTTTATGTTTATTGAATACATTTCTTGTTTAACAGTAAAACATCATTGGTGTCACTGTGACATTTTCCTCAATTGAACATTTTAACCTTAACGTTCCCAAATTTTAAGCGCCTTTTTAAGGATTTTTGTATGATTAGGACCGATGAATGGCCAGTATACACTTTCAATTCCCTCCTATAGGCCTATGATAAATTTGCGATAATAAGGAGTAATTCCTTAAAAAAACCTAAAAAAATTTGTTATAAAAATTCAACGTGACAAAATTCGTTTTTCACATTTAATTAACAGTTGATCGTTATAAATTATTCTTATAATAAAACACGCAGAATACAATTATAAAATGAGAATTCTCATTACGTTACCGTTAATGATGTTTATACGCACAGCTGTTTCTCTCCTAATAGTTTATACAATTGTTATATATATATATTTCAGAAACATTTGAGTTGGTCTAGTATACAGTCAAATATATTCAAAAGTTAAAAAACACACAACATCATTAGACCCCTACTAGTTTCATTGTAATCTTCAGGGAGTACAACAAAGTTGTATATATATATACGTTGCCTTTATGATATTTTACGGTCATCGGTATATAACGGTCTTAATATTTCACGGTAATACGTATATTACTGTCATCAGTATAGTACGGTCATCACTCATCAGTATAGAAAGGTCATACGTATAGAACAGCAATCTGACCTGTAGGGTCATCTGTATAGTAGGGTCATCCGTATAGTGTGGTCATCCGTATAGTACGGTCATCTGTATAGTACGGTCATCTGTATAGTACGGCCATCTGTATAGTAAGGTCATCTGTATAGTGTGGTCATCCGTTTAGTACGGTCATCTGTATAGTAGGGTCATCTGTATAGAACGGTTACTGTATAGTACGGTCATCAGTATAGTACGGTCATCAGTATAGAACGATCATCAGTATAGAACGGTCATCCGTATAGTACGGTCATCAGTATAGTAAGGTCATCTGTATAGTGTGGTCATCCGTTTAGTACGGTCATCTGTATAGTAGGGTCATCTGTATAGAACGGTTACTGTATAGTACGGTCATCAGTATAGTACGGTCATCAGTATAGAACGATCATCAGTATAGAACGGTCATCCGTATAGTACGGTCATCAGTATAGTACGGTCATCAGTATAGTACGGTCATCAGTATAGAAGGGTCATCTGTATAGTATGGTCATCTGTATAGTACGGTCATATGTATATTACGGTCATCTGTATAGTACGGTCATCAGTATAGCATGGTCATCTGTATAGTAAGGTCATCCGTATAGTACGGTCATCTGTATAGTGCGGTCATCTGTATAGTACGGTCATCTGTTTAGTAAGGTCATCTGTATAGTACGGTCATCTGTATAGTACGGTCATCTGTTTTGTAAGGTCATCAGTATAGTACAGTCATCTGTATAGTACGGTCATCTGTATAGTACAGTCATCTGTATAGTACGGTCATCTGTATAGTACGGTCATCATTATAGAACGGTCATCTGTATAGTACGGTCACCAGTATAGAACGGTCATCAGTATAGAACGGTCATCAGTATAGTACGATCATCAGTGTGGTACGTTCATCAGCCTGTACTCAGTGAGTATTGTAGAACAGCTGAGGATACACATCTACAGATGTGACAGATTGTACGAATGTCGCCTTCTGTTTCCTCCCGGCCAATCAATCATTTCTTTCATTTATTCTCTCAAAACCACCAACACTGGTATAAAGGAGCAGGAAAACAGTACAAATACATTTCATATGCGTCTTATGCACTATAACAACAGGGACTGACGTACAGTGATAAATTAAAAGAATCATTTTTTGCATATAAGTTTATATGTCATTCAGTTTAAGTAAATCTAGCCTCAATAATACTCGCTCACTCCCATATGGTTAGGCGGCTTTTGCCCTAGGTGGGTTTTTGTCCAGGTGGGTTTTTGTCCAGGTGGGTTTTGTCTAGGTGGGATTTGTCCAAGTGGGTTCAAGGTGGGTTTTGTCCAGGTGGGTTTTGTCAAGGTGGGTTTTGTCCTAGGTGGGTTTTGTCCAGGTGGGTTTTGTCCAGGTGGGTTATGTCCAGGTGGGTTTTGTCCGGGTGGGTTTTGTCCAGGTGGGTTTTGTCCTAGATGGGTTTTGTCTAGGTGGGTTTTGTCCAGATGGGTTATGTCCAGGTTGGCTTTGTCCTAGGTGGGTTTTGTCCAGGTGGGTTTTGTCCGGGTGGGTATTGTCCGGGTGGGTTTTTTCTAGGTGGGTTTTGTCCAGGTGGGTTTTGTCCGGGTGGGTTTTGTCCGGGTGGGTTTTGTCTAGGTGGGTTTTGTCCGGGTAGGTTTTGTCGGGACGGCATTTCTCCTAGTCCCAGGTTATTTGAACTGTATGTCATTCGGAGGTTTTTGGGTCAAGTCACTTAATTATGAGCCTTTATCTGTATCGTTTATCTACTGATATGACTTGATAACACAACTAGAGTGAATGATGAATTGAAGATTATGCATAACACTACTAATGTGATAGGACACAACAGTTCTTTAGTTGGGATGGTAAAGTCCCAAACGTAGACAGCCAGACGAGAGGATTATTCTAGATTATGACTAATGGTATCTTCTAAAATTGTAAGTTTCAAAGAGAATTTATTATTTTGATTGATTTAAACATATTTATTCCTTATTAAGGATTGGGTACAAGTAATCAATCTTAGTGAAACCCGCTCCTATGAACAGTGCTTATATATAAAATTGAGACGAAATAATGCATTTAATGTTAGGAACTCTTAGGAATCTTTATCGAAACTTTAATTCTCCATGGCGTCGCATAACAGATGTGGTTTTGATAGAAACCAAAGTGATATGATTATGAAAGATATGGTGTTGCTCCGAGGTCTTCATGACATGGCTTTCATACGTAAGGAAAAATACTTATTGTTGAAATATATTGAAAACATCTCACAAATATATGACAAGTTATAGTTTTTGAATGAGAATAGAACAACGGCCACCATCCGATTTCGATTAAATAAAAAGCCTTTATTTTGACCTTTAAAGTACAGTCCAATCAGGGTATTTTTCGTGGAAACACAATTCTAGGGTACTTCCTATTTTATCCTTTTATATGATTATTACATAATAATTTCACACTTATTGTCAGAAATGTTAGTAAGGGGAACAGTTAAGTTGTTCTAAATTAAATAATTTGACAAAGAAAAAATGTATCAGTACGTTCCTTTGAATTTCGTTTCCACCAATAATACCCCGAAAAGACTGTCCCTTTAAAATTATCTTTTTCAGCAACAATACATACTTCTCGAAATTATGGATAACGTTTGAGAACATGTCATTTTAAACAAGTTATTGGTCACATTTATGTGCTCTGAGGACGAAAGTACATGCATGTTAGAACATTGTAAATATCATAAAAAGCCTTTTTAAATGTATGAAAGGTTGACATGAAAGTTATGAATGTTAAATAGAATCATAGTTGATTTCTTGGCTGCAAAAGGCCCGTTAAATGTCAGCACGGAATATTTTCATATATAATGAATTATGATATTTATCTTCTTGTCAAAGCAATACGATGTGTCATAAATATTAGGGAGTGTCTCGAAGGACCATATAACATTTATTTGATCTCCGTGTGTTACACGACATCGCCACGCCCGAGCTGCGGAAGTCGATAGTGGTGGTAAATAATAGACTAGTTCAGTTCTGGTCGATAACGCCGATATAGAGACCAGAACCAATGGAGACAGCCGGTCATTATCTTTATGCTAAATGGTTTATAATTGTTAGGATATATTATTAATAAGTCATTAGGTTATTGAAGACGAGTGTCATAGACCCATATATTTTTTGTATTAAGACCAAAGTAGGCTTACAAAGAGTAGAAAACTACAATATGTATCGAGAGATATTGATTATTTTTCAATTAGAATATACCTGAAATGATTCTTGTTTTGATGAATCTCGAGAAGCCTTTTTGATAAATTAAACAGTTTGTTAAATGGACCGTGTTCAGTGGAATATAAAAAGAAAACAATACCGAAAGAAACTCGAACCAATTTGTTTCCCAGATGAAGCATTTTTGGAATTTGTATTATCAAGAACAAGGTCAATTTTAACCGTTTAAACAGTAAATTAGCTTTCACTTGTGACTATATTATAAGGTTCTGAAAACACGATTTAATTATGGGCCCGGTTTTACAAAGCCATCAATGCACTTACCGTTTTTTCTTTGAAAAACGTCCGAGCACTTATTTTTTGAACACCCTTTTCCACCGGCGCTTATTTCTTTCATTGAGTTTTGTTTTAATTGAAGTTAGTTTTAAGCACAGGGGTTCGAATCTCGGAATGGACAATATAACAAAAAAATATTCAAAACCTGGACTTTTGCACTCATATATCGTTTTCATATGTTGAGATAAACCTACATCTCAAATTTGAACGAAATCAGTCAAGAAATAAAGGGGGGTCACTCCAGTCGCTAAAACCTGATCGAAAACAGGACACATCGATTATTTTAACGTGCGGTGCAATTAATACTAAATTTAATTGCAAAACTATGCACTTGGATCATAGATCAATCTTTTAGCTTGCTGACCATCTCGCCCAATTTTTCGAATTCCATCCAACTTTTGACCACTGACCCTCGCATTAACAACACACCTATCTTTGAACAAATGTCTGGCCGATGGTTTTAAGTCTTCTTTTACAATGCATATCTGTTGAGTGTTTACTAAGGGACATTAATTCCATGGTTAGGACCTGGCGCTTATTTTCTCAACTACCAATGACCCCTGGGCGCGTATTAGAAACCTTTAAGAGGTTATTTCTAGAAAAGATGCAACCTTTAAGACAACAGACACAATCAGACCTATATGTTTATAATCTTGTGACAAATAACTGAACAAGACGCTTAGACGTTGATAAATGCATTTGTGAGAAGCACTATCAAAATACCTTTAAGACCTATGTGCAAGGACCTTTTGGCGTTTTAGAACATTGTCAGCAACAAAGAAAAACTTGTGTCGCAATATTTTTTTCCAGCAGTTTAATCTTCCAACATGGTTTCGGAGAGTAGTGATGTAATATTACTTATGTATTTTGTGATGAACCAGTACTCCTCAGATTTCGGACAATTTGGTTTTTCATATGAGAGATAAGGTTGTACATTCATAATTGTATATGATTGGGTATATTTCTACATATAAACATTATCTTATAATGTAATCAATTATTAATGAACATATTGAAAACGTTGAATATTCTTTACTTGTAATGCCATTATGAACGATTAGATCCAATCTTATTAAAATATGACATATTTGCTACAATACGCTGTACATGTAGATCATACCAGGCTCGGTAAGTGAGAGATATACCCACACTTACCGAGGTGTATCGCTCAATACACCTCCTGTTTAAATCATGAGCATATTAACATAAAATTACGTTATATTTTGGATCCTTCAATATACTGACAAAAAATGAAGACCAGAATTGACATAAAACATTAGATCAAGTCTTGTTAATTTGATATCCCAAATATTCGATATACATATGCAAATAAGAAAGTATCTTGCTCTATCAAATACTCGGACATTATAATTGAAATCGTAAGTGTTGCGACCTATGCAAATCACTTAACCTTGCTTTTTGGAAAAATCGAAAGGACATAACATGTAGTTATCATTTCTGTATTTTGATTATTTTGTTGCGTAAAATACGCTGATACGCTGCTTACATGGATCACTGCATTATTGGAGAGAATAATTTCATTATGTACCTGGACAATGAGATCATCATCCACCTTAATTAGATGAAAACATCATATCAACCTTAATATTAGAGAGGAAAACATCATATTAACCTAAGTATTAGAGAGGAAAACATCATTATGTACCTAACTATTAGAGAGGACATCATATTAACCTAAGTATTAGAGAGGAAAACATCATTATGTATCTAACTATTAGAGAGGACATCATATCAACCTTAGTTTTAGAGAGGAAAACATCATTATGTACCTAACTATAAGAGAGGACATCATATCAACCTTAGTTTTAGAGAGGAAAATATCATTATGTACCTAACTATTAGAGAGGAAAACATCATATCAACCTTATTATTAGAGAGGAAAACTTCATTGCGTACCTAACTATTAAAGAGGAAAGCATCATATTAACCTAAGTAATAGAGAGGAAAACTTCATTGCGTACCTAACTATTAGAGAGGACATCATATCAACCTTATTATTTGAGAGGAAAACTTCATTGCGTACCTAACTATTAGAGAGGAAAACATCATATCAACCTTAGTATTAGAGAGGAAAACTTCATTGCGTACCTAACTATTAGAGAGGAAAGCATCATATTAACCTATGTATTAGAGAGGAACTTGAAAATCAATATGTACCTAAATATTAGAGAGGAAAACATCATAATAATCAACCTTAGTATAAGAGAGGAAAACTTCATTGCATACCTAACTATTAGAGAGGAAAACATCATATCAACCTTAGTATTAGAGAGGAAAACCTCATTGCGTACCTAACTATTAGAGAGGAAAACATCATATCAACCTTAGTATAAGAGAGGAAAACTTCATTGCGTACCTAACTATTAGAGAGGAAAACATCATATTAACCTAAGTAATAGAGAGGAAAACTTCATTGCGTACCTAACTATTAGAGAGGACATCATATCAACCTTATTATTTGAGAGGAAAACTTCATTGCGTACCTAACTATTAGAGAGGAAAACATCATATCAACCTTAGTATAAGAGAGGAAAACTTCATTGCGTACCTAACTATTAGAGAGGAAAGCATCATATTAACCTATGTATTAGAGAGGAACTTGAAAATCAATATGTACCTAAATATTAGAGAGGAAAACATCATAATAATCAACCTTAGTATAAGAGAGGAAAACTTCATTGCATACCTAACTATTAGAGAGGAAAACATCATATCAACCTTAGTATTAGAGAGGAAAACCTCATTGCGTACCTAACTATTAGAGAGGAAAACATCATATCAACCTTAGTATAAGAGAGGAAAACTTCATTGCGTACCTAACTATTAGAGAGGAAAACATCATATTAACCTAAGTAATAGAGAGGAAAACTTCATTGCGTACCTAACTATTAGAGAGGACATCATATCAACCTTATTATTTGAGAGGAAAACTTCATTGCGTACCTAACTATTAGAGAGGAAAACATCATATCAACCTTAGTATTAGAGAGGAAAACCTCATTGCGTACCTAACTATTAGAGAGGAAAACATCATATCAACCTTAGTATAAGAGAGGAAAACTTCATTGCGTACCTAACTATTAGAGAGGAAAGCATCATATTAACCTATGTATTAGAGAGGAACTTGAAAATCAATATGTACCTAACTATTAGAGAGGAAAACATCATAATAATCAACCTTAGTATAAGAGAGGAAAACTTCATTGCATACCTAACTATTAGAGAGGAAAACATCATATCAACCTTAGTATTAGAGAGGAAAACCTCACTGCGTACCTAACTATTAGAGAGGAAAACATCATATCAACCTTAGTATTAGAGAGGAAAACTTCATATTAACCTAAGTATTAGAGAGGAAAACATCATATCAACCTTAATATTAGAGAGGAAAACATCATATCAACCTTATTATTAGAGAGGAAAACATCATATTAACCTAAGTATTAGAGAGGAAAACATCATATCAACCTAAGTATTAGAGAGGAAAACATCATATCAACCTTAATATTAGAGAGGAAAACATCATATCAACCTTATTATTAGAGAGGAAAACATCATATTAACCTAAGTATTAGAGAGGAAAACATCATATCAACCTAAGTATTAGAGAGGAAAACATCATATCAACCTTAATATTAGAGAGGAAAACATCATATCAACCTTATTATTAGAGAGGAAAACATCATATTAACCTAAGTATTAGAGAGGAAAACATCATATCAACCTTATTATTAGAGAGGAAAACATCATATTAACCTAAGTATTAGAGAGGAAAACATCATATTAACCTAAGTATTAGAGAAGAAAACATCATTGCGTACCTAACTATTAGAAAGGACATCATATTAACCTAAGTATTAGAGAGGAAAACATCATTATGTACCTAACTATTAGAGAGAAAAACATCATAATAATCAACCTTAGTATAAGAGAGGAAAACTTCATTGCGTACCTAACTATTAGAGAGGAAAACATATCAACCTTAGTATTAGAGAGGAAAACCTCACTGCGTACCTAACTATTAGAGAGGAAAACATCATATCAACTTTAGTATTAGAGAGGAAAACTTCATTGCGTACCTAACTAATAGAGAGGAAAACATCATATTAACCTTAGTATTAGAGAGGAAAACTTCATTGCGTACCTATCTATTAGAGAGGAAAACATCATATCAATAATAGTATTAGAGAGGAAAACTTCATTGCGTACCTAACTAATAGAGAGGAAAACATCATATTAACCTTAGTATTAGAGAGGAAAACTTCATTGCGTACCTAACTATTAGAGAGGAAAACATCATATTAACCTTAGTATTAGAGAGGAAAACTTCATTGCGTACCTAACTATTAGAGAAGAAAACATCATATTAACCTAAGTATTAGAGAGGAAAACATCATATTAACCTAAGTATTAGAGAGGAAAACATCATATCAACCTTAATATTAGAGAGGAAAACATCATATCAACCTTATTATTAGAGAGGAAAACATAATATTAACCTAACTATTAGAGAGGAAAACATCATATCAACCTAAGTATTAGAGAGGAAAACATCATATCAACCTTAATATTAGAGAGGAAAACATCATATCAACCTTATTATTAGAGAGGAAAACATCATATTAACCTAAGTATTAGAGAGGAAAACATCATATCAACCTTATTATTAGAGAGGAAAACATCATATTAACCTAAGTATTAGAGAGGAAAACATCATATTAACCTAAGTATTAGAGAAGAAAACATCATTGCGTACCTAACTATTAGAAAGGACATCATATTAACCTAAGTATTAGAGAGGAAAACATCATTATGTACCTAACTATTAGAGAGAAAAACATCATAATAATCAACCTTAGTATAAGAGAGGAAAACTTCATTGCGTACCTAACTATTAGAGAGGAAAACATATCAACCTTAGTATTAGAGAGGAAAACCTCACTGCGTACCTAACTATTAGAGAGGAAAACATCATATCAACTTTAGTATTAGAGAGGAAAACTTCATTGCGTACCTAACTAATAGAGAGGAAAACATCATATTAACCTTAGTATTAGAGAGGAAAACTTCATTGCGTACCTATCTATTAGAGAGGAAAACATCATATCAATAATAGTATTAGAGAGGAAAACTTCATTGCGTACCTAACTAATAGAGAGGAAAACATCATATTAACCTTAGTATTAGAGAGGAAAACTTCATTGCGTACCTAACTATTAGAGAGGAAAACATCATATTAACCTTAGTATTAGAGAGGAAAACTTCATTGCGTACCTAACTATTAGAGAAGAAAACATCATATTAACCTAAGTATTAGAGAGGAAAACATCATATTAACCTAAGTATTAGAGAGGAAAACATCATATCAACCTTAATATTAGAGAGGAAAACATCATATCAACCTTATTATTAGAGAGGAAAACATAATATTAACCTAACTATTAGAGAGGAAAACATCATATCAACTTATTATTAGAGAGGAAAACTTCATTGCGTACCTAACTATTAGACTAACTTTGCGTCGATATTGAGCTGTATTTTCATGTGACCTTGGCCATGAGGCCTATTCACGGAATAAACTTGTCACTTTTCAATTGTCAATATTAGAGGGGAAAACATCATATTAAGCTTAGTTTAAGAGGGGGGGGGGCATCATGTTTAACTTTGTTAAAGTACCATGTATACATTAACATTGGCCTACGACTATCTTAGCACTAAGAGAGCTTCGAAAATCTAGGCCCAGGCCTCTAGGTAGTTTATTACATCAAGGCTTACATTGATTACAGTTCTAACTCTCGAAACTCTTTGCAGGGAAGGATGGAGCTAGGGAGTGTGAAGCTCAAGACCACGTGTCGGAGAGCGATCAAATATGGTTCCGTCTTCACCTTTCTTATCCTGTGTGTCCGCTTCACGTTGGTGAGTAAATTATCTTCATATCTACATACTTCTCGGCCTATTCAGGCCTTAATGGGGAAGTAGCACGTTTTTAGGGGGAATATAAGGTGATGTCAGGAAAATTAAAAGTAATGGTTCCAATTGAAAGACAATGTATTTAAACTAAATGTAGCAGTAATAACTAAATATATATTACGTTAACTTTAGCCATGCGTTTCCTTTTTCTTGCACAAAAGAATAAAAGGTTTTCACACAAAATAACCGCCAATGGATTTTATGTGAATTTTCATACTTTGTCCTCTGACTATGGATGACTGGCTTGTGTAATGAGATTTTTGACACTGTCAAAATAATACACTTAGCATTAACTTACAATTATAGGTGAAATATTTAAAATATAAATCTATCAAAAAACGTGCTACTGCCCCTTTAATATACCATTGGAGGGTATAATCACTAGCACTTGATGCTGGACAGTGCTCATGTACTATATATAACAAGGCTTTGCAACCGGCATGTTGATCCCGAAATACAAACATTTTAACATCATATTCTTTTGGTGACATCAGTTGCTTATTGCCTATAACGTGTCTCCAAATTCCTTATCTTTCACTTGATATTGATCTTACAAATATGTCACCTTCATAATTAGAGCTAATTAGCATTAAAGTATATCAGGTGATTCTTACGGCGTCATCACAAGACGTTAAACTGCAAAAAAAATTATTGTTTAAATCTCTCCCAATGAGACAAGCGTATGCAAAATAATTATATTGAAGAGATGAACAATCTCATTTCTCTACCTGTTTATCATTAGAAAAAGACAATCATGTATCAAACGGAATTGGTATGGAACCATATTAATGTGAACACCCTTCCTGTCAAGAAATTTGATAAATTTAGGTCACGTGTGTTAGTAAGAAGGCAGTAAGTAAGTAAGGAGGTTATCTTAACAGGGAAAGTAGGGGTTCATTAGCTTGTTCTCGCTTTTATTTGTAAATAAAGAATTGTCATTATCTGGAGAACACTATTTGCAATTGTACAAATTCTTGTACACTTTCGGATCGAGTCCCTTGCAGAAGCCGAACCCACGCCCTTGGAGTCGAGCAGAATCGTCAGCACTGATCGTACCAACAGTTAACAAATCGACCACCAGGCCTTGGCAAAAATCCAGTGTCAATAACCAGTTGTAGGCTATTTTGAATTCTCTTCTTAGAGATTAACATTGTTAATTTTAATATTTTGTGAATTGATTCAATCCTGAACTCTTTGTTTCAGAGGCCACCATGCCTGTTAGGCTTTATACCACTTCGCAACTGGCCAAGGTTCGAAGGCGACGCTCGCATACCGGCTGATATAACAGTTGTTACGGCCTTCTTCGACATTGGAAAATTCGACAAGGGTGATATGGGGGATGTGTTCGGACCCAATTTGTACTTCAAATGGGCGAGTGTGTACGCACATTTACAAAACCCATTGATAGTTTATTCAGACTCAAACCAGTTTGTTCAATTCTTTACACAATTGAGAAAGCATAGGCTCAACTCGACAAAAATTATAAAGATTGAGCGAAAAGAGTTATGGGCCTTTGACTACTTAGAAAGGATAAGGACTATTTTCTCGGACCCAGATTATCCCAAATTTCCCCCTAACACCGTCGTACCAGAGTATTCATGTGTTCAGAGCGCCAAGTATTCGTGTCTCGAGAAAGCCATCCAACAGGACTACTTCAATACAAAATACTTCATGTGGGTCGACGTTGGTTACTTCCGGATGTTGACGCGAAATCGTGACTTCCGGTTGGTAGTGCCGTCCGACTTTAACGAAAGCAAGGTAGCTCTTAACCAAGTGGATTTAAGTTATACACTGAATGAAACACCAGAGGAAATATTCAAACGGAATTATGTATGGGTTGGCGGAGGGTTGTCATTGGCAACTAAATCAGTGTTCCGGAAGTTCATCGCGGATTACCGGAAGGCGCTTGAGCGGTACCTCGAGCTCGGACTCAGCTCAACGGACCAGCAGATCCTCTTTGCAATGTCAACGGTGGACGAAAAGCGTATCCTGCAGCCCAGTGTGGATGTTCAGCTGTATGTGTGGAATGTTTGGGGAAGTTGCTGGTACTTTCTGGGTTATCAATGTTATAAGGAGATTTAAAGCCGTGTTTCCACCACCTTCCCCACAAAGCTAAAAAAGTCAGTTTCCAAACTTAGTTATCTAAGCCAGGTCTTCGACTGGCGTTTTAATCTTTGCGTAGGAAGATGTGTTCCCACAAGAACTCGATATCGTACGTTCTTGATATATAGGATGAAGGTTTTACTTTTCCTATATTGTATCTACATTTTACTTACAATATCGAGTTTTTATGTGTTTGTTTAATTAAGCCTCGCTTCTTTCATGTGATACGCCAAAGGAAAGTACTCATCTGTTCGTTAGCCAAAGAGATAAAATCGTTAAAGCATGCCACTGTACCAACAGTGATAGCTTTTAAGTTTTCCAATCTAAATACATTTACCACATAAGTTTTGTATTTCGTCCTACAAATATAGAACTGTCGATCTAAATCTATTTAGATTGTAAATTTTCACTATGCTCAAGAACGATTCTGTTTTATGATATTTTTTTCTTACCAAAACCTTTTTTTACTTTACATTCTTGTTAGCTGTTCTATCACTGTACTCTTACAAGATTCTGATGAAATACTCTCCAATACTGTTTATTCAATTATCCATAACCGTTGACCATTTTCGGAGCATTTACAAAATACTACCGGGATACGAACTCACTCCGATTACAGTCTCCAAGTCGCTTTGCCCGTTTTGCTTTCGATAATTGTAACTCGATCTTTGATAACTATCGAAACAGAACATCCCAAGCTCTGCACGGAATTTGATGAAATAGACAACTGCGTTTTGACTGCCTTGACAATCTCGGAAGTTTTTGTATACATACATGTACTGCCAAACACAAGTTCCATCCAAAGCCATACCCCCTTTCCATTAAAAACCTTCCCCTTTCCCCCTTCCCATATTCCAATACCTAACTCCACCTAACTCTCGTAGACGGTCGCCCTAACATATTTTATTCATCATTAAAAACGGTGAGATGGTTGTCCGTAAATGGCCACGTTTACACAAAGATAGAAAGGAATTTTTGAAATTATCATGTATGATATGATAATATGCTTCTCGTCAAATGGACGTTTGATCTCCATTGTTGTGGAAATAATTGCGGGTTTCTATGTTTCGTTGAAAACCATGTTTGTCATTTGGGAATGAAAACTTTGATGTGTTGAATTAATATATTTGTCTACAGGTTTGTGCAGTCTTTGACGTATTTTGGATATTGAAATGGAACGCAATATGTATATATATTAATGCGTTCCGCG
>OU744735.1:12825912-12860912 GCA_916613615.1 Steromphala cineraria | reverse complement strand
GTAGCTAAACCTTGTTAACTACTTTCAAAAATACAAACGGTGTCATTTTAACAATTGAATTAAAATTTGGCCAGTGCAAGCATTAAGTTGAATTATATTAATTTGACTCCTTAAATCAACATTTCAGCAATATCATATTTTGTATGTGTGATTTACTTAACACCTGAGAAACCCCCTTCAGTTACGTCACGGTACTTGAGTCATAATAATAGCCCAAGTGTAACATATACATATTTCCAGGGAACCAGTTAGCTAGCTGACAGATATACGGCCCTTTGACTTGACTGGCCCTAGCAACAGTAAAACAACAGCGGTGTACAACTTGCCAACTTGTAAAACACTATTCATAAGCCTTCAGTTATTCTGTCCCCCCTGCCATGAAAAGGATATGCGATACAGAATTGTCAACTAAAAGATCAACAAGTCAAAGGTATGTCTGCACCAAACTATTTATTATGTATCAGAAGCTTTAAAATGAATTATTTGAAAATCAAAATATACTTTCTTTCAGAGTAATGCATATGTCGTTCAAAACTTCCGGAATTACCAATTTCTAGGATGTCATCTGTCTGCTGATATCGAAAGGTGACAGATGGCCGGACATGTCACATTGAAATTATGCAAATGATATTCTGCTTAATTTTGCTTAAAAGAGAAAGAGGTGATTTTGATAATTGTTTCAATGTATTTATGTACAGTTTTCAATATGGTGTTTATCAATGTTAACACTTTCGCCTGACCCACAGAGTCCAGAATGCTTGAGGTGGAACCAGAGAAGTATCTGTCCTGTCCGATCTGCCATGGAATTGTTGAGGATCCAGTTACTCTACAGTGTAATCACACATACTGTAGGAAGTGTGTGACAGACTATATCAAGTCTAGAGGAGACGCCAGGAGAAACAAGATCATTCCCTGTGCTTTCAAATGTGAAGGAACAAAAGTACCTGATCCCTCGAAACCCTCAGAAGATTGGGCTAACCAGCTGAAACCAATCTTCTACATATCAAACCTGGTGGATGATTATTTGAGAACAGCAGGTACTGATATCTTGTTTACGTTAAGTATCTTCAATTATTTCAAATTCGTTTTTAAATTAGCAACCAATAAATTATAATTCCAAAATATATTCAGATGATGGTGTCTAAAAGGTTAAAATAAAACCACTTGTAAATCGAATGAAGATTAACATTATGCAATAAAAATTAATTGGCTGTATTGAATTATGAATCAACTCTTTTCCTCCAATTTATTCCATCGAATATATACTGATGGAAATGAATAAAGGAACGCATGTATTGATGGTGAAATTTGTTTTATTGTCATGGGTTTTTGATCAAGTATATTTCATTAAGTATGTACACCCCAGGTGAAATTTCAGTATCTGGTGTGTGCTCCCTGTTTCTTGATCACTTCTTCACACCGTCATGGACCAATTTGGATCAACTTCCGGATGACAGCCCAAGGAACTGCGCGCCATTCTTCTTGGAGAGCCTGGAACATGGCATCAATGTCTGGGGTAGAACATCACGATTCCTTACCCGACGTCCAAGAACGTCCCAGAGGTGTTCAATAAGATTAATGTCTTGGCTCATTGACGGCACCAGTCAGCCTTCCATAAAGTCGAACAAGGTTGGTCCTATGGTCTGGGTTATGCCGCCCCATACCATCACAGATCCTCCCCCATAGGAATCTTGTTGTTTGATGGTGCACTGATGGTGACGTTCACGAAGGCGTCGCCAAACGTGGATCCGACCATCTGCGAAGTCCAAACTGAATCTTGACTCATCACTGAACATGGTATTGTGCCAATGTCGAAGTTGTCTTACTCGATGTGTAGCCCATGCTCTTCTGAGACGTCTGTCTTCCGCAGTCAGCTGTACCCCGACAACAGGACGACGTGACTTTAAGCCTCCTGCTTTAAGTCTGTTTCTGACAGTACGGTCTAAAATTCTTAGTCTCGTTACTGCCCTGAACTCAGAGTTTATTTTCGATGCTGGTTTAAATCGGTTACGTAAGGACAGCAGCACCAGCTGGCGGTCGTTTCCGGGCGTTGTCTTACGTTTTGGACCACGACCTGGTGTAATCTTTACGTTCCCTGTCTGACGGTACCAGTTCCACAGTCGCAAAATCACACTTTTAAACTTTGTTAAATTGTCTGGCTGGCATATTGATTGACCGCTGTTTATGCAGCCAATAGCCTGCCATTTCTCATTATCAGAAAGGTATGCTCTTGGTATGATTCTGAAGGTAAAGGTACACTGACATTCGTTGACTCCTTGAAGGTTAAATGGAGCAATGCCTTTAGTTCATGGAAATCAATTTTCACGTGCACAGTACTTTTTTCAGTGAAAGTAAACTTCAACATTTTCAGTTTATAATGGCCCCACGCAGCCTCGAACAAACAGAACAGGCCAGACATAAGTAAACAGTTATTAAGCGTTACCTTATTCGTTTCCATCAGTAAATGTGCCACAAATGTAACATTCCTTTGTTTGGTTTATAATAGGTATGTTAATGATATGTATGTATATGGGCCCGATGACCTTTATACTGAAAAAAGGAATTGATTGAGTTTCCAACATTATTAAAAGGAACCAATAACGTTTATTCATTACATGACCATTGATTTCGCAGGTCGCCAGTGTTCCCGCTGCAGTAGAAACGACACACTGAAATGGTGCCAGATGTGTGGACAATCTCTGTGTGAGACTTGTATCTCCAGTCACAGAAGAGACCCAACCACACGTCTTCACACAATCACAGATCTGCCACAGAGATCAGAGAAGCCGTCACAACCCTTTCCACAGTGTGAAGATCACCAGGACGAGATTGTGAAGTTGATCTGTGAAGATCACAACAAAGCCATCTGCAACACGTGTTGTAGTCTCCATCACAGACACTGCAAGTCTGTCGTTCTCAAGGACTCAAGAGGAAATCAAATCCAAGAGCATTTTTACAGCCGAAAAAAGTAAACTTGAAGGTAAAGTAGAGGAAGTGCTGACTTTAATGGCAACAAAGCGGTCAAAATATGACTTACTGGTTTCAAAACAAACAGAACAACAAAAGCGTATAAGAGACACGTTCAAGAAATTGATGGCTTATCTTAAAGAGAAAGAGACAATGCTTTTACGTGAACTTGATGACGTCATAGAGAAAGAAATAGACATGATTCAGGACGATATAAAGCTGGAAGAAAACCGACTGCAGCTGTATCAACAACGTGTCCATTTCATAGAGCAGGCTCTTAGATCAGGCTCGGTGTTTGACATGTACAGAATGTGTCAGTCACTCTTGACAGGTGAAGTGTCTGAAACTGACAACATCAAACATCCCGGTCCTGTGTTGAAGCATGTCGAGTACCATGTCAACACTGATGAACTCATGGAACAGTTGAAGATACTTGAGTATGGAATCATTCGTGTTGAACATGAATCAGATTCAAAACCAAGATTGAAAGAGTTTGGATTATCAGAAACTATTGAGTGTAAGTGTTCAGATGACAAGAAGGAACCTTCCATACATGACATAACAGTCCTTGAAGTGAGAGGTATCCACACTATAGTTGTCACTGACTATGGCAACAGCTGTGTAAAATCATTCTACACCAGAAACAACAAACCATACTACAGTCGTCTCGCCCTTGATAACAATCCATGGGGTATAACACAGCTGAAGGAAAAGGTGATGGTTGCTGTCCGAGATTCCAAACAGATTGTAACAGTAGCAGTGACCCCTGACCTAAAGCTGCTTTCTACCATAAATACAAGTAAGATGTACTGTGGTCTGGCTGTGATGGGAGACATGTCCCTGGCAGCAGGTTGTAGTGGCCGTGTTGATATCCTGAACATGGAGGGAGAGGTGATGAAGTCTATCTCTACACACAACAACACTAGGCTGTTCTCCTCCTCCTGGTACATGTGTGTCAGCAACACGGGACACCTCCTGGTGTCAGACTATGATAAGAAGAGAGTGATCTGCTTGACAAGAGAGGGGGAAGTGGTCTGGACATACACTGGTACAGGAGAAGGAGAACTCAGATATCCTCAAGGAATCACTACAACCACTACAGGAGATATCCTGGTGGTAGACTATATGTTGGAGAAGGTGATCCAGCTGTCTGGTACTGGGGAGTATGTTGGAGATGTTGTCAGCTCTCATCTCAGATATCCAGGGGGCATCTGTGTAGACAAACAGGGCTCAATGTTTGTGGGTGATTATGATGTTGTCAAACGGTTCACACCTGTATAAAATTACATTATTTAAAAACTATGTTATGGTTGATTTTTCAACTGATGTCAGAAGACTTCTCTATTCATTTCCTAAATAAATCTAATTGGTAAGATGGTGAAGTAAAAAACAAAAACAGTATATTGAATTAAAAATTAAATGTTCCTTCAAAACAGTTTAATAACAAGAACTTCGTCTTGAAGTGTAGTAAAATGACTCTAATACCTGTCATTTTCAAGAACTTAAAAGCACCAATTTTACTCATAGTTTACGACTGTAGAAGGTTTATTTCACAACTAAAAATCATCTTTATGTCACATGGGTATGCAGTATATTTGTATCAAATGTAATCGCAAAATGCCAAATTAGTGTTCATAGGGATAAGAAGTTTAACATTGCACGTTTGTATAAAAGAAATTTAATATATATTTCAAAAATTTGAATTTAACATAAATAGTAAACCTGATTATCTTTTCAAGAGTAAATTGCTTTCATTGAGGTGTTAGGTTGTAGTCAGGAAAACACAATATATCTAAAAGGAGTGGTCTGCTTCATCTGTTTCAAGATAGCAACTGATTACATTAAAGTCGACCTTATTTTTAATCGCTGCAGATTTTTATAGATTTTACTGCTTTCAGTGAGTTGATAGGTTTTAGTGAGGAAAACACATTATATCTAAAAGGCCTGATGTCACTATGTCATCAACATTGTTGTCATGTGATAAAATGTTTAATGACAACTATTTACAAGACGATCGGTCAGTATTACATTATTGGACATTGCATTGGTGAACCATAGACATTGTTAGGTAATTAATTCAAACAATTTTAAATAATAGAGTCTGTTATTGTCAACGGAACTTTCGGAAGGGGGATTTACTATTAACCCTTGTTTAAACAGAGAAGGCACTAATGATCCAAAAGCTGAAAATCGTTATTTTACTTGGTTTTAAATCACAAAGAGTAGAAAACATGTAAGTATTATACTTCCTAGTATAATAATGCTAATAGGTGAGTTCAGGTACCGTGTAAAATATTTTATAGGTGCTTCATTCAATTTGAAACTTCAATCTGTACACACATATTTATGTTTTATTATTGGGTAATGTACGAAGCCTTAGTTCCATACCTGAGGGGTTATTACAGTTTTTCTCAACGTAGAGATGGGAGTTTGGTACCTTGCTAACAGACGTAAATATATAACAGGAAACACCATGCATTGATTTATTTCTGTGTCAGAGTTATTGACAGTGATCCATGAGAGAAATTTACCATTAGATATATCTTGTTGTATTACAATACAAGACTAGTTAGGAAACAACCTGTGTCCTTGAGTGGGATCCCCGCAAATGATTTAATCTGATAAACAATTGAGAAGCAATCATAAAGTTCGTATTGTTTTAATAATTTGGTATGTTTGAAGCAAAGAGAAAATTTCTGAGTTTATTGAAGACATTATATATACAGACCTTATTGCTTTAATTAATAAACGACCAATTCAGGAAGGAATCACATCTGTTATCTCCAGCCAAAGGATATAGAGTAAACGGTATCCAGTCACTGCCATTTTCAAAATACAAGGTTTATTTCATCAAGTGTCATTGATTAAATTGATATTTCACGAGTGGCGTAGGCACTTGTGAAATATCATCTTTACCCATGTCACGAAATAAAATAAACCTGGTATTTGGAACACTACATTAAGTATTCTATTTATTACATGATTTTTTAGTGAAATATATAATCAAAATCAATTAAGAAACTGGATTAAACACCCTACAAGAAGGTATGTGTTAGTGCTGTCTCAGAATGAAAGATTCAACAAACCATGACAAGTATACAACACACTGAGCTACCGCTGTATAATAGATGTAATCTTCTGTAGATCCATTACAGGACTTACTCACTATATGAATACCTTTATGCTACCAGTCCATTCACGCCAATAAACTGTAGCACAAAAACTGTAACACGAACCTTTTGGGTATATTTACGTCAAAGCAACGATTTTATAGCAGTGTTACAGAACACTTTGGTCAACTACTTGACATTGGTATAGGTATACTAGATGAAATCTGCGCTCAGTTTTTAAGATTTAACAAATAAGAGACTTGGTCAGTAACTGGACGCTGTACCACTGCTGGAGGGCTAATAACGTTACTATACAATAAATACAAAAACATATTGATGAACATATTGTTAAGCTTATATGTAAATCAAATGAAATATGCACTTTCGACTTCTGCACCTAACTTAAGGTACGTGTAACAAACAAATATAAGTATAATGAGACATTTTTAATTCATATTAACAATACTTGCTTTTATTGATTTAAAGCCACAATTTTATTCAAAATAACAAATGGTTTCCTTTAAACAGGTCAATTTAATCTTGCATAAGGCTTTAAATATACTTGAATAGACTCCCAAGCCATTTCAGCAATGTGTTATTTCTATATGAATATTGAATATGACTATCCAGATTTGCGTGACAAAACTGAGACGGTGGCGCTTAAAATTGAAATTAACACTACCCACTGTTTATCAGATTGATAATAGATAGATTGATAGATTTTAGCCTTTCTCATCTTCAGTCAGACTCGATAGGTCCTGCTGCATACCTGTATTTCATGAAAACATTGAAAATGTATAAGGAGTCTAATAAGACCATTTTCTTGTTGGATTAAAAAATATAAAGGTTGAATTGTTTTTGACAAATGTTACAAGAAACTTTGTTGTATGAATAAGGAAGCAATCGGCATAATAGATTTATATTAAGGACACTAGTAGCTCACGAAACACAAACGTGCTGGGATAAACAGATTATCATCAAGCATGGATTCAGAAAACTTACAAAGTAGTACAATGTAGTAATGTTATATATCTAAAACACGTATTCAATGTTATATTTCAACACGTGATCATAATGGATTCTATATTGTGACCTATAAACATTGAAATTCTGAAATCTTTAACGAAGACGTCCAGAGCAATCAGAATCCTAACATTGGAAAACCTCAGGACCACACTTTCTTAAACTACTCGCCTGGAAATTTTTTTTTTCAACACCAAATTTACAAATCGACATGATTATGATGTGGAAATGTTAGGATTGTGTAACTGATTGATTCATTCTCGACCTGTCTTGGTAGATTAGTTAATGATTTCTTCAACAAAATATATAATATGTTGTTGACGTTTCAAGAATTACGACTGAAGTTCAAACTAAATAACTATTATTATTGGCCAGAAATATACCCGGTAGGAAAACTTTGAGAGGTAAAAACAACAAGGTAGTTTCCAAGTTAACGTTAACAGATAGGGAAACAACTCGCCGTTATTGAAATTTCATTCTTTTTTTTCAACAGTTTCTTGCAAAATATAATCAACAACAATGTAGGAATCATCAAAGTCATTGTTAAGGGTGTTTATGGTTTTATTTTGATTTTAAAAAATGATATTGCAAAGTTAGGATGTCACTGGTTATAAAAAAACATCCCTTTTTCATCGATTATTGTCAAAAACTTTTAAATGACAAAAAGCCTTTATAATCTTTGATTTTGGAATAATTTGGGGATTCTTTTGGGTTGAATCCGTTAAATAAACACTTCTCTTTCCTTTGGAGGAATGATTAGAGTTAGGACCTACTATATATTGTAGTTTAGCAATTTTGAGTTTGAGTTTTGAGATTTTATCAATTTAAACGTTAATAGTGGTATGACTATTTCATGAGATTTGTGCAAGCTTTAACATTGAGGTTTTCCGGGGACCATGTGACTCAACATCCGCATTCTTTGAAATTTGAACACATTTGAACAAAGTGAACATTGATAGGTCTTTTTAAAATGCAGGAGTAAAAGATCCTGTCATTATCAGATGAGCGGATACTGATGTTGGGCTATGTGTGTCCACTTCTTCTCCATTTTTCTACGCAAAGCCTAAAACGAAGGTTTCCGAACTATCAGTTTTATACCTTGCTGCCGACCTTAGAGTTTTCTGTGCTTACTCTATAGCTAACTATGAGAGAAAGCAATAGTCCAATCAGAAAGTAGCTGGAGGTTGCCATCCATCGCTAATAGGGGCGCTGAAATCAGCACATAAAACTCAAGGGTCTGCAGCAAGGCAATACAACTGATAGTTTGGTAACTGGCGTTTTAGGTCTTGCTACTTCTCATGCATGAAGGTTGTATCATCAAGCAGAAGCTATATTCCTATTCATGACATATGTGCAAGCCTATCAACATTGATGTGTGCTGCACTTTCATGCAGGGATAAATGCTCACAGGCTGTGACACAACATCTGCCATCTTTAGAATAAGTGTCTTCAAAGTGTCGGAAAGAAATAAGAGATTTTTTACTTTAAATACCTTATTATCTGGTGATAAGTTTGATGATGCAACAAAAGGCTGTAGCTACTTTACTTTACTGCTACTGCTACTACTACTGCTACTACTACTTCTTCTACTACTGCTACTTCTACTACTACTACTACTACTACTACTACTACTACTACTACTACTACTACTACTACTACTACTACTACTGCTACTACTACTACTACTGCAATTACTACTACTACTACAATTACCACCACTACTACTACTGCTACTATTACTACTACTACTACTGCTACTGCTACTGCTACTGCTACTGATACTACTGCTACTGCTACTGCTACTGCTACTGCTACTGCTACTGCTACTGCAACTAGTACTACTACTGCTACTGCTAATACTACTGCTACTACTAATACTACTGCTTCTACTACTACTACTACTGCTACTGCTACTGCTACTACTACTGCTACTGCTACTGCTACTGCTACTGCTACTGTTACTACTACTACTACTACTGCTACTGGTACTGCTACTGGTACTGCTACTGCTACTGCTACTACTACTGCTACTGCTACTGCTACTACTACTGCTACTACTACTACTACTTCTACTGTTACTACTACTGCTACTGCTACTGCTACTGCTACTGCTACTGCTACTGCTGCTGCTACTACTACTACTACTACTACTGCTGCTGCTACAGCTACTGCTACTACTACTGCTACTACTACTACTACTGCTACAACTGCTACTACCACTTCTACTTCTACTTCAACTACTTCTGCTGCTACTGCTGCTACTACTTCTGCTACTCCTACTACTACTACTACTACTACTGTACAGTATGTATGTTATTAATGTATTATCTATATACTCGGGAGAAGCTAATAAACCTTGTCATTTGCTTTACATAGAACACATACTCTGAGTAGTAACTAACTGATACCTGATACATGTAGCAAAATTCACTATTATGAATCAACAAAGCATCGACTATACACATGCAACATAATCTACGTTAATCAACCATGACAAGCGTACACCACATACTAGCTTTATTATTTCTAATAGATTCAGTCAACCAGATCCCTGAAGGCAAACAGTAATAGCAGTGGTCTTGTACAGAGCTTGTAAATTGTAAATAGTCGGGAGGAGAAGGGTAGCTAAGTTGGATAACTTGTTCTCATACCATTCTCTATTGAATACAATGTGTTTAAAGCAAACTGCTGCTGTTTCTGCTGCTACTACTACTACTACTATTATTATTATTTATACTACTACTACTACTACTACTACTACTATTATTACTACTACTACTTCTACTTGTACTTCTACTACTACCACTTCTACCAATACTACTACTACTTCTACTTCTACTTCTACTACTACCACTTCTACCACTACTACTACTACTACTTCTATTATTACTGCTGCTGCTGCTATTAGGATGTCGGACGTCATTGAATTGATCCTTGCAGAGTAAACATTGCCTGGGCAGTACATATTATAGATGTAGCACAAAGCGTCTATAAGCTATGTAACATAATCTACATCAACAAACCATGACAAAGATACACGACATACAGGCTTTATTCTGTCTGATAGATTCAATCTTACACAAATCGATTTCAGATCTCATTCACTCTGTGCATGCTAAACAAACAATCCCTTCAAGCAAGAACTTTTCTCAAATGGTTAACTGCAGTCGTAGACGTTTAAAGTTGGTAATACTGCATATTTGCATTTATATGATATATTTTGATAGTTTTAAAGATAACTTTTTTATATTGAAGGAAATTGGGTTGATGGTTGAAGATTAAACCCTTCTATTATGATCCAAAATAGGACAATGGACTCCTTCTAAAGCTCACTAAAACTTTTTTCGTGTATATATACGTTATTTCTAAACTTACAAAACAAGCACAAGGACAGATTTATGTCGATAGTGTTCAAGAGGTACTCATGGTATTTACAAAATTGAGATATGAGCTTTCGACTTCTGCACATGAATGATGGTACGTGTATTTTATAACGTTCATGTCTGTGGGGCATTTAGATTTTACATAAACAGTGATGTCAACAATAGCTTAACCTTATTAACTATCTTCAAAAATACAAATGGTGCCATTTTAACAAGTGAATGAAAATTTGGCCCGTGCAGGCGTAAAGTTAAAATATATTAATTTGACTCCCAAACCCAACATTTCAGCAATGTTTATTCTGTATATGGGATAAACGTGATAAATTTACCACAAACTAAACACCACAAATACTCCACATAGTTATGTTAGATCGTTATGGTACTTGCGTCATTATAATAGACCAATTGTAACAATTCCATCTACAAGAAACCCGCTAGGTAGATGTACAGATAGACAGCCATTTGACACGGGTGCCCCTAACAACATATAACAACAGTGGTTAACAACTTAACAACTTGTACAACACTATCCATAAGCCTTCAGTTATCCTGTTCCCCCTAGGATGAAGTGGATATTTGAAACAGAATTGGCAACTAAAAAGTCAACAAGTCAATGGTATGTTTGCACCAAACCATTTATTATGTATCAGAAGCTTTAAAAGACATTATTTGAAAATCATTTCATAGTAATGTATAATGTCGTTCAAAACTTCGGAATTACCAATTTCTAGGATGTCATCTGTCTGCCCATATCTGAAGGTTGAGGGATGGCCGGGAATGTCACATTGCTTCAACTGGTTCATCTTAAGTTAATCTTGATGTAGTGCAGAATAAGTGAATATTTTGCCAAAATAGTTTGGTATTCATAACACTGCTGATATTTGACAATACCTAAATCAAGGATGTCATCTATGATGTTGGAAGAGATTATCATAATACGTTTGAATAAGATGTACCCGTTATGTAGCATAGCGACACATACAGTGACATTTTGAAATGTATATATTGAAACAATGTCATTGGTTCATTAGCAGCATTAACAGGAATTTAATATAGCCAAATGTTAATCATCACATCTTACTAAATTCATGACAAATTTACATTCAATCAATTTTAAAGTTTTCTCTGAAATTTTCACTAAAATTCTAACCAATCCCGATATTATGTAACTACGAGACTAGTGATACATGAATAAACTCGTCGGCCTGTCTCCACTGTTTCCACACCATTTTAACAATGTATATGTTTTTATCTCATTTATCTCAATTGACTTTGTGAATGTACCAAATGTTTTATAACAACATGTTACACGTAAATAATATTGATATTCTTCTTCTTCTTCTGTCTCTTCTGTCTCTTCTAAGTGAATCCTGATTCACCGAGAGAGCTAGCTATTCACTGAGACATTAATATATACACCTGTTGTATGTACACGGTGTCAGACAGACAGACAGAACATTTTATTTTTGTCTCCCTTGTTTTACACAACCAATCGATCAGCGATTTATGAGAGACACGATTACACTCAAATTAAAATGAATGTAAACATTTATTAAAATCTATAAAATACAGCTAGGAATGACAGAAAGAACATTTAGAAACCTATCTGGGATTTTGTCTATTGTTTTCTCGTAATAACCTCCAAGGAGGTTTTACATTGGGAAGTCAGGGCATTATCATATATAAGACCTACTCGGAGGTTGGAAGGTTTTTATATTTCAAAGTCAAGTTTTTTTTTCTCCAATGTATAATTTAACCCTAAAGTCCATACTATCTTTAACAAATCTACAAAGTTGCATTCGGAAAGAAAGCTTCTCGGGAAGTAAGACTTCAAGTAAACCCAAGCATAACCGAGTTCGAGTGTTTTAACCCTTTCATAAAAGTTACATACAAGGCTCGCAAAAACATAGCTATAAACATATTTACATATCACAGAGTTACTTATATAAAATATAATCTGGTCGTAATATACACCTATCCAAACACTGGAACCGCTACAGTTTTATTACTGCACTAATTACGTGAGAGACGGGTGGCACGAATACTTACCACCTGCAGTCATTATTTAAACTGTTATGTTATTGTGCCAACACCCCACTCTCCCACAAACAACAAGTTCAAGGGATCTGACTGATATGGCGCAACACAGTGTGTTATAATCAGTCGAATTGATGACTTCAGACTACCAAAGAAGCTCTTTGTTGTCTCTAGAAGAAGAAGAAATCCTTTGCAACAACTGTTGAGAAGATCTGCTCACAACTCGGAATCAAGGATCTGATAGAAGCCAAGGGATCTGTTTAACGTATAATGCACAATGTTAAGCGAGCATACAGATGAAGAGATCTGGTTTACTGAACTATGGAATGATAAAAATAATATGAATGGTAATAAACTTAGGACATACATGACATTAAAAAAAGACCTCATAATCGAGCCCTATTTGAAGCATATCATCTCGCGTCAAAAGAGAAATTTTTTAACCAGATTACGATGTGGATCTCATTAGCCCTAGGCCTACGCTGCTGGTTGTCAGTTTAAAAAAATAGATTTTCTAAATACATACTAGTACTATGTTTTTAACATGTAACTCTTAAATACAAATTTCCGTGTGGCTGTCTGTCTGTCTTTAAACATCCAGCAAGCAGGTTAATTTCGAATATGGTATAACTACTGGGTCAGACATTATTCATCAAACCGTTAGATACCTACAATTGAGGCAAAATTTTGACCAAAAAAATTATCAACACACACACATATATTCCAGTGCACATATTGTATTATGTGTTATGATAGTGTGAGATATGACGGATTGTTAGCTTATCTCATTCCTACAGTTTAATATTTAATTCAACGCCGCTTCAGTTCAATTATATTTCTCAAATCTGGATGAAAAACAAATATCAAACTCAGAGAATATACTTTATAATCTTCTGCCATATATTTTATGTAGGGTATAAACTTTCTGTTTAGTGAACGTCACCCATTATTATTTTTGCAAATGTATCTTGGAGCGGCCTTCGCACAAGTTCATGAACTTGCATGTTGGCCAAACCGATTCATGTATCTATTAATGAAATAAATAAACTAGTGTCCAAAAGAAACGATACCATACAATTTGCTAAATAACTCAATCCACTGCAGATTGATAAGACTAAAACATAGCTATATCATTTCTTCAGTAGTCAACTTACTTCTACGCAAAATTTTGAAACATTATCTTTTCATGTTCTCGAGAAACATGCATTTAAAAAAATCATCGATCTGGAATCTCCTTAACTAGGCGAGATAGCAGGGAGAAATTGGACACTTTCGCTTGTTTTAAAACGTTCTAGTGCAATTACGTGTCAACGAATTTATGTCAAATAAAGTGCATTAAATCAACAACATTGTTTTCTTACCTAAATTCAATACTTTATCAATTTTAAAGTGAAATGACAAAAGTTCTGTGCATAAAACAATTTGAAATTTCGATTTATGCACCCCATGTGCGTTTGAAGAGATACAAAATCAAAAGCATCTTTTCCTTAAGAATGAAAATGTGCATACTTCTTAACAAGACATATGCCTGTTAGATACACTTAACTTCGACTCTGTCAGGTAATAGAATTTTGTTTCGGACGACATTGAATACTTGGTATCGTTTCTTTTGGATACTAGTTTATGTTTAAACCAAATCAATGAAATCGAAAATGAAAAGAAAAATATCATCTGTTTAAAACATCAAATCAGTGAATAAATTATGAAAAGTGTTATGTTGTTGGTTATGCCAAATAATGAAGATGGCTGCAGCTCTAAATCAACTTTTTGTTAAATATCGGGCATACGTTTTTGCAGTGGTTCAAACCAAGTATCGATTGTTATATTGTAATGATTAGTACCACGATACCTACATGTAATCGACCGAACTATTTGTTATAACTTGAGGGAATTGGATATCAGCTGAAAGGTGTATACACGTGAACTGAATATTATCGTAAAATTAGTTCATTATCCATTGTTATTTGAAAGCCAGTATAGTATGATTAAATATTGGTGTAAGCTGTGTGTGATTATGATATTTTACACATTTGTTATTAGTATGTGAAAAAGAAGTTGAAAATTAAACCTGTTCAGAATCCGACGTTTCAGGTTAAACGTGTACCGTCATTGTCTTTGGTTTCATTTAAATATGGTTAAAGCAGGAATTGCCAATAGATTATTCAGTTTTAAAACAAGAGTCTTTCTTATTAACAGTTAAATTTCATCGCATGAAATATGTGTAGAAAAAACCTACACTATGTCTACTTAACACTTCTTATTATCTGTAGAAACTGAAAATATAATGAAATAAATATTGCTGATATCAAACCAATGTGCACAGATGAAATTGTAGACGAATTGATCTTTATGTTAAAGTGCCAGTAGCACCTTTTGTTTTTGAAGAAAAACAAAATAAATTTTTCTCTGATAATTGAATGGTAATGCTAAATGTATTATTTTGATAATGTCAAAAATCTCATTACACAAACCAATCATCCATTTTAAGAGAACAAATTATAAAGATTAACTAAAAGACCATTGGTGGTCATTTTTGTATGAACACCTTAAATTCATTTTGTGTAAGAAAAAGGAATCCCATGACTGAACTTTACTAATTTATTTAATTCATTACTGCTTCATTTAGTTCAAATAATTGTCTTTCAATTAGAACCATTTATTTTCATTTTCCTGACATCAGTTTATATTCCTCCCAATAACGTGCTATTGACCCTTTAAAATATCCATTATATGTTAATTCCAGATCTAGAATACAATTTGTCAAACCTTATGCAATTTTTATAAATACTATCATGTTTATTAAAGTCACGCCTCACAACACATAATGCAATCTTATTCAATTAGATTTAAGTCAAAGAAAACTATTTGTATTGATTACTGATAATCACTTCTTGCCGTAACAAGTGAAACGGTGATACCGATTTTGCACATAACTACTACATATAAATAGGTTGTGTAATAAGCATGTTTTATTTGTTTTTAAAACATATGCCAAACACTTTTCCATACAGACGTTAGTTATCCAACACATTGTTTATGCGTTTTCAAATTATAGCGGGCGAAATAAGATATCTGTACAAATTGACATGTCCTCTTTAGATCAACTGATGGGCTTTCTAGAACAAGTTCCCCTTCTTTCAATAACTCTGAATTGGTCAACCACGATCAGAATGCAATCAGATTGCAGTCTGATCGCGGTAGGTACCGGTAAAGATATCTGCATGGATCCCACTACTACTACTACTACTACTACTACTACTACTACTACTACTACTACTACTACTACTACTACTACTACTACTACTACTACTACTACTACTACTACTACTTCTATTACTACTTTTACTACTACAACTACTACTACTACGACTACTACTACTACTACTACAATAACTACCACTGCTACAACTACTAGTACTACTAGTACTACTACTACTACTACTACTTCCACTACTACAACTACCTCTACCACAACCACTGCCAATACCACCAGTTCTACTACTACTACTACTACTACTACTATTAGTACTACAACAATTACTTCTATTACTACTACTACTACTTCTACTACAACCAGTTTTACAACTACCACCACTACCACCTCCACCAATACCACCACCACCACCAATACTACTAATACTTCTATTAGTACTACTATTACTACTACTACTTCTATTAGTATTACTACTATTACTACTACTACTACTACTATCACTACCACTACCACTACCACTACCACTTCCACTACCACTACCACTACTACTACTACTACTACCACCACTACTTTCACCATTACTACTACTACTACTACTACTATTACTTATATTAGTACTATTACTACTACTGCTGCTGCTACTGTGACTATTTATGGGGGCGAGATTGCTCAGTTGTTGGTTCACAATCGTTATTTACAACCCAGAAACCTGTCACTATGATATCCCCTACACGTTATCTTGCTGGTTTGTTTTGAAGTACAAAGAGTATTTGCATTATCTTGTAACGTGATCAGTGTGACCTATTTCTTGCGAATCTAAATGTACGTAGCTGAAATCGAGTTCAAACCCTTTGACATGAGTTGCCCCTGGCGACATCAAGACAACAGTGAATCACAACAGAAGAGTTTAGTGAAATGGCTAACCACAAAGGCTATTTGAAAAGATGTTGAAAGGTAATACCTATAAGTAATAAGTACACTTTAACCCAACAAATGAATCTAAGACTTTGAACCAAAAGAGTGATAATGAGAAAATGATTGGCTATAAGATGCTCATTAATTGTTTATAACTTTTTCCAGACCCAGGGTCCAGAATGTTTCAGGTGGAACGAGAGAAGTATCTGTCCTGTCCAATCTGCCAGGGAAATGTTGAGGATCCAGTCACTCTACAGTGTTATCACACATACTGTAGGAAGTGTGTGGCGGACTATATCAAGTCTAGAGGAGACGCCAGGAGAAACAAGGTCATCCCCTGTGCTCTGAAATGTGAAGGAACAAAAGTTCCTGATCCCTCGCAACCCTCAGAAGACTGGGCTAAACAGCTAAAACCAAGCTTCATCATATCAAACCTGGTGGATGATTATCTGAGAACAGCAGGTACTAATATTTTGATCACGTTCAGTTTTCTTGAATTTTTTGAAATTCGTTTAAGATTAGCAATCAATTGATTATAATTCCAAATTAACGTGGAAAGTGTCTAAAGGGGTAAAAAACCACTCGATTGAAGATTAACTGGCACAATAATAATCAATTGGTTTTAATTAACTATGTATCATATCTTTTCCACTATTTACCAGCTACCATTTATGCCATCGAATACATCTGCCACAAATGTAACATTTCTTTGCTTGGTTTATAATAGGTATGTTGATGATATGCATGTATATGGGCCCGATGACCTTTATACTGAAATAAGGAAATGATTGAGTAGCCAACATTATTAAAAGGAAAACATATCGTTAATTTATCATATGACCATTTGTTCTGCAGGTCGCCAGTGTTCCCGCTGCAGTAGAAACGACACACTGAAATGGTGCCAGATGTGTGGACAGTCTCTGTGTGAGACTTGTATCTCCAGTCACAGAAGAGACCCGACCACACGTCTTCACACAATCACAGATCTGCCACAGAGATCAGTGATGCCGTCACAACCTTTTCCACAGTGTGAAGATCATCAGGACGAGATTGTGAAGTTGATCTGTGAAGATCACAACCAAGCCATCTGCAACACGTGTTGTAGTCTCCATCACAGACTTTGCAAGTCTGTCGTTCTCATGGACTCAAGAGGAAACCAAATCCAAGAGCATGTGACAGCCGAAAAAAGTAAACTTGAAGGTAAAGTAGAGGAAGTGCTGACTTTAATGGCAACAAAGCGATCAAAATATGACTTGCTGGTTTCAAAACAAACAGAACAACAAAAGCGTATAAGAGACACGTTCAAGAAATTGATGGCTTATCTAAAAGAGAAAGAGACAATGCTTTTACGTGAACTTGATGACGTCATAGAGAAAGAAATCGACATGATTCAGAACGATATAAAGCTGGAAGAAAACAGACTGCACCTGTATCAACAACGTGTCCATTTCATAGAGCAGGCTCTTAGATCAGGCTCGGTGTTTGACATGTACAGAATGTGTCAGTCACTCTTGACAGGTGAAGCGTCTGAAACTGACAACATCAAACAACCCAGTCCTGTGTTGAAGCATGTCGAGTACCATGTCAACACTGATGAACTCATGAAACAGTTGAAGGGACTTGATGTTGGAATTATTCAAGTTGAACACGAATCAGATTCAAAACCAGGATTTAAAGAGTATAAATTATCAGAAACTATCAATTGTAAGTGTTCAGATGACAAGCAGACACCTTTTATACGTGACATAACAGTCCTTGAAGTGAGAGGTATCCACACTATAGTTGTCACTGACTATGGCAACAGCTGTGTAAAATCATTCTACACCAGAAACAACAAACCACGCCAAAGTCGTCTTGCCCTTGAATGCGATCCATGGGGTATAACACAG
Organism: Steromphala cineraria; assembly: GCA_916613615.1. Taxonomy (NCBI): domain Eukaryota; kingdom Metazoa; phylum Mollusca; class Gastropoda; order Trochida; family Trochidae; genus Steromphala; species Steromphala cineraria. Next base: position 12,842,374 of record OU744735.1, on the reverse strand, counting down.
CTGAAGGAAAATGTGATGGTTGCTGTCCCAGATTCCATACAGATTGTAACAGTAGCAGTGACCCCTGACCTAAAGCTGCTTTCTACCATAAATACAAGTAAGATGTACACCAGTCTGGCTGTGATGGGAGACTCGTCCCTGGCAGCAGGTTGTAGTGGCCGTGTTGATATCCTGAACATGGATGGAGAGGTGATGAAGTCTATCTCTACACACAACAACACTGATCTGTTCTCCTCCACCTGGTACATGTGTGTCAGCAACACGGGACATCTCCTGGTGTCAGACTATCAAAAGAAGAGAGTGACCTGCTTGACAAGAGAGTTGGAAGTGGTCTGGACATACACCGGTACAGGAGAAGGAGAACTCAGATATCCTCAAGGAATCACTACAACTGATAGTGGTGATATCCTGGTTGTAGACTATATGTTGGAGAAGGTGATCCAGCTGTCAGGTACTGGGGAGTATGTTGGACGTGTTGTCAGCTCTCATCTCAGACATCTAGGGGGAATCTGTGTAGACAAACACGGCTCAATGTTTGTGGGTGATGGTAATGTTGTCAAACGGTTCACACCTGTATAAATATAACATTATCTAAGTTGATCATGGTTGATTTTTCAACTGATGTCAGAAGACTTCTCTATTCATTTCCTAAATAAATCTATTTGGTAAGATGGTGAAGTAAAAAACCAAAAACAGTACATTGCATTGAAAATTAAATGTTTCTACAAAACAATTTAATTTCCAGAAATTCATCTTGAATTGTAGTAAATTGACTCTCATACCTGTAATTTTCGAGAACTTTAAGCACCAAGTTTACTCATAGTTTAAGACTGTAGAAGGTTTATTTCACAACTAAAAATCATCTTTATTTCACAAGGGTATGCAATATATTTGTATCAAATGTTATCGCATGATGCCAAATTAGTGTTCATAGGAATAAGAAGTTTAACTTTTTTAATCATTGCAGGTTTGTATAAAAAAATGTTTATGTATAAATTTCAAAACTTTGAATTTAACATAGATAAAGGTTGTAGTCAGGAAAACACAATATATCTAAAAGGAGTGTTTCGCTTCATCTGTAGTCGCGGCAACGCCTATGCTGAGAAGTTGGTTTGGGGTATTTTTTAAAAATAAAAACAACTACGGTAATAAAGAGTTTAGTATTCATAATATATCGAGGATACTTTATGTAGTTTTCCAAATATCAGGTTTATTTCATCAAGTTTCATTGATTAAATTGATATTTCACATGTGATATTTGGAAAACTGCATTAAGTATTCTATTCATTACATGATTGTTTAATGAAATATGTAATTAAAAACAAGTAAAAACTGGAAAGTTACTCCCATTTGTACACATGGCTGAAAGTAGTCACAGTGAAAATATAATGTATCGTCACTCTTGCCTGATAAACAGTTTATTTCACTGATAAAACCTAGTATTGCATCACTGAATAATAATAAATATAGATAATAAATAATAAATCAATATATTGCATTCACTGCTTTATTTGGGCCTGTCCTGACTGAAGTTTTGTTCATCCTTTACCATCCTGATACCTTAATTCCATGCATTTTATGTTCTACGTCAAAGTCTTAATTCCAATTCCCGATTACTTCTACTACTACTACTACTACTACTACTACTACTACTACTACTACTACTACTACTACTACTACTACTGCTATACTACTACTACTACTACTACTACTATTACTACTACTGCATGCTACTACTACTACTACGCATTAAAGCAGCCTATTTCTCAAGGAACAGTTAATTTGTTGCTTGTCATAATTTACTTATTTTTTCCATCATATGAATGAATATGGAAATAATTTATAAACCATATCGCAGTATTGCATAGCCAAATGTTTTGGCAGAGCAGTAATTGTTGCCCTATACATGCAATCGTTCTCAATTTTATCATTATAAAATCTAAGCAGACTATAAAACAATCTACGTAAATTCTTTCAACCCTACAAGGAAGTATGTGTACCTGCTGTCTCAGAATGAAAGATTCACCAGACCATGACGAGTATACAAAACACTGAGCTACCGCTGTATAATAGATGCAATCTTCTGTATATCCATTACAGGACTCATTCACTGTATGAATGCCTATATGATACGAGTCCATTCACGCCAAAAGACTGCAACACGAACCTTTTGCGTACATTTTAGATCAGTTAAAGCAACGATTTTATAGCAGTGTTAGAAAACCACTTGGTCGACGATTTGATATTGGCATATACTAGATAGTGTGGCGTAGAGATATTTCCCATATTCTATATATTTTACATTTACACTATTTCTATTGGTCTAAGGGAGACAACCGTTAATTCAACTTGCTTAACCTTAAATTACCTCCCTTGTGGGAATGAGGGTTATGCGCCCTTGGTCTTGGTTAATAAAATGGCGTTCAAAGAAGTCGGGCGATGTTGTCTCTTTACAGTACGATACTGCTATTAATAACCCTCTACGGGGTTCATGGCCAGCACGCCACAATAGTCTTAAAGATTAAAACAATACGAGAGAGGTCAGTAACTGGACGGTGTACCACTGCAGGAGCGCCAATACCGCAACTGTATACGTGATTGATTACAAAACCCACAGGCCTCCGTAGCAGATAGGTGTGTGTACACACTGTATTATATAGATGTTGAGCATCTATATATACACACACCTATCTGCTACGGAGGCCTCTGACAAAACCATATTGATGTACGTAGTGTTTAATAGGTACTCTAGCTAATATGTAAATCAAATGGGTAAGGACTTTCGACTTCTGCACGTAACTTATGGTATGTGTAACTAAACAAATATAAGTATAATGAGGCATTTTAAATTCAATTAAACATTAATGGCTTTTATTGATTTAAAGTCACAATTTTATTCTAAATAACAAATGGTGTCCTTTTAACAGGTCAATTTAATCTTGACATCCGAAGTGTAAAGTTTAAAATATACTTAAATTGACTCACAAACATAACATTTCAGCATTGTGTTATATCTACATGAATATTGTATATGTATATCCAGATTTGCGTGGCAAAACTGAGACGGTGGCACTTAAGATTGAAATTTTAACACTACCCACTGTTTATCAGATTGATAGTGTATAGATGAAAGATTTTAGCCTTTCTTATCTTCAGTCAGACTCGATAGGTCCTGCTGTATACCTGTATTTCATGTAAACATTGAAAATGTATAAGGAGTCTAAAAAACCCATTTTTTTGTTGGATTAAAAAATATTAAAGTTTAATTGTTTGTGATAAATGTTACAAGAATCTTTGTTGTATGAATAAGGAAGCAATTGGCATTATGGATTTATATTAAAGGGGCACGTTATAGGGGGAATATAAGGTGATGTCAGGAAAATGAAAATTAATGGTTCCAATTGAAAGACAATTAACTAAATATAGCAGTAATAAATCAAATATATAATGCAAAGTTTAGCCATGCCATTCCGTTTCTTACACAAAATTAATTAAAGGTGTTCACGCAAAATGGCCGCCTATGGATTTAAGGTGAATCTTTATACTTTGTCCTCTGACTATTGATGATTGGTTTGTCTAATGAAATTTTTGACACTATCAAAATAATACATTAAACATTAACTTAAAGTTATCAGTGAAATTTAAAAAAAAATAGAATTATCAAAAAATATTATACTGCCCCTTTAAGGACACTAGGATCTCACGAAATACAAGCGCGCTGGGATTAAACAGATTATCATCGATATCATGCATGGACTCAGAAAACTTATAAAGTAGTACAAATGGTACTGTAATATTTCCCAAACATGTATTCAATGTTGTATTTCAACACATGATCATAATGGATTCTAAATGTGACCTATAAACATTGAAATTCTGAAATCGTCTTACGAAGACGTCCAAAGCAATCGGAATCCTAACATTGCAAACCTCAAGAAAACACTTTCTTAAACTACTCGCCTGGAAAAAATGTTTTTCAACACCAAATTTACAAATCTACTTGATTATATTGTGGGAATGTTAGGATTGTTTAACTGATGGATTCATTCTCGACTTGTCTTTGTAGATTAGTTAATAATTTCTTCAACTAAATATATGGTTGGTGACGTTATTAGAATTAAGACTGAAGTTCACCCCAAATAACTATTAATATTGGCCAGGATATATCTGGTAGGACAAACTTTGGGTTTCAGAGGTTAAACACAACAAGATAGTTTCCAAGTTAACGTTTACAGATAGGGAAACAACACGTGGTTATTGAAATTTCATTCTTTTCTTTCAATAGTTTCTTGCAAAATATAATCAACAACAATGTAGGCATCATCAGAGTCATTGTTAAGGATGTGTATGGTTTTATTTTGAATAAGCAAAATTATATTGCAAAGTTTAATAGGATGTCACTGGTTATAAAAAACATCTCTTTTTCATCGTTTATTGTCAACAACTTTTTATTGACAAAAAACCTTTTAAAACTTTGATCTTGGAATCATTTTGGGATTCTTTTGGGTTTAATCCGTTAAATAAACACTTCTGTTCCTTTGGAGTAATCATTAGAGTTAAGGCCTACTATATTTTGTAGATAAGCAATTTTGAGTTTGAGTTTTTAGATTTTATCAATTTAAACGTTAATAGTGGTATGACTATTTCATGAGATTTGTGCAAGCTTTACCATTGAGGTTTTCCGCGGACCAATGCTCTCCCATGTGACTCAACATCCGCATTCTTTGAAATTTGCAAAAGTACTGTTCAAAGTGAAAATTTAAAGGTCCTTTCAAAAAGGAGGCATAAAGGATCATGTCGTTATCAGATGAGCGGATACTGATGTTGTGCCTTGTGTGTCCACTTCTTCTCCATTTTCCATCAATGTCAGTTTCCGACTTATCTGTTTTATACCTTGCTGCCGATCCTAGAGTTTGGAAAATGGCGTTTTAAGTCTTGCGTGCGGAGATGCTACTTCTCATGCATGAAGATTGTATCATCAAGCAGAAGCTATATTCCTGTTCATGAGATATGTGCAAGCCTATCACCATTGATTTGTGCTGCACTATCATGCAGGGATAAATGCTCACAGGGTGTGTCTCAACAATCTTTAGAATAACTGGTTTCAAAGTGTCGGATAGAAATTAGAGACTTTTGACAATAAATACCTCATATGTTGATGATACTTCTACTACTACTACCACTGCTACTACTGCTACTGCTACTACTTCTACTACTACTATTTCTACTGCTACTGCTACTATTACTACTACTACTACTACTACTACTGCAGCTGCTGCTACTACGACGACGGACGTCATCGTATAGATAAATGTGAAAATTCCTAATTAACCCTTGCAGAGTTAACATTACCTGGGCAGTACATATTACCCTATAGATGTAGCAAAACTGTTGTCAGTGAAAAAAGCGTCTATAAGCTATGTAACATAATCTACGTCAACAAGTCATAACAAGGGTACACCACATACTGATTTTGTTCTATCTAATAGATTCAATCATGCATGCGACACAACAGGTCCCTTCAAGCAGCAAAAACTTTTCCCATACACTTCAGTCGTAGGGATTAAAAGTTTGTGAAAATATATGATATTTGCATTTACATAATATATTCTTCTTTAAGTCTTAAAGATAACCCTTTTTTTGATATTGAAGGAAGATTGGTTGATGGTTGAAGATTGAACCCTTCTATTATGCTCCAAAATCGGACAATGAACCACTTCTGAAGCTCACTAAAACTTCTTTCGTAAACGTAATTTTTAAACTTACAATACAACAGCAAGGACAGATTAATGTCAATAGTGTTCGAAAGGAACTCATGGTATTCCCAAAATTGAGATATGAGATTTCGACTTCTGCACATGAATGGTACGTGTCTTTGAAAACATTCATTCAAATATGTATGTGAGGCATTTAGAATTTATATGAACAGTGAGGGCTTTACATAGCTAAACCTTGTTAACTACTTTCAAAAATACAAACGGTGTCATTTTAACAATTAAATTAAAATTTGGCCAGTGCAAGCGTTAAGTTAAATTATATTAATTTGACTCCTTAAATCAACATTTCAGCAATATCATATTTTGTATGTGTGATTTACATGATACATTTCTCAACTTAACACCTGAGAAACCATTTTAGTTACGTCACGGTACTTGAGTCATAATAATAGCCCAAGTGTAACATATACATTTTTCCAGGGAACCAGATAGCTAGCTGACAGATTTACGGCCCTTTGACTTGACTGGCCCTAGCAACAGTAAAACAACAGCGGTGTACAACTTGCCAACTTGTAAAACACTATTCATAAGCCTTCAGCCATGAGAAGGATATGCGAAACAGAATTGTCAACTAAAAGATCAACAAGTCAAAGGTATGTCTGCACCAAACTATTCATTATGTATCAGAAGCTTTAAAATGAATTATTTGAAAATCAAAATATACTTTCTTTCAGAGTAATGCATATGTCGTTCAAAACTTCCGGAATTACCAATTTCTAGGATGTCATCTGTCTGCTGATATCGAAAGGTGACGGATGGCCGGACATGTCACATTGAAATTATGCAAATGATATTCCGCTTAATTTTGCTTGAAAGAGAAAGAGGTGATTTTAATAATTGTTTCAATGTATTTATGTACAGTTTCCAATATGGTGTTTATCAATGTTAACACTTTCTCCTGACCCACAGAGTCCAGAATGCTTGAGGTGGAACCAGAGAAGTATCTGTCCTGTCCGATCTGCCATGGAATTGTTGAGGATCCAGTCACTCTACAGTGTAATCACACATACTGTAGGAAGTGTGTGGCGGACTATATAAAGTCTAGAGGAGACGCCAGGAGAAACAAGATCATTCCCTGTGCTTTCAAATGTGAAGGAACAAAAGTACCTGATCCCTCAAAACCTTCAGAAGATTGGGCTAACCAGCTGAAACCAATCTTCTACATATCAAACCTGGTGGATGATTATTTGAGAACAGCAGGTACTGATATCTTGTTTACGTTAAGTATCTTCAATTATTTCAAATTCGTTTTTAAATAAGCAACCAATAAATTATAATTCCAAAATATATTCAGATGATGGTGTCTAAAAGGTTAAAATAAAACCTCTTGTAAATCGAATGAAGATTAACATTGTGCAATGATAATTAATTGGCTGTATTGAATTATGAATCAACTCTTTTCCTCTGTTAATGAGGCACTATTTATGCCATCGAATATATACTGATGGAAATGAATAAAGGAACGCATGTATTGATGGTGAAATTTGTTTCATTGTCATGGGTTTTTGATCAAGTATATTTCATTAAGTATGTACACCCCAGGTGAAATTTCAGTATCTGGTGTGTGCTCCCCGTTTCTTGATCACTTCTTCACACCGTCGTGGACCACTTTGGATCAACTTCCGGATGACAGCCCAAGGAACTGCCTTCATTCTCCTTGGAGAGCCTGGAACATGGTATTAATGTCCGGGGTAGAACATCACGATTCCTTACCCGACGTCCAAGAACGTCCCAGAGGTGTTCAATGGGATTAATGTCTGGGCTCATTGACGGCACCAGTCAGCCTTCCATCAAGTCAAACAAGGTTGGTCCTATGGTCTGGGTTATGCCGCCCAATACCATCACAGATCCGCCCCCAGAGGAATCGTGCTGTTTGATGGTGCACTGATGATGACGTTCACGAAGGCGTCGCCAAACGTAGATCCGAACATCTGCGAAGTCCAAACTGAATCTTGACTCATCACTGAACATGGTATTGTGCCAATGTCGAAGTTGTCTTACTCGATGTGTAGCCCATGCTCTTATGAGACGTCTGTCTTCCGCAGTCAGCCTTACCCCAACAACAGGACGACGTGACTTTAAGCCTCCTGCTTTAAGTCAGTTTCTGACAGTACGGTCACAAATTCTTAGTCTCGTTACTGCCCTGAACTCAGAGTTTATTTTCGATGCTGGTTTAAATCGGTTACATAAGGACAGCAGCACCAGCTGGCGGTCGTTTCCGGGCGTTGTCTTACGTTTTGGACCACGACCTGGTCTAATCTTTACGTTCCCTGTCTGACGTTACCGGTTCCACAGTCGCAAAATCACACTTTTAGACTTGTTAAATTGTCTGGCTGGCATATTGATTGACCGCTGTTTATGCACCCGATAGCCTGCCATTTCTCATTATCAGAAAGGTATGCTCTTGGCATGATTCTGAAGGTAAAGGTACACTGACATTCGTTGTCTCCTTAAAGGTTAAATGGACGTTGCAATGCCTTTAGTTCATGGAAATCAATTTTCACGTGCACAGTACTTTTTTCAGTGAAAGTAAACTTCAACATTTTCAGTTTATAATGGCCCCACGCAGCCTCGAACAAACAGAACATGCCAGACATAAGTTAACAGTTATTAAGCGTTACCTTATTCGTTTCCATCAGTAAATCTGCCACAAATGTAACATTCCTTTGTTTGGTTTATAATAGGTATGTTAATGATATGAATGAATAAGGGCCCGATGACCTTTATACTGAAATAAGGAATTGATTGAGTATCCAACATTATTAAAAGGAACCTATAACGTTTATTCATTACATGACCATTGATTTCGCAGGTCGCCAGTGTTCCCGCTGCAGTAGAAACGACACACTGAAATGGTGCCAGATGTGTGGACAATCTCTGTGTGAGACTTGTATCTCCAGTCACAAAAGAGACCCAACCACACGTCTTCACACAATCACAGATCTGCCACACAGATCAGAGAAGCCGTCCCACCCCCTTCCACAGTGTGAAGATCGCCAGGACGAGATTGTGAAGTTGATCTGTGAAGATCACACCAAAGCCATCTGCAACACGTGTTGTAGTCTCCATCACAGACAATGCGAGTCTGTTGTTCTTATGGACTCAAGAGGAAATCAAATCATAGAACTTGTGACAGCCGAAAAAGGTAAAGTAGAGGAAGTGCTGGCAACAAAGTGGTCAAAATATGACTTACTGGTTTCAAAACAAACAGAACAACAAAAGCGTATAAGAGACACGTTCAAGAATTTGATGGATTATCTTAAAGAGAAAGAGACAATGCTTTTGCGTTAACTTGATGACGTCATAGAGAATGAAATCGACATGATTCAGGACGATATAAAGCTGGAAGAAAACAGACTGCAACTGTACCAACAACGTGTCCATTTCATAGAGCAGGCTGTTAGATCAGGGTCGGTGTTTGACATGTACAGAATGTGTCAGTCACTCTTGACAGGTGAAGTGTCTGAAACTGACAACATCAAACATCCCGGTCATGTGTTGAAGCATGTCGAGTACCATGTAAACACTGATGAACTCATGAAACAGTTGAAGGGACTTGATGTTGGAATTATTCGAGTTGAACACGGATCAGATTCAAAACCAAGATTGAAAGAGTATAAATTATCAGAAACTATTAAGTGGAAGTGTTCAGATGACAAGAATGAACCTTTCATACATGACATCACAGTCCTTGAAGTGAGAGGTATCCACACTATAGTTGTCACTGACTATGGCAACAGCTGTGAGAAATCATTCTACACCAGAAACAACAAACCACGCCAAAGTCGTCTTGCCCTTGAAGGCGGACCATGCGGTATAACACAGCTGAAGGAAAAGGTGATGGTTGCTGTCCCAGATTCCAAACAGATTGTAACAGTAGCAGTGACCCCTGACCTGAAGCTGCTCTCTACCATAAATACAAGTAAGGTGTACCGCAGTCTGTCTGTGATGGGAGACACGTCCCTGGCAGCAGGTGGTGGAGCCTGTGTTGATATCCTGAACATGGAGGGAGAGGTGATGAAGTCTATCTCTACACACAACAACACTAGTCTGTTCTCCTACCCCAGGTACATGTGTGTCAGCAACACGGGACATCTGCTGGTGTCAGACTGGGATAAGAAGAGTGTGATCTGCTTGACAAGAGAGGGGGAGGTGGTCTGGACATACACTGGTACAGGAGAAGGAGAACTCAGAGACCCTAGAGGAATCACTACAACTGACAGTGGAGATATCCTGGTGGTGGACTATAAGTTGAAGGAGGTGATCCAGCTGTCTGGTACTGGGGAGTATGTTGGACGTGTTGTCAGCTCTCAGGGTCATCTCAAGGATTCATATGGTATTTGTGTAGACAAACACGGCTCAATGTTTGTGTGTGATTATAATGTTGTCAAACGGTTCACACCTGTATAAATATAACATTATCTAAGTTGATCATGGTTGATTTTTCAACTGATGTCAGAAGACTTCTCTATTCATTTCCTAAATAAATCTATTTGGTAAGATGGTGAAGTAAAAAACAAAAACAGTATATTGAATTAAAAATTAAATGTTCCTTCAAAACAATTTAATAACGAGAACTTCATCTTGAAGTGTAGTAAAATGACTCTAATATCTGTCATTTTCAAGAACTTAAAAGCACCAATTTTACTTATAGTTAACGACTGTAGAAGGTTTATTTCACAACTAAAAATCATCTTTTTTGTCACAAGGGTATGAAATATATTTGTATTAAATGTTATCGCATAATGCCAAATTAGTGTTAAAAGGAATCAGAAGTTTAACCTTTTTGAAACATTGCAGGTTTGTATAAAAAAAATGTTTATGTATAAATTTCAAAACTTTGAATTTAACATAAATAGTAAACTTGATATCTTTTCAAGAGTAAATTGCTTTCATTGAGGTGTTAGGTTGTAGTCAGGAAAACACAATATATCTAAAAGGAGTGGTCTGCTTCATCTGTTTCAAGATAGCAGTTTATTACATTGATTTCGACCTCATTTCTAGTCGCTGCGGGTTTTTATAGATTTTACTGCTTTCATTGAGTTGTAGTCAGGAAAACACATTATATCTAAAAGGCTTGATGTCACTATGTCATCAACATTGTTAAGATGTGATAAAATGTTTATGACAACAAATTACAAGATGATCGGTCAGTATTACATTATTGGACATTGCATTGATGACCCATAGACATTGTTAGGTCATTGTTTTTTTTTATATTTAACAACAATTCTAGACAATAGACCCTGCTATTGTCAACGGAACTTTCGGAAGGGAGGTTTACTATTATCCCTTGTTTAAACAGAGAAGGCACTAATGATCCAAAACATGAATATATCAAAATATACAGCTCAAAATCGTTATTTTACTTTAGTATAATAATGCTTATAGGTGAGTTCAGGTACCGTGTATAATATTTTATAGGTGCTTCATTCAATTTGAAACTCCAATCTATTTATGTTTTATTGTTGGGTAATGTAAGAAGCTTAAGTTCCTAACCTGAAGGGTTATTTCAGTTTTTCTCAACTGTAGAGATGGGAGTTTGGTACCTTGCTAACGGACGTTAATATTATAACAGGAAACGCCATGCATTGATTTATTTCTGTGTCAGAGATATTGACAGTGAGAGAAATTTACCATTAGATGTCTCTTGTTGTATTATAATACAAGACTAATTAGGAAACAATCTGTGTCCTTGAGTGTGATCCCCGCAAATGATTTAATCTGATAAAAAATTGAGAAGCAATCATAAAATTTGTTTTGTTTTAATAATTTGGTATGTTTTAAGCAGAGAGAAAATTTAGTTTATTGAAGACATTACAGACCTCGATCATTGCTTTAACGAATAAAATACCAACTCAGGAAGGAATCACATCTGTTATCTCTCAGCCATAAGATATAGAGTAAACACTATTGCAAGCTCTGCCATTTATCATTGCCTCGCCTCGTGAAAGATAAAGAATGAATTGTTCACTGGGACCATTTGTGAGGCTTAACTATACTCAGACTTACCTATTTCCCTGTACTAGGATATTGATTGTAATGCTGCTGTACCTTGCTCGCTGTTGTATACTTGTTTAACCTATATTTCATTACCTACGGGGGCAGATATATGCCTTTGTCATGTTATAAACAATGCTTTGCCGTCACGGTTTTCCTATGACCTTGTGTTCTATATAAGATGCGGCAACGGCAAATCCACCTATGCTGAGAAGTTGATTTGGGGTATTTGTTTTAAAAAAACGCCTACGGTAATAAACAGTTTATTATTCATAATATATAGAGAATACTTTATGTAGTTTTCCAAATATCAGGTTTATTTCATCAAGTGTCATTGATTAAATTGATATTTCTCGAGTGAAATATCATTTTTACCCATGTCACGAGATGAAATAAACCTGGTATTTGGAAAAGTATTAAGTATTCTGTTCATTACATGATTATTTAATGAAATATGTAATTAAAATCAATTAAAAGCTGAAAAGTTACTCCCGTTTGTACACATAGCTGAAAGTAGTCAAAGAGAAAATATAATATATATCGTCACTCTTGCCTGATAAACCGTTTATTTCACTGATAAAACCTAGTATTTCATCGCTGAATAATAATAAATATAAAAAATCAATAATAACTCAATATATTGCATTCACTGCTTTCTTTGGGCCTGTCCTGACTGTATTTTTTTCATCCCATGCATTTTATGTTCTTTGTCAAATTCCAATTCCCGATTACTACTACTGCTACAACTACTTCTACTACTACGCATTAAAGCAGCTTTATCCTCAAGGAACAGTAAATTCGTCGCTTGTAGTATTGATTACTTTTCCATCATATGAATGAATATAGAAATAATGTATTAACCATATCGCAGCAAAGCATAGCAAAATTGTTTGGCAGAGCAGTAATAGTTGTCCTGTACATACAGTAGTTCTCAATATTATCGTTTAAAATCTCAGCTGACTATAAAATAATCTACGCAAATCCTTTCAACTCTTCAAGGGAGAATGTGTTAGTGCTGTCACCGAATGAAAGATTCAACAAACCATGACGAGTATACAACCCACTGAGCTACCGCTGTATAATAGATGTAATCTTCTGTTTATGACTATCCAGATTTGCATGACAAAACTGAGACGATGGCGCTTAAGAATGAAATTTTAACAATACCCACTGTTTATCAGATTGACAGTGTACAGATGAAAGATTTTAGCCTTTCTTATCTTCAGTCAGACTTGATAGGTCCTGCTGTATAACTGTATTTCATGTAAACATTGAAAATGTATAAGGAGTCTAAAAACACTATTAGTTGTTGTATTAAAAAATAAATAAATATTAAGAGTTGAATTGTTTGTGATAAATGTTACAAGAAACTTTGTTGTATGAATAAGGAAGCAATTGGCATTATGGATTCATATTAAAGGGGAAGTAGCACGTTATAGGGGGAATATAAGGTGATGTCAGGAAAATGAAGTTAATGGTTCTAATTAAAAGACAATGCATTTAAACTAAATGGAACAGTAATAAATCAAATATATAATGCAAAGTTTAGCCATGCGATTCCTTTTTCTTACACAAAATTAATTAAAGGTGTTCACGCAAAATGGCCGCCTATGGATTTAAGGTTAATCTTTATACTTTGTCCTCTGACTATGGATGATTGGTTTGTGTTATGAATTTTTTGACACTACCAAAATAATGCATTCAGCATTAACTTACAGTTATCAGTGAAATTTTTAAAATCAAGAATTATCAAAAAATGGGATACTGCCCCTTTAAAGGGGCAGTAGCACGTTTTTACGGCAAATAAAAGGTGATGTCAGGAAAATGAAAATAAAGTTTTCCAATCTAAAGACAATGTATTTAAACTAATTGAATCATTAATAAATCAAAAATATAATGTAAAGTTTAGCCATGAGATTCCTTTTCTTACACAAAATGAATTAAAGGTGTTCACACAAAAATGGCTGCCAATGGATTTTTTTGTGAATCTTTATAATTTGATCTCTGACTATGGATGATTGGTTTGTGTAATTAGATTTTTGACATTATCAAAGGAATACATTTAGCATTAACTTACAATTATCAGTAAAAATTTGAAAATATAAAATTGTCAAAAAACGTGCTACTGCCCCTTTAAAGGGGCAGTAGCACGTTTTGGGGGGAAATATAAGGTGATGTCAGGAAAATGAAAATAAATAGTTCCAATTGAAAGACAATGTATTCAAACTAAATGAAACAGTAATAATTCAAATATATAACGTAAAGTTCAGCCATGAGATTAATTTTTCTTACAAAAATGAATTAAAGTGTTCACAAAAAAATGGCCGCCAATGGATTTTATGTGAAGCCTCATAATTTGTCCTCTGACTATGGGTTATTGGCTTGTGTAATGAGATTGTTGACACTGTCAATATGATACATTTAGCATTTACTTACAATTATAAGTGAAATATTTAAAATGTAAAATTATCAAAAAACGTGCTACTGCCCCTTTAAGGACACTAGGATCTCACGAAACACAAACACGCTGATATTAAACAGATTATCATCGATATCATGCATGGATTCAGAAAACTTATAAAGTAGTACAAATGGTAATGTAATATATCTCAAACATGTATTTAATGTTGTATTTCAACACGTGCTCATAATTGATTCTATAAACTTTGAAATTCTGAAATCGTTTTACGAAGACGTCCAAAGCAATCGGAATCCTAACATTGCAAACCTCAGGACCACACTTTCTTAAACTACTCGCCTGGAAAAAATGTTTTTCAACACCAAATTTACAAATCCAAATGATTATGACTTGAGAATGTTAGAATTGTTTAACTGATTGATTCATTCTCTACTTGTCTTGGTAGATTAGTTAATAATTTCTTCAACAAAATATATAATATGTTGTTGACGTTTCAAGAATTACGACTGAAGTTCACCCCAAAAAACTATTAATATTGGCCAGGATATATCTGGTAGGACAAACTTTGGGTTTCAGAGGTTAAACACAACAAGATAGTTTCCACGTTAACGTTTACAGATAGTGAAACAACACGCCGTTATCGAAAATTCATTCTTTTTTTCAACAGTTTCTTGCAAAATATAATCAACAACAATGTAGGCATCATCAAAGTCTTTGTTAAGGATGTGTATGGTTTTATTTTGATTAAGCAAAATTATATTGCAAAGTTTAATAGGATGTCACTGGTTATAAAAAACATCCCTTTTTCATCGTTTATTGTCAACAACTTTTTATTGACAAAAAACCTTTTTAAACTTTGATCTTGGAATCATTTTGGGATTCTTTTGGGTTTAATCCGTTAAATAAACACTTCTGTTCCTTTGGAGTAATCATTAGAGTTAAGGCCTACTATATTTTGTAGATAAGCAATTTTGAGTTTGAGTTTTTAGATTTTATCAATTTAAACGTTAATAGTGGTATGACTATTTCATGAGATTTGTGCAAGCTTTACCATTGACGTTTCCCGCGGACCAATGCTCTCCCATGTGACTCAACATCCGCATTCTTTGAAATTTGCAACATTTAAAGGTCCTTTCAAAAAGGAGGCATAAAGGATCATGTCGTTATCAGATGAGCGGATACTGATGTTGTGCCTTGTGTGTCCACTTCTTCTCCATTTTCCATCAATGTCAGTTTCCGAACTATCTGTTTTATACCTTGCTGCCGATCCTAGAGTTTGGAAAATGGCGTTTTAAGTCTTGCGTGCGGAGATGCTACTTCTCATGCATGAAGATTGTATCATCAAGCAGAAGCTATATTCCTGTTCATGAGATATGTGCAAGCCTATTACCATTGATGTGTGCTGCACTATCATCCAGGGATAAATGCTCACAGGGTGTGTCTCAACAATCTTTAGAATAACTGTCTTCAAAGTGTCGGATAGTAATGAGAGACTTTTGACAATAAATACCTCATATGTTGATGATGCAACAAAAGTCTGTAGCTACTTTACTTAACTTTACTGCTACTGCTACTACTACTACTACAAGTACTACTATTACTACTGCTAATACTACTACTACTACTACTGTTACTACTACTGCTACTGCTACTGCTACTGCAACTACTACTACTACTGCTACTACTACAACTGCTACTACTACTACAACAACTGTTAATACTACTACTACTACTACTACTACTGTTACTACTACTACTACTGATACTGCAACTACTACTATTGCTACTACTACAACTGCTACTACTACTACAACTGCTACTACTACTACTACTACTACTACTACTACTGCTAACACTTCAACTACTACAAATGCTACTACTACAACAACTACTACTACTACTGCTACTACCACAACTACTACTACTACTACTATTACTACTGCTACATACTACTACTACTACTACTTCTACTACTGCTACTACTACTGCTACTACTACTACTACCACTACTACTACTACTATTACTACTGCTTCTACTACAACTGCTACTGCTACTTCTACTACTGCTATTACAACTGCTTCTTCTACTGCTACTACTACTGCTACTACTACTACAACTACTGCTTCTACTTTTTCTGCTACCACTACTACTACTGCTACTACTACTGCTTCTACTACTGTTATTACTACTACTACTACTACTGCTGCTGCTACTGCTACTACTACTACAATTACTACTGCTACTGCTACTACTTCTACTACTACT